>WNWK01000478.1:0-210000 GCA_009830355.1 Cherax destructor
GACAGTTAAGGCAAGAGGAGGTAGAGTACAAGAAGAACTGGCATGGTCGTCAGCACCACAGACTGGGCATTCGGCCATGGACCTGCAATATTTTGCTGGATGACCAAAACGCCAGCAGTTTCTACACTGCTGCGGTGTAGGTCACCTTTCGAACTTGTAAACGTTGACCTGCAATGTAGACCGAAGGTGGCAGTTCTCGGCAGTCAAACGTTAAACGAGCTATATTGCAAGGATAACGTCTTCGCTTATTGGCTGGGAGGACAAAAGTGTCAACTTTAAGGATAGGGAGTTCTTGGAGCTCAAGCTGCTCGAAAATGTCATCACCACATGTCTGGAAATTCCGTTGGACAATGGTGTGGGGCAAAATGACAGAACCACAACAAGAATTAAGGGAATGGTGCTTGTCAATAGTAACAGGTGTATTGTCAATGGTCGTAAGAAGAGAGAAGATCGCGAGCTTGGCCAGCATTCTGGACCGTGATGATGCGAGTGCCGCTCTTGAGAGCGTGAAATGAGATGTTTTGACCAACATGGCGTAGCAGAGCCTTACCAATACTATGGTCTGAAAGATAGGTATTAGGAGAAGTTGGACGAAGAGTAAAAACTTTGTCCATTGAGTAGTTTGAAACAGAGAGTTTAAGGGAGTGCGCGCGAGCTTGTCGTTTTGAGAGGAACGAGAAGAAAGTGTCGAATCGTCATGTGTGGGTCTTGGTCGTTTGGGTGTTGGACCAGGGTGGTCCGATGTGAGACGGGCGGCGATTCGAAAAGTGCCGCACCGTCGAGGAAAGCCGGAATCAAGGTCAGAGAAGAGCGTAGGTCAGATGTATCTAAAGGGCCAGTCAGGTCCCTGGGACCTGAAGCAGGTGACGAACTGGCACCTGCTTCAGGTACAGGGTATTAGGGTTGTCCGAAGAGTTATCCATTAACAAGGTAGGGTCAGAACTAGGTGCGGTATCAAGGGGCCCGGGGTAGAGTCACGGATTAGGGCATCCATGGTTAGGTTACTTCTTTCTTTTTGTTTTTAAGAAAAAAGAAAGAAAAGAAAATAAAAATAAAAAAAAGAATAAAAAAGGGGAACGTGGAGGAATAGCCCCTAGGAGGAATGAAAGGCGTAAATCCCCTCCGGCCCAAGAGGACCTCAACACCCAAGTAGTGCAGATGCTGCATGGAACCCGTGCCATACCCTACCCTTCATGCCAGTAAACCAGCAATCCGGGATAGCAACCTCACATCCACCGAGCCACCTCGGCGGACAAAAGAGAGGCGGCGGATATCCGCCACAAAGCATACCGCCTTCGGCCACCACCCCGGAACCCGAAAGGTGGCCTCCAGAGAGTACACCCGTCGCCCGAAAGATACCCAAGGCCACCCCGGGAGACCGGAGAGGATCGGGACATCCCCAGGCGATCCAGATTCCACGGCAAACTACACCACCGCCAAGAACCTCAACGGAATGGGAATGGACCACGGTACCCTTCCCCTACCTAGGAACTAGAAAGCCTGTGGAGAGAAGCTCCCAGGGTAAAAATGGGAAGGAAATAAGGGAGGGATGAGGAGGAGGAGGAGGAAAGGGAAAGGGAGGATGGGGAATATGGGAAAGGAGGGGGATTGGGGGTAATTAGGTTCGGTCTGAGGAAGAAGACCAAAGGTCCAATTCCTCAGACCGATAGCTCTTTACCTCGTCAAGAGCCCCCTTCAGAAAATAGTGACCATTTAACAGATCCTTCCACAGGATATCGTAGTCCTACAAGCCCAGGGAGTCTTCGAGAGGCTGGTCCAGGATGGGGTGAGTGCAGGATGACGTACCATTCTGAGGTGCGAGCCTCCGGGCCGGGAGATAGCGTCAGGTGGCGGCCTTTGGTCTTCTCCAGACGGTGATCCTTGAGGTCAACCTTGCCCTTGATGCGCCCCCTCATCCCCTCCCGGGGAGTCAGAGAGGGGGGAACATGGATCTTCCCATCCGACCTGTTAGTGAAGCGGGAGGACCCAGTGTTATGGGGGGAGGATCAGTGTTACTGAGGCAGGAGGATCAGTGTTATGAGGCAGGAGGATCAGTGTTATGAGGCAGGAGGATCAGTGTTACTGAGGCAGGAGGATCAGTGTTACTGAGGCAGGAGGATCAGTGTTATGAGGCAGGAGGATCAGTGTTACGGGAGGAGGATCAGTGTTCCGAGGCAGGAGGATCAGTGTTGCCGAGGCAGGAGGATCAGTGTTCCGAGGCAGGAGGACAGTGTTAGCGAGGCAGGAGGATCAGTGTTCCCGAGGCAGGAGGATCAGTGTTACTAGCAAGAGGATCAGTGTTATCAGAATGAAAGATTAAAACAACATTATGTATATAGGAAAATAAAAATTTTAAGAGATGATTGTGGGTAAAGTCAGAGGCCTCCCAATATTCCAAAACACTATTACCATCCACACCATAAACATCATGACCACTACACCTACCATAAAACCATGATCATCACCCAGCACTTTCATAGTAGGTAGTCTAGTGGCTACGGGGACGGAACACCCCGGCTAGACACGCAGTGTTTGACGTTCCTCTTTCTACAGTCTGAGATCAGTGTCAGTGATCTAATACTCCCCACACCTCACCACAGCCACCTGCTTGCACGTGCTCTGTGCCAGCTGTGGCACGCTGCTGTCTGTGGAACAGCTGCCTTCATCTTTTCAGAATTTTTTTTTATGTTATTTACTGTGTACCTGTGGGGACCTCGGGGAAGTTTTAGTTAAGTTTTATTTCATATTAACATTTCAATGTTTTTTTTTTAAATACATGCAGGTAATGTGAATTGTTGATGGTGTATGTTATTTGTGTTCCATCACTACCATACACCATCCTTCCCTCCTTCACTGCAACCATCACTACCATACACCATCCTTCCTCCTTCACTGTTACCATCACTACCACACCATCCTTCCCTCCTTCACTGTTCCACACACTCATAACCATTACTACCATTACCATCCCCACCTCCACCATACAACCGCCATCACCACCAAACAACCATCATCATAACTACCACCACCATCACCACCATACAACCACCATCATAGCTCCACCATCCTAACAGGTAAACTAATTGTCAAACTAAAAATTCAATTTAAGTTTCCTTAAAAAATCACTGTGTTCACCTTCCTGCAATCCTAAAATGATATCATAAAATCCAAAATTATAACAAAATCCTAAAATAGTAACAAAACATCCCAAAATAATAACACAAAATCCTAAAAACGATAATACAAAATCCTAAAAACGATAACACAGATTCCTAAAACGATAACACAGATTCAAAAACGATAACACAGATTCCTAAAAACGATAACACAGATTCTAAAAACGATAACACAGATTCCTAAAACGATAACACAGATTCCTAAAACGATAACACAGATTCCTAAAAACGATAACACAGATTCTAAAAACGATAACAGAATTCCTAAAACGATAACACAATTCTAAAAACGATAACACAGATTCAAAAACGATAACACAGATTCTAACAAGATAACACAGATTCCTAAAACGATAACACAGATTCCTAAAACGATAAAAACAGATTCCTAAAAACGATAACACAGATTCCCAAAAACGATAACACAGATTCCTAAAACGATAACACAGATTCTAAAACGATAACACAGATTCCTAAAAACGATAACACAGATTCCTAAAAACGATAACACAGATTCCTAAAAAGATAACACAGATTCCTAAAAAGATAACACAGATTCCTAAAAACGATAACACAGATTCCTAAAAAAGATAACACAGATTCCTAAAAACGATAACACAGATTCCTAAAGATAACACAGATTCCAAAAACGATAACACAGATTCCCAAAAAAAGATAACACAATTCCTAAAAAAGATAACCAAAATTCCCAAAAACGATAAACAGATTCCTAAAAACGATAAACAGATTCCTAAAACGATAACACAGATTCCAAAAACAGATAACCGTTCCAAAAACGATAACACAGATTCTAACAACGATAACAGATTCCCAAAACGATAACAGATTCCAAAACATTTAAAACAGATTCCTAAAACGATAACACAGATTCCCAAAACGATAACACAGATTCCTAAAAACGATACACAGATTCCTAAAACGATAACACAGATTCCTAAAACATAACACAGATTCCTAAAAAGATAACACAGATTCCTAAAACGTAACACAATTCCTAAAAACGATAACACAGATTCCTAAAAACGATAACACAGATTCCTAAAAAACGATAACACAGATTCCTAAAAACGATAACACAGATTCTAAAAAAGATAACACAGATTCCAAAAACGATAAAACAGATTCCAAAAAGATAACACAGATTCCTAAAAACGATAACACAGATTCCTAAAAACGATAACACAGATTCCCAAAAAAGATAACACAGATTCCCAAAAACATAACAGATTCTAAAAACGATAACACAGATTCCTAAAACGATAACAAATTCCTAAAAACGATAACACAGATTCCTAAAAACGATAACCCGATTCCTAAAAACGATAACACAGATTCTAAAACGATAACACAGATTCCTAAAACGATAAAGATTCCTAAAACGATAACCAAAATTCTAAAAACGATAACACAGATTCCTAAAACGATAACACAGATTCCTAAAACGATAACACAGATTCCCAAAACGATAACACAGATTCCTAAAACGATAACACAGATTCCTAAAACGATAACACAGATTCCTAAACGATAACACAGATTCCTAAAAACGATAACACAGATTCCTAAAACGATAACACAGATTCCTAAAAAAGATAACACAGATTCCTAAAAACTATAACACAGATTCCTAAAAACGATAACACAGATTCCTAAAAAAGATAACACAGATTCCTAAAAACGATAACACAGATTCCTAAAACGATAACACAGATTCCTAAAACTATAACACAGATTCCTAAAAACGATAACACCGATTCCTAAAACGATAACACAGATTCCTAAAAACGATAACACAGATTCCTAAAAATGATAACACAGATTCCTAAAAACGATAACACAGATTCCTAAAAACGATAACACAGATTCCTAAAAACGATAACACAGATTCCTAAAAACGATAACACAGATTCCTAAAAACGATAACACAGATTCCTAAAAACGATAACACAGATTCCTAAAAACGATAACACAGATTCTAACAACGATAACACAGATTCCTAAAACGATAACACAGATTCCTAAAAACTATAACACAGATTCCTAAAACGATAACACAGATTCCTAAAACGATAACACAGATTCCTAAAAACGATAACACAGATTCCTAAAAACGATAACAGATTCCTAAAACGATAACACAGATTCCTAAAACGATAACACAAAATCCCTTCCCTCCCCAGTAAGTAAAAATGGCGAACATGTTGCTAAATAAAGACGTCTTGCTAAAATATCCATTCCCAGCCGTTGTTAATCCCGGTCAAGCGTGACAACAAAAATCCTTGAATAAATCCCCACCGCCGTCACAGTAATCCTGGCACATCGCACTAGCAACATCCAGTAGACCAGGAGTAAATCCCTCTTTCATCCTTCAAAAATCACTTTAAAAACGCGGGAACGTTTGTTGACGAGTGTCAGTTAGTGACGCAACTGGCGGGAAATGCAAAACACGCGGGAAAAGAGAGATTGCGCGGGAAACTGAAAAAGAAGTGAAACGCGGTAAACATAAAACACGAGGTAAATATAAAACATGTGAGGAAAAAACGCGGGAAAAAACACCCTGGAAATGTAAAACACGAGGGCGTAGAACATGTGGAAACATAAAAGCAAACTGGAAACTACACAGGAGACAGATTAAGAAACTTGAAGGTTGAGGTTGACTCAGGCAGTGTAAGAGGTGTGAGTGAAGGTTGAGGTTGACTCAGGCAGTGTAAGAGGTGTGAGTGAAGGTTGAGGTTGACTCAGGCAGTGTAAGAGGTGTGAGTGAAGGTTGAGGTTGACTCAGGCAGTGTAAGAGGTGTGAGTGAAGGTTGAGGTTGACTCAGGCATTGTAAGAGTGTGAGTGAAGGTTGAGGTTGACTCAGGCATTGTAAGAGGTGTGAGTGAAGGTTGAGGTTGACTCAGACAGTGTAAGAGGTGTGAGTGAAGATTGAGGTTGACTCAGGCAGTGTAAGAGGTGTGAGTGAAGATTGAGGTTGACTCAGACAGTGTAAGAGGTGTGAGTGAGGCCATACCACCACCAGCAGTGACTACAGTCTAGCAACGCCCCTCATCTCCTCTCGCATCCCAGGTAGTTACCACTGCCACTGTCTTCTCCATCTACACTTTATAGATGCCATAGACATCTGGTGACATTCTTAAGTTTTCTGGCTGCCTTGCTGGGGTAACTAACTAATCGTTCAAATCCAATACACGGGGAAAGATCATGTAGTATAATTCTGTGTCATCTTCCAAGTGCAGTTCTCTGGATCGTTCTTTTAATAAATGCTATTTATACAGTCTTTAGTCCTCTATTAACATGGATCTTTAATTTCTATTATATGTAAAAATACCACAGTGTAAATAAGAAATAAACCTGATCGGTGTCATATGATTCACACACATCTTCAGAGGAAGATGTAATATTTGTAACCCACATGACAGCGCTCAGGTTTTATTTCCTATTATCAGTGAGGCATTTTTGCAATCACGCGTTTATTGTGATTTCTTCCATTTGTATTATATCTGAGAGATAAGCGTATGTAGAGCATCATGTTGATACTGGTGGGTTGGTAAGGTTGGCCAGGAAACAGGACAAGTGTTTCCTGAGGCGGGTCTTAGTCATATTATGACCCGCAGCTGGAGCTTCTGGTCATATTATTATTATTATTATAATCATGGGGAGCGCTAAACCTGTAGGATTATACAGCGCATGTGGGGGGGTTGCAAGGTATTCAGACTCAATTCAGGGAACCGAAGCACAGATCCAATTCCCTAGATCAAGAGCCCCTCACCAGCGTCAAGGAGCCTCCTTGAGGGTCACTGGAGCATAAATTATAATGATTTTTTCAACAAATATTCAATTATAAAAACTGGTTTTATAATTGTTTTATTTTATTTTGTTTTTTTTGTGTTGAGTGCCGTTAACCAAGTGTTTCTGGCCCGAATAGCTCATTTGCTCTCAGTTAAAAAGTTTCGTCCTGTATTGGAAGTACACAAACCAGGAAGCCACTATCCTGCCTGTCAATCCAGGCAGCCAGGAGCACAGTTAGTTGTTACTTGCCAGGATAGGTGCCCATCCTGGGTGCACCATCCTGGGTGCACCATCCTGGGTGCACCATCCTGGGTGCACCATCCTGGGTGCACCATCCTGGTGCACCATCCCTGGTCACCATCCTGGGTGCACCATCCTGGGTGCACTATCCTGGGCTGTCGTCTGACTTTCACTTGGCTGTCAAGTGAGGTAATTTCCTTCTATTAACAGCGGCCCATACTGCCAGACCACCCTCCTGCCTCTGGCTTGCTAACACCATAATACAGCTATGGGTCTCCTATAGCTGTAACAGCAGTGTTCTATGGGTCTCCTATAGCTGTAACAGCGAGTGTTCTAAGGGTCTCCTATAGCTGTAACAGCGAGTGTTCTAAGGGTCTCCTATAGCTGTAACAGCGAGTGTTCTATGGGTCTCCTATGCTGTAACAGGAGTGTTCTAAGGGTCTCCTTAGCTGTAACAGGAGTGTTCTAAGGGTCTCCTATGCTGTAACAGCGAGTGTTCTAAGGGTCTCCTATAGCTGTAACAGCGAGTGTTCTAAGGGTCTCCTATGCTGTAACAGCGAGTGTTCTAAGGGTCTCCTATAGCTGTAACAGCGAGTGTTCTAGGGTCTCCTATAGCTGTAACAGCGAGTGTTCTCATCCTGTTCAATATTAGGTTTAACTTGTCCTGAACTCTGTACATGGTTGTATATATCTGTGCACATATATTCATGGGGTGGGAATATATGTTAAACCAAAACTTATTCTACTGTATGTACCGTGTTCGTTACTGATTAATCCTTGACAGTGTTTAGTCACCTGGCACTGCAACCCTTTGATAGTACTTGTGTTCGTGATACTTTGATAGTACTTGTGTACGTGATACTTTGATAGTACTTGTGTTCGTGATACTTTGATAGTACTTGTGTACGTGATACTACATGCGTTCGTGGTACTTCTCTTTTTATAAAGTAAACTGAAAAGAACCATCGATAATTATACACACACATGAATAAAAGATAATGTTCCTCTTTTCAATTAGGGAACCTATGTTGGTTAGGTAAAAATTCATCAGAAAATAGGACAACTGTTTCCTGGCGCGGGTCATAGTCATATGATGACCCGCCACCAACTTTTGGTCATCTGACCGGGCCTTCCACTGGCTTACCCTCCACCACAACCCTCCTCTAGAATCTACTCGTCTATTAATTTTAACAAATGACTGGAGTAATAAATATTTTTTCACCAAAGTAATGCTTAATCAAGGTTATGCAAATGATAAGTGCTACTAGTAGACATTTTAACAAGAATTTAATGTCGATCAGATAATATTAAATGAAAATGACTTGTATTTATAGAAAATTCCCATCCTTAAATAACTATGAAATGTATTGTAAAATGCGTGAGACAATACGATCTTTAAAATCCTCAGTTACACGGAGGGAAATCCATAAAATTTAATACATAGACGATCCTAGATCAGAGGTGAAACAGCATATATGAGATGCAGCATCAGTACCTTTATCAGCCCTGAGGAGGAGGATACCGTGGGCCTCGACGACGCTCACTTGTTTAACCTGAACACTCTTGTCGAAGATGAGGCGGTGCGCCACGCCCTCTGTCAGGGAGAACAACTCTGTACACTGCCATCTTTCGTAAATGCGATTGAAAATGTTCATCCAACATAGAACAGCACGATGACAAACCTTCATAATACGAGGCTGTTCAATTTGGTTAATTTTCAATTGCATTTGCAGAATAATCACTCTGTAGAGAATAAACAGATTTATGATAGAGTTTACTAGACAGGAAAAGCTACAAAATTTAAGGTATCTAATTTTAATAATAGTAAAAACAGAAGAACTGACTCAGTCTCATCAGTGGTTGTCTGGACAAGACACTGTGCTGCACCTGCACGCTTTATTAGGTTTAAATCTTATCTACTACACCAGGGGGGCAGTAAGTCTGCATGTTTCCTTTCAACACCACTCAAGAACACTTTTCCCTTAAATAAAATTAAACTCTCAACGTATATACTCTGAAAAATCACAACATCAGTGTATATACACTGGAAGATAACACACCACTCATATATACATGGAAGATAACCCCACCACTCAGTGTATATACACTGGAAGAAAACACACACCACTCAGTATATACACTGGAAGATACATACACCCTCAGTATATACACTGGAAGATAGACACACCCTCAGTGTATACACTGGAAGATAGACACACCACTCAGTGTTTTATTCTTCCTTAATCACGCTGTGGCTGCTCTGTTAATACAATCATTATTGATGGTTGGTCACACCTTCACTGTTGAGTGTCTGGTTGGCACACCTTCAGTGTTGAGTGTCTGGTTGGTCACAACTTCAGTGTTGAGTGTCTGGTTGGTCACACCTTCAGTGTTGAGTGTCTGGTTGGTCACTCCTTCAGTGTTGAGTGTCTGGTTGGTCACTCCTTCAGTGTTGAGTGTCTTGTTGGTCACTCCTTCAGTGGTGAGTGTCTGGTTGGTCACAACTTCAGTGTTGAGTGTCTGGTTGGTCACACCTTCAGTGTTGAGTGTCGGTTGGTCCCACCTTAGTGGTGAGTGTCTGGTTGGTCACACCCTTTAGTGTTGAGTGTCTGGTTGGTCACACCTTCAGTGTTGAGTGTCTGGTTGGTCACACCTTCAGTGTGAGTGTCTGGTTGGTCAACCTTCAGTGGTGAGTGTCTGGTTGGTCACCCTTCAGTGGTGAGTGTCTGGTTGGTCACCCTTCAGTGGTGAGTGTCTTGGTGGTCACTCCTTCAGTGGTGAGTGTCTGGTTGGTCACACCCTTTAGTGGTGAGTGTCTGGTTGGTCACACCTTCAGTGGTTGAGTGTCTGGTTGGTCCCCTTCAGGTGGTGTCTGGTTGGTCACACCTTCAGTGGTGAGTGTCTGGTTGGTCACCCTTCAGTGGTGAGTGTCTGGTTGGTCCCCTTCAGTGGTGAGGCTGGTTGGGCACCCTTCAGTGGTGAGTGTCTGGTTGGTCACACCTTCAGTGGTGAGTGCTGGTTGGTCACACCTTCAGTGGTGAGTGTCTGGTGGTCACCCTTCAGTGGTGAGTGTCTGGTTGGTCACCCTTCAGTGGTGAGTGTCTGGTTGGTCACACCTTCAGTGGTGAGTGTCTGGTTGGTCACTCCTTCAGTGGTGTCTGGTTGGTCACCCTTAGTGGTGAGTGTCTGGTTGGTCACTCCTTCATGTTTAGTGTCTGGTTGGTCACTCCTTCAGTGGTGAGTGTCTGGTTGGTCACCCTTCAGTGTTTAGTGTCTGGTTGGGACCCTTCAGTGGTGAGTGTCTGGTTGGTCACCCTTCAGTGGTTTAGTGTCTGGTTGGTCACTCCTTCAGTGGTGAGTGTCTGGTTGGTCACACCTTCAGTGGTGAGTGTCTGGTTGGTCACCCTTCAGTGGTGAGTGTCTGGTTGGTCACACCTTCAGTGTTTAGTGTCTGGTTGGGCACTCCTGAGTGGTGAGGTCTGGTTGGTCACTCCTGCAGTGGTGAGTGTCTGGTTGGTCACTCCTCAGTGGTGAGTGTCTGGTTTGGGCACCTTTTTTGTGTTTAGTGTCTGGTTGGGCACCCTCAGTGGTGAGTGTCTGGTTTGGGCACCCCAGGGGAAAGGGGCTGGTTGGTCACCCTTCAGTTGAGGCTGGTTTGGGCACCCTCATGGTGAGGTCTTTTCCCCCTTCAGTGTTGGTGGTCCCCCGTGGTGAGGGTTTCCCCCTTCAGTGGGAGTGCTGGCCTCCTTGTGGTGAGTGTCCGGGGCACTCCTTCAGTGGTGAGTGTTGGCACCCTTCAGTGGTGAGTGCTTTGGTCCCCTTCAGTGGTAGGGTTGTTGGGCACCCTTCAGTGGTGAGTGTCTGGTTGGTCCCACCCCAGTGGTAGTGTCTGGTTGGTCACCCTTCAGTGGTGAGGTCTGGTTGGTCACCCTTCAGTGGTTGAGTGTCTGGTTGGGCACACCCCAGTGGGGAGTGTCTGGTTGGTCACTCCTGCAGTGGTGAGTGTCTGGTTGGTCACTCCTCAGTGGTGATTCTGGTTGGCACCCTGCAGTGGTGAGTCTGGTTGGTCACTCCTGCAGTGGTGAGGTCTGGTTGGTCACTCCTGCAGTGGTGAGTGTCTGGTTGGTCACTCCTGCAGTGGTAGTCTGGTTGGTCACCCTGCAGTGGTGAGTCTGGTTGGTCACTCCTGCAGTGGTGATGTCTTGGTCACTCCTCAGTGTGAGTGTCTGGTTGTCCTCCTCATGGTGAGTCTGTTGTCCTCCTCAGTGGTGAGTCTGGTTGGTCACTCCTCGTGGTGAGTGTCTGGTTGGTCCTCCTCAGTGGTATGTCTGGTGTCACTCCTCATGGTGTGTCTGTGTCACTCCCATGGTGAGTTCTGTTGTCCTCCTGCAGTGGTGAGGTCTGGTTGGTCCTCCTCAGTGGTGAGTCTGGTTGGTCACTCCTGCAGTGGGAGGTCTGGTTGTCACTCCTCAGTGGTGTCTGTTGGTCACTCCTCAGTGGTGTGTCTGGTTGGTCACTCTGCATGGTGAGTCTGTTGTCCTCCTCATGTGTGTTGTTCGTCACTCCTGCGTGTATTCTGTTGGTCCTCTCTGTTGTCTGGTTGTCCTCCTCAGTGTAGTCTGTGTCCCTACTATTTGTTCTCCCTCACTATTTGTCCTCCTCCTCATATCTTTGCCTCCTCATTATCTTTGTCCTCCTCTGTCTTTTGTCCTCCTCATATCTGCTTGTCCTCCTCATTTTCTTGTCCCCTCATTCTTCTGTTTCCTCCTCATTGTTCTCTTATCTTCTCTTATTCTTGTCCTCCTCATATCTTTGTCCTCCTTCTTTTGTTTCCCCTCATTTTCTCACTCCTGCAGTGGTGAGGTCTGTTGTCCTCCTTCAGTAGGTCTGGTTGGTCACTCCTCAGTGGTGAGTTTCTGTTGGTCCTCCTCAGTGGTGAGTCTGTTGTCCTCCTGCAGTGGTGATGTCTGGTTGGTCACTCCTGCAGTGGTATCTTCTGGTTGGTCCTCCTCAGTGGTGATGTCTGTTGGTCACTCCTGCAGTGGTATGTCTGGTTGTCACTCCTGCAGTGTAGTTTGTTGGTCACTCTGCATGGTATGTCTGGTGTCCTCCTGCAGTGGTGAGTCTGGTTGGTCACTCCCTGCAGTGGTGAGTGTCTGGTTGTCCACCCTGCAGGGTAGTCTTGTCAGTTGTCTGTCCTCCTCACTGAGTTGTGTCTGCCTCGTCACTACTGCAGTGGTGAGTCTGTTGTCCTCCTCATTAGTCTTTGTCCTCCTCAGCTATCTATCTTGGTCACTCCTCATGTGTTCTGGTTGTCACTCCTCAGTAGTCTTTGGTCCTCCTCACTATCTTCTTGTCCTCCTCAGTGTGATTCTGGTTTCACTCCTGCATTTGTCTGTTGTCCTCCTGCATGGTAGTCTGTTGTCCTCCTCTCATTATCTGGTTGTCCTCCTCATGATTATGCTGTTGTCCTCCTGCACTATTCTGGTTCTCCTCCCTCAGTGCGTAGTTCTGTTGTCCTCCTGCATATTCGTTGTCCTCCTCAGTGTAGTCTGGTTGGTCACTCCTGCAGTGGTGAGTGTCTGGTTGGTCACTCTGCATGTGAGTCTTGGCTTGTCCTCCTTCAGTGGGAGTCGTTTTGTCACTCCTGCAGTGGCTATGCTGTTAGTCCTCCTGCACTTAGTCTGGTTGTCACTCCTCAGTGGTAGTTCTGGTTGTCACTCCTGCAGTGGTGAGTTCTGTTGGTCCTCCCATTATCTGTGTCACTACTCTTTGTCGTCTCGTCCTCCCTCACTATCTTATTGTCCTCCTCCCTCACTATCTTTTTTGTCATCTCCCTCATTATATTTTCGTCCTCCCTCACTGTCTTCTTGTCCTCCTCACTATCTTCTTGTCCTCCCTCACTATCTTCTTGTTCTCCTCCCTCACTATCTTCTTGTTCTCCTCCCTCACTATCTTCTGTTCTCCTCCCTCACTATCTTCTTGTTCTCCTCCCTCACTATCTTCTTGTTCTCCTCCTCACTTCTTCTTGTTTCCTCCTCACTATCTTCTGTCTCCTCACTACTTCTGTCCTCCTCTCACTATCTTCTGTCTCCTCTCTCACTATCTTCTTGTCCTCCTCTCTCACTATCTTCTTGTCCTCCTCTCTCACTATCTTCTGTCTCTCTCACTATCTTCTGTTCCTCTCTCACTATCTTCTGCTCCTCTCTCACTATCTTCTGCTCCTCTCTCACTATCTTCTGCTCCTCTCTCACTATCTTCTGCTCCTCTCTCACTATCTTCTGCTCCTCTCTCACTATCTTCTGCTTCACTATTTCTGCTCCTCTCTCACTATCTTCTGCTCCTCTCTCTATCTTCTGCCTCTCACTATCTTCTGCTCTCTCTCACTATCTTCTGCTCTCTCTACTATCTTCTGCTCCTCTTCACTATCTTCTGTTCTCTCTCACTATCTTCTTCCTCTCTCACTATCTTCTGCCTTCTCACTATCTTCTGCTCTTCTCACTATCTTCTGTCTTCTCTATCTCTGTCCTCTCACTATCTTCTGTCTCTCTCTTTTCTCTCTCTCACTATCTTCTGTCCCTTTTTTCTCCTCTCTCTCTATCTTCTGCTCCTCTCTCACTATCTTCTGCTCCTCTCTCACTATCTTCTGCTCCTCTCTCTCTATCTTCTGCTCCTCTCTCCTATCTTCTGCTTTTTCTCTCTCACTATCTTCTGCTCCTTCTCTCTCCTATCTTCTGTCCTCCTCTCTCACTATCTTCTGCTCTCCTGCTCTCTCTACTTCTGTTCACTTCGTCTCCTCTCTCTACTATCTTCTGCTCCTCTCTCACTATCTTCTGCCCTCTCTCTTCCTACTTCCCCTCTTTCTGTCTCTCTCATCTTCCTCTCTCTTCTTCTGCTTCTTCGCTCTCTCACTATCTTCTGCTTCTCACTATCTTCTCTCTCTCTCCTACCTCCTTCCTTTCTGTCCTTCCATCTTCTCCTCACTATCTTCTGCTTACTTCCTCTCTCCTACTTCTCTCCTCTCCTATTCTGTTATCTTCTTTCTCTCTTCTCTCTCTTCTTCTGTCTCTTCTCTTCCTCTCACTTCTTTCTGTCTTCCTCCTCTCACTATCTTTCTCCTTCTATTTTTCATCTTCACTTCTTCTTTCTTCTCCTATCTTCTCTCCTTCACTTTTTCTTCTTTTCATCTCTTTCTTTAATTGACTTTTCTTCATTGTCTTCCTACTCTCTCCTTCTCCTTTCCCCTCATTTCCTCTCTCCTCCTCTTCTCGTCCCTCCTCCTTAACTCTCCTCTCCCTTCATCATCTTTCTCCTCCTCCTCCAAATTCTCTTCCGCATCTCTCTCCTCCTCCTCCTCTTCCTTCTCCTCTTCCTCCTCCTTCTCTTCCTCCTTCTCTTCTTTCTCCTCCTCTTCTTCTTTCTCCTCACTGCTAATCTTCTGTTCTCATTTTTCTCACAAAAACATTACTCTAGTTTTTTCTTGAGTGTCGTCTACCACAAAAGGAACATTTATATTACTTAGAAAATAAGCAGAGCAGAAAATTGGATTCATAACATGAGAGAGAGAGAGAGAGAGAGAGAGAGAGAGAGAGAGAGAGAGAGAGAGAGAGAGAGAGAGGAGATAATAATGAATGTAATATGATGACACAACCATTGATGGTGCAATTTGATCCTGACACAGCAATTACAAACCAAATCGTCATAGATAACCCAAATTTTTAAACACATATACTCATCAAGAAGAGGTAAATAAAGCTCATGGAGCAGGGAGAGAGTGAACCTAGTGGCGACCAGTTAAGAGGCGGGGCCAGGAGCTATGAATCGTCCCCTGCAACTACAATTACGTGAGTACACATACCTACACACACACTCACACACACACACACACACACACACACACACACACACACACACACACACACACACACAGGAACCATACATAGTTTTAAGACAAGGTATGATAAAGCTCATGGAGCAGGGAGAGCAGAGACCCAGTAGCAGACAGCGAAGAGGCGGGGCCAGGAGCTGAGTCTCGACCCCTGCAACCACAATTAGGTGAGTACAATTAGGTGAGTACACACAAACGACATGACGGATGGGATAGACTCAGAAGTGTCTCTGTTCGCAGATGATGTGAAATTAATGAGGAGAATCACATCGGAAGAGGACCAAGCAGGACTTCAAACAGACCTGGACAAGCTTGACATCTGGTCTAGCAACTGGCTTCTCGAATTCAATCCCACCAAATGCAAAGTCATGAAGATCGGAGAAGGACAAAGAAGACCGCTGACAGAGTACAGGCTAGGTGGACAAGGGCTACAAACCTCGGCAAAGGAGAAAGACCTTGGGGTGAGTATAACGCCAAGTACGTCTCCGGAGGCACACATCAACCAGATAACTGCGGCAGCATATAGGCGACTGGCAAACCTAAGATTAGCGTTCCGTTCGTTACCTTAACAAGGAATCGTTCAAGACACTGTACACCGTGTACGTCAGGCCCATACTAGAATATGCAGCACCAGTCTGGAACCCACACCTGGTCAAGCACGTAAAGAAACTAGAGAAAGTGCAAAGGTTTGCGACAAGGCTAGTTCCACAACTCAGGGGTCTGTCCTATGAAGAAAGGTTGAGGGAAATAGGACTAACAACACTGGAGGAAAGAAGGGTCAGAGGAGACATGATAACGACATACAAAATACTGCGGGGAATCGATAAGGTAGACAGGGACAGGATGTTCCAGAGAGGGAACACAGAAACAAGGGGACACAACTGGAAGCTGAAGACTCAGATGAGTCAAAGGGATGTTAGGAAGCATTTCTTCAGCCACAGAGTAGTCAGGAAGTGGAATAGTCTAGAGAAAGATATAGTGGAGGCAGGAACCATACATAGTTTTAAGACGAGGTATGATAAAGCTCATGGAGCAGGGAGAGCAGAGACCCAGTAGCGGACAGCGAAGAGGCGGGGCCAGGAGCTGAGTCTCGACCCCTGCAACCACAATTAGGTGAATTAGGTGAGTACACACACACACACACACACACACAGCATCCCCTCAACTCCTACCAACCAAACACAATAACCAGAAACAACCCACACTCCACACCCACAGTCCCCCCACCAGCACTAATACCACCACAACACCAGAGTACCACAACATCCAGCCCTGTCTACCACACCCTCAGCCTGCACCATCCCCTCCCACCTCCTGAATGCAGTTCTGGAAAGGAAGCTGAATTTATGGTATACCAGCACAGAAGGAATAACAAATATGAGTGACAGGAAAGAATCACTGAGGCATTCCCAGACATCATTGCACTCACAAAGACACGGGGGTGATAACAGATGGATCTTACCGTCTGGATATCAGATCCTGAGGAAAGGCACAGGATACAAAGGGGAAGGGGGAGATGGAAGAACTAGTCAGAGGTGAAGCGGATGACTGGAAAATAGGAACACTTCAAACTGGGGGTCCAAAAGTAATGATAGCATTAATGTACAACCTGCCACCAAACAGCAGGAGACTAAGACAAGAATACGATGAGAGCAACAGAAAGATGGTGGCCACATTAGCCGAGGTGGCCTGAAGGGCTCACTTAAGGAGGGCAAAGTTACTCATCCTGGGGGATTTCAACCACAAGGACTGGGAAAATCTGAAGACACCTGGTGGACCAGAAACGTGGAGAGCCAAGATGCTGGAGGCGGTACCGGAAAACTTCATGTACAAACATGTTAGGGACACAACCAGAGAGAGAGAGAGAGAGAGAGAGAGAGAGAGAGAGAGAGAGAGAGAGAGAGAGAGAGAGAGAGAGAGAGAGAATGAAAGAGAGAGAGGAGACGATGAACCAGCAAGGCTGGATGATGTATTCACCTTGAACAGTTCGGACATAGTGGAAATCACACACGAAACGCCCCTCGGCGCTAGCGATCATGTGGTTCTGAGTTTCGAATACATAGTTGAGTTAACAATAAAGAGTGAATCAGCACGAGAAGGACGGGAGAAGCCAAACTTCAAAATGGGGGACTACACACATATTAGCTAATTCCTGCATGAAATAAAGTGGGTAAGAGAGCTAGAGTAAAAGATAGTAAATGAAATGAGGGAACATGTAACTACAAAGCGCAGGGAGGCAGAGAAGAATTTCTTGGCAAGGGGCAACATAAACAATAGGAAGACCAGGGTGAGCCCATGGTTTACCCAGAGATGTGGAGAGGCCAAAGTCAAGTGTGGTAGAGCGTGGAAAAAGTATAGAAGGCATAGGACTTGGGAAAACAGGGAGCTAAGCCGAAGAGCCAGAAATAAATATGTATGGACAAGGAGAGAGAGGCCCAGTGGCAATACGAAAATAGCATAGCTCTAAAAGCCAAATCTGACCAAAAGTTGTTATACAGCCACATCAGAAGGAAAACAACAGTCAAGGACCAGGTAATCTGGCTGAGGAAGGAAGGTAACAGAAGGTAACAGAAGTAAGACAGGAGAGAGAGGGATGGGTAGACTGTTATCTTCTTGGACTGTAAGAAGGATTTCAACATAGTACCACACAGGAGACTGGTTGGAAAGCTAGAGAAGGCAGGAATAACAGGGAAAGTACTACAATGGATCAAGGAATACCTGACAGGAAGGAAACAACGTGTGTTTGTACGTGACGAGATGTCAGAGTGGATGCATGTGTCGAGTGGGGTTCCACGAGGGTCAGTCCTAGGTCCAGTGCTGTTTCTGGTATATGTGAATGACATGACAGAAGGGATAGATTCAGAGGTGTCCCTGTTCGCTGACGATGTTAAGCTTAAGAGGAGAATCCAAGTGGACGAGAATCAGGTAAGCCCACAATAAGATCTGGACAGACTGCAAGCCTAGTCCGACAAATGGATCCTGGAGTTTAACCCCAGCAAGTGCAAAGTCATGAAGTTTGGGTAAGGACAAAGAAGACCGCAGATGGAGTACAGCCTAGGAGGTGAAAGGCTGCAAAACTTACTGAATGAAAGGGATCTTGGGGCGCTGCAGCATGTAATAATAATAAATAATAATAAATAATAAATAATAATAATAATAATAATAATAATAATAATAATAATAATAATAATAATAATAATAATATCTTTATTTACTACAAGTACATGTACAAGGTATACAGGTCTAGCTGACATCAATGACATACTACTATATAGAAAGCCGCTTGTTATGCTGAGCATTTCGGGCAAATTAGGTCAGTTTTGTCCCAGGATGCGACCCACAACAGTCGACTAACACCCAGGTACACATTTTACTGATGGGTGAACAGGAACAGCAGGTGTCTTATGGGAACAGGTCCTAATGTTTTCCAGCCGTACCGGGGATCGAATCCCCGGACCTCAGTGTGTAAGTTGAGAGCGATAGCAATCGAGCTATGGGCGCGTGGCAAACCTAAGAATAGCGTCTCGACATCTAAGTATTATTATTATTATTATTATTATTATTATTTATTATTTATTATTTATTATTATTTATTATTATTACATGCTGCAGCGCCCCAAGATCCCTTTCATTCAGCAAGTTTTGCAGCCTTTCACCTCCTAGGCTGTACTCCATCTGCGGTCTTCAAGACACTGTACACTGTGTACGTCAGGCCCATACTAGAGTATGCAGCACCAGCATGGAACCCACACATGGTCAAACATGTCAAGAAATAAATCTTGCAACAAGACTAGCTCCGTAGCTAAGGGGTGTGCCCTACGAGGAGAGGTTAAGAGAAATCGACCTGACGACACTGGAGGACAGGCGGGATAAGGGAAGACACGATAACGACATAAAAAATACCGAGACGTATTGACAAGGTGGATAGAGACAATGTTTCAGAGGTGGAACATAGCAACAAGGGGTCACAACTAGAAGTTGAAAACTCACATGAGTCACAGGGATGTTAGGAAGTATTTCTTCAGCCATAGAGTTTTCAGGAAGTGGGACAATCTAGAGAGTGATGTAGTGGAGGCAGGATCCATACTAAGCTTTAAGAAGAGGTTCAACAAAGCTCATGGGGAAGGGAGAAAATGACCTAGTAGAGACCAGCTAAGAGGCGGGGCTGGGAGCTATGAATCGACCCCTGCAACCACAAATAGTTGAGTACATATACACACACACGCACGCACACGCACACATACACACACGCACACACACGCGCTCACACACACACAAGCTGCTTAAAAAAATTACGAACTACAAAAATAGAATTTTTTAAGAATATTTATAAATTTCTTGACTAACTTGACTATAAGAAAATATTTTGACTTTAAATCAGAAACTTTGGCTGTTAAATGCTTTAAAAATGTGAGTGGGAGGGAGAGAGGGAGAGGGAGGGAGGGAGGGAGGGAGGGAGGGAGGGAGGGAGGGAGAGAGAGAGGGAGAGAAATAGGGAGAGAGGGAGAGAAAAATCTTATCTTTTTCCTAAACTTCATCTATAAAAATGGGATTAATTCGCATATAAGTTCACCTTCTTGGTAAATCTGTGTGTGTAATTAGAGTGAGAGGAAGGAGAGGAGAAACCAAGGGAGAGAGAATGGAAACGAAAGAATGAATGAAGTATGGAGGGAAAGAAAGAAGAAACTGATTTAATGAGGGTGTTCATATCATTAGATGGTGTGCAATACATGACCCATGTGCAATACATGACCCATGTGCAATACATGACCCATGTGCAACACATTACCCATGTGCAACACATGACCCATGTGCAATACATGACCCATGTGCAACACATGACCCATGTGCAATACATGACCCATGTGCAACACATGACCCATGTGCAACACATGACCCATGTGCAACACATGACCCATGTGCAACACATGACCCATGTGCAACACATTAACCATGTGCAACACATGAGTACCTTTATTATCGAGATGTTTCGCCTGTGTTACAGAACCTTATCAGACTAATGGGAAAATAAACAAAAATACAGTATAATGCGATCCTATATTGACAACGTTTCGCCCACACAATGGGCTTTATCAAGTTACAAACAGATCTACCTGGGTTCCATGTGGTGACCCGGAAGTGGCTCCCGAAGGTGTGTCAGAGTTGGTACAAGTGGAGTACCGTTTACAGCCCTATGGAGGGGCAGCGTTATGATAAGTGCACGGCGAGCCATTCCTGGCACTCAGGAAGCAGCCCGAGTGCCACAACAACTCGTGTTCTTTTACCTAACTACAGTATATAAGTCACTTCTTCGCGCATATGCTATATTCTTTTCAAGATTGATGGACTGATTACATAGACTCCAGACTGAGGGACTGATTGCCTCAAACTCCTCCTGATCTCCACCATTCTTCTTTGTATTGGACTGATGAAGCCACTGTATAGCGAAACGTTTTCTCGACCAACACACTCAAGTGTTGCTTATGTGTCTAATTTATCAACTTGTCGGTTCTCTGAACCATCTATATACATGGGTTAGAAAGACACACGACCAAACACTAGGATATATTTATTATGAAACGTTTGGTAGGACGGGTCCTGACCCGGGTCTTCTCCATATGGTGACCCGGCAGACAGAGAGGTTAAATAGGCAGTATATATACTGTCTTTTTAACCTCTATATATGTTAGAAGTGATCAAGGACCGAAACGTTTCATAATAAATATGTCCTAGTGTTTGATTACGTGTCTTTCTAAACAAATTTATCGGTATTTATTGACCAGGTTTATACTCTGTCCTGTAGCTCGATTGCTAGCGCACTCAGCTCACACACTGAGGTCCGTGGTTTGATCCCCGGTACGGGTGGATAAATTAGGACGTGTTTCATTAAGACACCTGCTGTCCCTGTTCACCTATCAGGAAAAAAAAAGTATCTGGGCGTTAGTCAACTGGTGTGGGTAGCATCCTGGGGACAAAATTTACCTAATTTTTCCGAAATGCTCTGAAGAAGCCTACTGTGTAGGCGAAACGTTTCAACAATAAAGACACCTAAGTGTTGCACATGTCTTAATCTACAACTGGTCGGTATGTTATAGCATTTTCACCGTAGTAGTATGTCACTGATGTCAGTTAGGTCTGTGTACCTTATTGTTGTCATGTACGAATATTTTTAAGGAGTTGTAGTAATATGATAATTTTGACTTGGTCATTAACAGCTTTCTCAAATAATTAGAAATAACGAGCTTGTCAGCTGATGGTAGCTGCCACACACTACCAGAAATAATGATTTTTTTTCTTTACCCTCTTATTTTTGCTCCTATTCATCTTTAATATCGGACTTCAAGATAACAAAAGGGATTTTTAACCTGGTTTGCTTTTCACATATATCACTTGTTAAGCTTGAATTGACATGAACCTTTTTAGCTGACATCTACATTTTTTTTTAAAAATTCCGCCTTAAAGACTATTTAGCTTTCACCTTCAATTTTCTACTGTAACCACTTGTTTACTGTCACTTGTTTACTGTCACTTGTTTACTGTCACTTGTTTACTGTCACTTTTCTGCTTATTTTCTTATCTTGACTTGTTTATATACACGGCTGAAGCTGCTCTCTTGCTGAGAAGCCTCGTTTCTCACTGAATATGACAAAAGATTGTAAGCTTGTTCAAAGAGTCAAGAAAACTTTCACCGTCGTAGACTTTACTGCATCCGGCACCTGGTGTGGTGTAGACACCGGCTGTGTTGGGTGTAAGACGGTGTGGGATGGTGTAATATCCTGCACCTGGTGTGGTGTAGACACCGGCTGTGTTGGGTGTAAGACGGTGTGGGATGGTGTAATATCCTGCACCTGGTGTGGTGTAGACACCGGCTGTGTTGGGTGTAAAAGAGTATGAGCTGGTGTAATGTTTCAGATGGGTCTAGAGGACACAGGCACTATGTGGATGACTATGTATTCATGGGTGATGCCAGGAGGAAGGATGAGGCGACTCGCACACACATATACATACATACATATATATATATATATATATATATATATATATATATATATATATATATATATATATATATATATATATATATATATATATATATATATATAGTGTTTTACTCACCTAATTGTGGTTGCAGGGGTCGAGACTCAGCTCCTGGCCCCGCCGCTTCGCTGTCCGTTACTGGGTCTCTGCTCTCCCTGCTCCATGAGCTTTATCATACCTTGTCTTAAAACTATGTATGTGTGTGTGTGTGTAAAACAACCACGGGGGGAATTGAATGATAGCTCTAGGCCTTTCCTGTTGCAATCAATACATCATCAGGAGCTTGCAATGTTGTAGAAAAGAGGAGGAGATCCAAGAAAATACGATCACATTGAACGCCCTTGCGTTCTAAGAGTGCTCATCTTCACCTAGCAACCACCCAGGAGCTAGGAGTACTCTCAACAACCACCCGGGTGATAGAAATTTCACATGTGGAGCCCAGCAACCTGCTAAGATTCCATAAACGCTTACCCAAGACACTCCCTCCTTTCCCCAGCAATCATTTAGATCCAACGAGTACTTACCTTCACTCCAGAAACAAATACTCACCTCGGGATCCTCAACATCCCGCTAGGTGGCTAGGACTTACCCTCGACCAGGAAGACTCCCTCCAGGACAGCTAGGACTTACCCTCCACTAGGAAGACACCCTCCAGGGTGGCTAGGACTCTTACCCTCCACTAGGAAGACACCCTCTAGGGTGGCTAGGACTTACCCT
This sequence comes from Cherax destructor, assembly GCA_009830355.1. NCBI lineage: Eukaryota > Metazoa > Arthropoda > Malacostraca > Decapoda > Parastacidae > Cherax > Cherax destructor. The sequence goes on from WNWK01000478.1 coordinate 22,871, forward strand.
CCACTAGGAAGACACCCTCCAGGGTAGCTAGGACTTACCCTCCACTAGGAAGACACCCTCCAGTGTGGCTAGGACTTACCCTCCACTAGGAAGACACCCTCCAGGGTAGCTAGGACTTACCCTCCACTAGGAAGACACCCTCCGCGGTGGCTAGGAGGAGGCGGGTATCTCCCCAAGAGTCACCGCAGGTCACCTCGTAGGGGAAGTCAGGATAGCAGCATTGCGGCTCCCACGGCTGCGGGCAGACGCATGCGGGCTTAGTGCCGCAGGTGGCGGTAGAGAAGCTAAAGGGGGGGAGGGGAGGTGGGTGTTGAGAAAGGAGGTAGTAGTGGAGGGGTGGTGGGGTGAGATAGGAGACAGTAGCTGTTAATTGGAGGTGGGAGGACGAGGGAATGAAGGATAGCGCGCGTCAGAAACGTCACATGTGATTTTCGCTCACCATGAGGCGGGCCAAAACGACATGGATTCGAGTCCTTGGCTAGTCACAATGTTGTTCTTGATAAAATACCACTCGTTCGTGGTAACAATAATATAAATACTGTTTATGGAAGCTAGTACACCAAACGGGGAGTAGAATTAAATTAACTCAGAGGCATCCACACCACCGTATGTCCTCGGTTCAAGGTAAAACACCTAGCTCTGCTGAGTGCTTAAAGCGTCATGTGATTATTTATATATATATATATATATATATATATATATATATATATATATATATATAATAATAAAACAATCACAGACAGCCAATTTTAACGGTGGAAATCTTTAGCTCAAATATTTTCATACTTCTTAATGCGTCATCAGGAGCAATATAATGTTGCAAAGGTAGCAACAGGAAAAATGAGAAGTTTTCTCAGAGTATGGCAGCGTGGGTGACACCCGCTCGTGCCTCTCACATTCTGAGAAAGGCTCAAACTGGTGTCACCCACGCTGCCATACTCTGAGAAAATTTTCCCCTCATTTCTCCTGTTACTTACACTTAGGTCACACTACACAGGCATGCACATGCATATACATATATAAATACACACATCTAGGTTTTTCTTCTTTTTCTTAATAACTCTTGTTCTTCTTTATTTCCTCTATTCTCCATGGGGAAGTGGAAAAGAATCTTTCCTCCGTAAGCCATGCGTGTCGTATGAGGCGACTAAAATGCCGGGAGCAATGGGCTAGTAACCCCTTCTCCTGTATACATTACTAAAAAAGAGAAGAAGAAAAACTTTATAAAACTGGGATGCTTGAATGTGCGTGGATGTAGTGCAGATAATAAGAAAGAAATGATTGCTAATGTTATGAATGAAAAGAAGTTGGATGTCCTGGCCCTAAGCGAAACAAAGCTGAAGGGGGTAGGCGAGTTTCAGTGGGGAGAAATAAATGGGATTAAGTCAGGAGTATCTGAGAGAGTTAGAGCTAAGGAAGGGGTAGCAATAATGTTGAAAGATCAGTTATAGAAGGAGAAGAGGGAATATATATGTATAAATTCAAGGATTATGTGGATTAAAATAAGGGTCGGATGTGAAAAGTGGGTCATAATAAGGGTGTATGCACCTGGAAAAGAGAGGAGTGTAGAGGAGAGAGAGAGATTTTGGGAGATGTTAAGCGAGTGTGTAGGAACTTTTGAACCAAGTGAGAGAGTAATTGTGGTAGGGGACCTAAATGCTAAAGTAGGAGAAACGTTTAGAGAGGGTGTGGTAGGTAAGTTTGGGGTGCCAGGTGTAAATGATAATGGGAACCCTTTGATTGAAGGGGTTTAGTTATAGGTAATACATATTTTAAGAAAAAGAAGATAAATAAGTATACAAGATATGATGTACGGTGTAATGACAGTAGTTTGTTGGACTACGTATTGGTAGATAAAAGACTGTTGAGTAGACTTCAGGATGTACATGTTTATAAAGGGGCCACATATATATCACATCACTTTTTAGTTGTAGCTACAGTGATAGTAAAAGGTAGATGGGATACAAGGAAAATAGAAGCAGCAAATGAGAGGTGAAGATTAATAAACTAAAAGAGGAGGCAGTTAGGGTAAGATATAAACAACTATTGGAGGATAGATGGGCTAGTGAGAGTACAGGCAATGGGATCGAAAATGTATGGGGTAGGTCTAAGAATGCAGTGTTAGTGTTCAGCAGAAGTTTGTGGTTATAGGAAAGTGGGTGCGGGAGGGAAGAAGAGTGATTGGTGGAATGATATTAAGAGAGTAATAAGGGAGAAAAAGTTAGCATATGAGAGGTTTTTACAAAGTAGAAGTGATGCAAGCAGGGAAGAGTATATGGAGAGAAAAGGAGAGGTTAAGAGAGTGGTGAAGCAATGTAAAAAGAGAGCAAATGAGTGGGTGAGATGTTATCAACAAATTTTGTTGAAAATAAGAAAAAGTTTTGGAGTGAAATTAATAAGTTGAGGAAGCCTATGGAGCGAATGGATTTGACAGTTAAAAATATGAGAGGAGAGTTATTAAATGGAGAGTTAGAGGTATCAGGAAGATGGAGGGAATATTTTGAGGAATTGTTAAATGTTGATGAAGATAGGGAAGCTGTGATTTCGTGTATAGGGCAAGGAGGAATAACATCTTGTAGGAGAGAGGAAGAGCCAGTTGTGAGTGTGGGGAAAGTTCGTGAGGCAGTGGGTATAATGAAAGGGGATAAGGCAGCTGGGATTGATAGGATAAAGATAGAAATGTTAAAAGCAGGTGGGGATATAGTTTTGGAGTGGCTGGTGCTTTTATTTAATAAGTGTATGGAAGAGGGTAAGGTACCTAGGGATTGGCAGAGATCGTGCATAGTTCTTTTGTATAAAGACAAAGCGGAAAAAAAGAGTGGAAAAATTATAGGGAAACAATTCTGTTGAGTATACCTGGTAAAGTCTATGGTAGAGTTATTAATGAAAGAATTAAGAGTAACACGGAGAGTAGGATAGCAGATGAACAAGGAGGCTTTAGGAAAGGTAGGGGGCGTGTAGACCAAATGTTTACAGTGAAACATATAGGTGAACAGTATTTAGATAAGGGTAGAGGTTTTTGTGGCATTTATGGATTTGGAAAAGGCGTATGACAGGGTGAATAAGGGGGGGGGGTAATGTGGCAGATGTTGTAGGTGTATGGAATAGGAGGTAGGTTACTGAAAGCAGTGAAGAGTTTTTACGAGGATAGTTAGGGAGATTATTTCCCAGTAAAAGTAGGCCTTAGACAAGGATGAGTGATGTCACCATGGTTGTTCAATATATTTATATATAAGGTTGTAAGATATATTTATAGATGTGGTTGTAAGAGAAGTGAATGTGCGGGTCTTGGCAAGAGGTGTCGGGTTAAGATATAAAGAATCTAACACAAAATGGGAGTTGTCAATGTTGCTCTTTGCTGATGACACTGTGCTTTTGGGAGATTCTGAAGAGAAGTTGCAAAGGTTGATGGATGAGTTTGGTAGGGTATGTAAAAGAAGAAAATTAAAAGTGAATATTGGAAAGAGTAAGGTGATGAGGATAACAACAAGAGTAGGTAACGAAAGATTGGATATCAGATTGGAGGGAGAGAGTATGGAGTATGGAGGTGAATGTATTCAGATATTTAGGAGTGGACATGTCAGCAGTTGGGTCTATGAAGGATGAGGTGAAAAGGGTGAGTGGTGCACTTAGGAGTCTGTGGAGACACAGAACTTTGTCCGTGGAAGCAGAGGGGAATGTATGAGAGTATAGTTATACCAACACTCTTATATGGGTGTGAAGCATGGGTGGTGAATGTTCCAACAAGGAGAAGGCTGGAGGCAGTGGAGATGTCATGTCTGAGGGCAATGTGTGTTGTGAATATAATGCAGCGAATTCGTAGTTTGGAAATTAGGAGGAGCTGCGAGATTGCCAAAACTATTATCCAGAGAGCTGAGGAGGGGTTGTTGAGGTGGTTTGGACATGTAGAGAGGAAGGAACAAAATAGAATGACTTCGAGTGTATAAATCTACTCCCCGTTTGGTGTACTAGTCTCACGAGCAGTATGTATGTATATATATATATATATATATATATATATATATATATATATATATATATATATATATATATATATGATTAATACCACGAACGAGTGGTATTAATCAATAACAATACTGCGACTAGCCGAGGATTTGAATCCACGTCGTTTTGGCTCGCCTCATGGCGAGCGAAAAATCACACATGACGTTCTAAACCACGGGACCACGCAATCCTACAAGAATCAAGCACACAGCAGAGGTACGTGTTTTACCTTGATCCGAGGGCATACGGTGGTGTGGTGTGCCTCTGAACTAATTTCATTCCACTCGTTCGTGGTTACAATATATATAAACTGCTCGTGAGGTTAGTACACTAAACGGGGAGTAAAATGAAATTAGCTCAGAGGCACCCACACAACCATATACCCTTGGATCATGGTAAAACACATAGCTTTGCTGTGTGCTTGATTCTTGTGGGATTGCGTGGTCCCGTGGGTTAGAGCGTCATGTGTGATTTTCGCTCACCATGAGGATGGCCAAAACGACATGGGTTCGAATCGTCGGCTAGTCGCAGTGTTGTTATTAATATATATATGTCGCCTCTTAGGACACGCATGTCTTAGGACACGCATGGCTCACGGGGTAAGAATTCTACCATCGTGTAAAACAATTACAGGTTTCCGTTATACACTCACTTGGTAGGATGGTAGCACCTGCCTAGGCGGTTGCTGTCTACCAACCCACTACATATACATATTATATATATATATATATATATATATATATATATATATATATATATATATATATATATATATATATATATTTGTTATCAGTGTTGGCTTCCGAAAATTCCATGTACAGTTAGTTTACAAATCATTTATCTGGCATCATGGCGTGGCTGGAGGTCGGGGATCTGCTGCAAAGACTGACATTACTCTTATTAGTTTGCTTTATGACTCGTAAGTCACTTGTAAGACTGTTCGTTTACTGGAAAATGACTCTATTGTTGGGCCTGGCCAACACAAGGGAAAGCGGGCAGCCACTAGCCGATGCATTTTATCTCTGTCATAAAGCGTTCCATAACAAGTTCCATTATTCTATTTTCCTGGTTTTCATTAATTAAACCTTCTTCGTTTTGCTATTTATGTTTTGTTTTTTTACTTCACTAACTTGTACTGGTATATTTTGTTCCATGTGTTTTTTTCCTACACATTAAATAGACTAGATCAGCTAAAACCGCAGTGATGTGCAGCCTGACTCTCAGACTAACTGTACACAAAGATTTCTCGACCGCGTGAGTGTTTACCAAAATCTGGAAAGAGATTACGTATTTATCTTCCTTCTTTTGCCATTTCGCAATATTATTTTCTTATTTCTGCCGTTGCAACTCGGCGATTAGCGGGGATATTCCTGTTATGGATCCATAAAGTCGGAATTACCGGAAGATGGAGTGGTGCTCTCACACACTATGTGTTTCTGATGCCCAGAAATATGTCGCTCGGTTGGCACCCAAAGGCAGGGAATTGCTGCCGATTAAACTTCGTCATATTACAAATTCTGACGTATCCAACGATATGGAAGAGGAATGAAAGGGGGAGTGAGGGAGAAAGGACAAGGGAGGAATGAATGGGAGAGTGAGGGAGAGAAGACAAGAGGAGTGAGTGAACGAGTGAGGTAGGAATTTGTTAGTAGGGGAGACGGATGGACGAAAGTGAGTGTGTGTGTGTGTGTTGTGTGTGTGTGTGTGTGGTGTGTACTCACCTATTTGTGGTTGAGGGTCGAGTCATAGCTCCTGGCCCGCCTTCACTGATTGCCTGGTCCTCTCCTGCTCCATGGCTTTATCAAACTGTCTTAACTATGTATGGTTCTGCCCATATGTGCTTCTAAGCTATTCCACTTCTGACAACATGACTGAAGAAATACTTCCTAACATCCCTTTACTCATAGAGTCTTCAAGTGTGTGTGTGTACTCACCTATTTGTGGTTGCAGGGGTCGAGTCATAGCTCCTGGCTATGTGTGTGTGTGTGTGTGTGTGTGTGTGTGTGTGTCTGTATGGAACAACAGAACATTTCAAAAGTACAAAATGTATTATATATAAATGAAAAGATTCCTGAAAGATAAAGATAAATTAACACATGTCTTTCCTGGAAGCAAGACTGAGGCAGCAGAGAGGCAATAAGGATACAAAGCGCCAGAGACACCGCCTCTGTGGGTAAGAAGACTGCAACATGCACAGGTGCGCACACTAATGGCCTCTCTAGACTTGAAAGAATTGGGAAGACAGAGAATAACGTAGTATATGTTTGGGAATAAGATTTTGTTCAAGGATTCATCTGTCTGAACTTTCTTACGGAATTTTGTTTAATAACAATGCTTAGATATATTGTCTTTAAGTTAGTTAATGGGGCTTAAATCCCCTCGGCTACACGAGGGTCAATAAGAGTACATGTCACCTGTTCACTACCAAAGAATACTTTAACCTCCATATACAATGAGAGTTATACACCTCAGGCATATATTCTATGCAGTGTGGTTGGTTGGTCAACGGGGTTTAAATAGCTTATCAACTACACTAGGCTCACTGAGGATGCGCCAATCACCACCAGACTAGATTACTTTAATCCCTAAAATAGGGATTAAAATAAACTCTCAGCATATATACGCTGAGAGAGAGAGATATACCTCTCGGTGTAGTGTGGTATAAACAGTGATAGATCACCTGAGGTTGAGTTCCAATAAAGGAATATAGTAATGTGAAATTTATGACATATCGAATTGTTATTTAGCAACAAAACTATGGCAGAAAAATAACTTAACCTTGACCAAATTTATACAATTTAAAATAAACAAATTTACTTAATATATCCAAGAATTTATATAATTATATTTCAATGTTCCGTGTGTAGAAGAGGGAAGAGGACTCTGACGAGATCCTCAACGACATGCTCAGGTACACTTGACAACGACATGCTCAGGTACACTTGACAACGACATGCTCAGGTACACTTGACAACGACATGCTCAGGTACACTTGACAACGACATGCTCAGGTACACTTGACAACGACATGCTCAGGTACACTTGACAACGACATGCTCAGGTACATTTGACAATGACATGCTCAACTACACTTGACAACGACATGCTCAAGTACACTTGACAATGACATGCTCAAGTACACTTGACAACGACATGCTCAAGTACACTTGACAATGACATGCTCAAGTACACTTGACAACGACATGCTCAAGTACACTTGACAACGACATGCTCAAGTACACTTGACAACGACATGCTCAAGTACACTTGACAGCGACATGATCAGGTATATTTGACAACGACATGATCTGGTATATTTGACAACGACATGATCTGGTATATTTGACAACGACATGTTCAGGTACACTTGACAACGACATGATCAAGGTTGTCTGACAACGACATGATCAAGGTGGTAACACGACAACATACTTAAGTTCGTTTAGTCACGAAAGTAGAATCTGGAATATTTGTAAATATAAAGCTGAATTTACAGACTAAGAGTTATCTTACCTCAGATTATTTACAGACAGAGTTATCCTCACTGTTACACAAATTGACTAACATATATTTCTGAATGCCTTCAATGCTTTTCCGACGGTTAGGTTAAGTTAGGATAGGTTAAGTTGGGTATTTGAAATTAGGTTATGTTATATTAGGTTAGTTTAGGTTAGGTTAGGTGTGGTGAGGTGAGGTTAGGTTAGGTTAGTTTAGGTGAGGTTAGTTTAGGTTAGGTTAGGTTAGTTTAGGTGAGGTTAGGTTAGGTTAGGTGAGGTTAGTTTAGGTTATGTTAGGTTAGTTTAGGCGAGGTTAGGTTAGGTTAGGAGAAGTTAGGATAGGTTAGGTGAAATTAGGTTATGTTAGGTTATGTGAAATTAGGTTAGGTTAAGTTAGGTGAGGTTAGTTTAGGTTATGTTAGATTAGGTTAAGTGAGGTTAGGTTAGGTTAGGTTAGGTTAGGTTATGTTAGATTAGGTTAAATGAGGTTAGGTTAGATTTCCCGTAATTAGCCCAACGGATCTTAATCTATTTTTCCCCCTTATATTTACCCGACAATAAAGTAAAAAAAAAAAAAACCGAGTATCATTCGTCTGGCAGCGCCGGGATTATCAAGAAATTTGGAGCGTAAAATTTCGCACGAAGTAGTGGTCGACTCCCCACTGCCTGAGACTCCTTCATTTCAATAAGCTGACTATGTGCAGCTTCTGGTCTCTCCATACAAGAAATTGGTATAGTCCTCCTCTACCTTGGATTAAACCTGATTCCCTTATATCAAAGACTGTATGACCCATACGGAGTTAGCTCTTCCCCGTGAATAAATGTCTATTATTATTATTATTATTATTATTATTATTATTATTTTAATTATAATGGAAAAGCAAACATCCTTACATTCTCTAGAGAAAACGAGATGAATATCAACATACAGTGATGAATAACAACCATACAGTGATGAATAACAACCATACAGTGATGAATGACAACCATACAGTGATAACACAACCATGAATAGCACAGACACAGTGTGATGAATAACACAGCCATACAGCGATGAATAACACAGCCATACAGCGATGAATAACACAGCCATACAGCGATGAATAACACAGCCATACAGCGATGAATAACACAGCCATACAGCGATGAATAACACAGCCATACAGCGATGAATAACACAGCCATACAGCGATGAATAACACAATCATGAAGTGATGAATAACACCGCCATACAGTGAAGAATAACACCGCCATACAGTGAAGAATAACACCGCCATACAGTGAAGAATAACACCGCCATACACTTATGAATAACACAACCATGAAGTAATGAATAATACCACCACACAGCGATGAATAACACCACCATGAAGTGATGAGTAACACCACCATGAAGTGATGAGTAACACCACCATAAAGTGATGAGTAACAACCATGAAGTGATGAATAACACCACCATTGAAGTGATAACACCACCATGAGTTAATGAATAACACCACCATGAAGTGATGAATAACACCGCCATACAGTGATGAATAACACCGCCATACAGTGATGAATAACACCGCCATACAGTGATGAATAACACCGCCATACAGTGATGAATAACACCGCCATACAGTGATGAATAACACCATGAAGTGATGAATAACCACCATAAAGTGATGAGTAACACCACCATGAAGTGATGAATAACACCATGAAGTGATGAGTAACAACCATGAAGTGATGAATAACACCATGAAGTGATGAATAACACCATGATGTGATGAATAACACAACCATAGTGATGAATAACACCATGAAGTGATGAATAACACAACCATAGTGATGAATAACACCATGAAGTGATGAATAACACAACCATACAGTGATGAATAACACCATGAAGTGATGAATAACACAACTACTGACACGACACATACAGTGATGAATAACACCATGAAGAGATGAATAACACAACCACACAGTGATGAATAAGACACAATGAAGAGTCAATTAGTGTTAAATGTCAGCGGACAGTTACCTGAGGAATTACAGTGAGATACAGTGAACCACAGAAGCAAATACACGTGTACACACAGTGAATGAGAGATATATTAAATGAGAAACAACGTGAGACATCCGTGCATAGTGAGAAACAGCTGGAGACATCCGTGCATAGTGAGAAACAGCTGGAGACATCCGTGCATAGTGAGAAACAGCTGGAGACATCCGAGCATAGTGAGAAACAACGTGAGACATCCGTGCATAGTGAGAAACAGCTGGAGACATCCGTGCATAGTGAGAAACAGCTGGAGACATCCGTGCAAAGTGAGAAACAGCTGGAGACATCCGTGCATAGTGAGAAACAGCTGGAGACATCCGTGCATAGTGAGAAACAGCTGGAGACATCCATGCATAGTGAGAAACAGATGGAGACATCCGTGCATAGTGAGAAACAGCTGGAGACATCCGTGCATAGTGAGAAACAGCTGGAGACATCCGTGCAAAGTGAGAAACAGCTGGAGACATCCGTGCAAAGTGAGAAACAGCTGGAGACATCCGTGCATAGTGAGAATCAGCTGGAGACATCCGTGCATAGTGAGAAACAGCTGGAGACATCCGTGCAAAGTGAGAAACAGCTGGAGACATCCGTGCAAAGTAAGAAACAGCTGGAGACATCCGTGCATAGTGAGAAAAAGCTGGAGACATCTGTGCATAGTGAGAAACAGCTGGAGACATCCGTGCATAGTGAGAAACAGCTGGAGACATCCGTGCATAGTGAGAAACAGCTGGAGACATCCGTGCAAAGTAAGAAACAGCTGGAGACATCCGTGCAAAGTGAGAAACAGCTGGAGACATACACAGAGTCAGTGAGAAATAACTGTGGGAACCAGCAGCAACACAGAGTAAGACACAACAGTCAGACACAAGTTGACAATATATTTTTCCAGACTTTTTAGATAATGTCTTTATTTTGGTGAGAATATCTTCGTCTGGGTTTGTTCAACGCTAAAGAAACTGAACTAAAATCAACCCTGGGGAACCATGACTCTTCGCGCCACTACTAAAACAATCCAAGAAAAATTACGTGAAAATTAAAAAAAAAAAAAAAAAAAATTAAAAAACAAGAAAATTTCAAAGATTTTCACAAAATGTTCTTGATTTATATAAATCAACACAATGTAATAATTTCAAGTGTAAATAATATATACAAACTGGCTTTTCTATGAAAATTTTTCTTTACCGTAAAAGTTTAGCCAAAAATACCGCCATTCTAAACTGTCATATTAAAAATACTCATTATTTCAAGGAGGTTCAAGTATAAGTGGACCCATTATCAAATAGCATACACTAATACATGGCTTAGTATACTTGTTTCCTTAGTTCGTATCTACTTAATGATTAAACTCTGCTTGATAAGTTTTCACAAGACCATAGAATGATATTAATATCAGTTTCTCTTTGTTTCGGGTGTGAGCATAGTTAGTTCTCCAAGTGACGTGTATGTAGGTTGCAGTCAAGGTGTTGGTGGTGCTGGTACACGGTGTGAGCCCAAAGGACCGGTCCACGCTAACTTGTGTCTCAGAAACACAGTGGTGAAGAATGATCTGTAAGTGATTATCTTGTACATGATAAATGTTACGAAATTTATACTGCTGGCAAGAATATCTCCAAGCCAAAAAAAAGACTGAAGGATGGTTGTGGAAGCAGAGATCCACTGGTACCCTCACTGGGATCGCAAAACATAATTTGAATACCAGAATACCTAATAATTGCCGAAAAGCCGGATAATGAAGTGCACCTCGTCATCCAAGACACAGTAAATATTTAATAAGGAAAAGAGCATTCTGCAGAAAATTGTGCAGGAGAACATACTAAAAATCTGCTGTTAACGTAAAGACAAGAATACTTAGTGGCGGTAAAGCCAATTATCACTAGGAATATCTGAAGACACTTGAAGTAGAGAAGAACTTAAAGGAGTGTGAGAAGATAAATATTCGTAATCTGGAAAAATGAATAATAAAGATTTTTTTCAGTTGTGTGAATGCTGAGCAGACATGTGTAGCACACACTGGGTCACCTCAGAGAACAACACTTCACACACTGGGTCACCTCAGAGAACAACACTTCACACACTGGGTCACCTCAGAGAACAACACTTCACATACCTACTAGGCAATGCTGTCCCTTACAGTACTGCTCATATTAAACGACGCCTCTTGCAACACTTTGGTAAACAGGTGACAAAAACAAATGTTGACGGTAAAGCAAATGTTGTCACAGTGAATGAGAAAGCTGCATACATCTGTCAAGACACATATTTTGACTCAGCGATGTATACTACTGAAGATAAAGAAAATATGTGGCAAGCAATATTCGTGGGTACTGGCATTAGAGAACACCTGTAATCTACGGATAACCCAACAGATGTGTACTCAACACCTTCAGATGTTGACCTGGAAAAAAAATGAAGAGGGAGTCCCGTAAATTCTTCTGAAGGAGCTAATCAAAACCATGTTCAGGAAAACACGCGACCTTCTACTTGCTCTGGCTGAGCAAACAAAAGGTGAAGCATTTTGACAGGGAGAGGTAGATAACTTTGACTACACTCCATAAAGACACACTAACCGGCCATCAGTCATTGTGCCTAAAAACATACAAAATTAAGCAAGACAAATTTCCTCACTTCAAGAAAGTCACCTAAGTCTTGGTGGCTTTCATCCGCTGACGTTCTTCTTTGGCAATTAGCAAGCTCTTGGAAGGCAGCGGTCTGGCAGATGTCTGGGTGACAGTATTTACACGGAAATCTCTACCAAATATGATAGAGGGAAAGGTATACGTGAAGGCCCTTTGAGCCTTCCTTTTAAGAGATGCTGCTTTATATGTAGTCTTAGTAGATCACATATAAAGCATATGAAGATGGTGATATTGGGAACAAAACACCAGGAACCTCAACAGTGGAAACCAACAGAAAACTCCTTCATCACAAGAGACTGCTCTAGATATTGGACAGGCAAGTGGAGATGCCAACGCAGAATTAATGTCTTCTCAAGACACAATGTCAGTGAGGGAGCTGTATGATACTCTGATGGCCCACGAGATAGCATCCAAAAAATGAAGAATCAAGTGATGCTTTGCATAAGTTGTACCTGAACATTCAGGACGTAAAAGCAAACTGGGATAGTTCGAGAACAGGCAAGTGTATTCAGTATCATATGAAGGCCTATCAGAGTAGACAGTGGAAAAATTTGCTTGTCCTCTGCTGAGATACAGCAACATTTGTTTATCAATGCATATGGAAATGGACTCCCAAACCTGAACATTTTTGCCTATAAGCTAGCAACGATTGCAGCAGCTCTCTTCCAAGATGACGTCAGCATGAGAAAGTCTCAGTTGGTCAGACATTTTGAAGTTGGATCCTGACATAATTAGATAACCACTGAGGAACCTGTCCTAACAGTAATCGATGGGTCCGCTCTATGGTATCGCTTAGTATGACCAAAAGTCGGGACAATGAAGTCTGTATTTGAAACCTGTTTAAGTTACCATGGTTCAGAATGAGGCTCCTGGAGCTTGTGTTATCTTTGACAGCAGTGAGGTATCTACCACTAAGAACAGAAACATTCTTTGACAGGTTCTAGAAACAGGACAGAAATTCCAGAGAAGAAGACAAACTTCCTGTCAAAGAGAACCTTCTCAACTTGCTAGATGCTTATCTGGGGCAGCTGGTGTCCAGGTTATACATATTGGCGGTGGTGGTAATGCGGATGTAATCATTGTACGCATGACTGAGGACTTAGTGGAGAATCACAACGTTCGAAATGACATAGACATTCTGATTCTGATGCTTTATCATGCCGGCAGTTTAGGCAACGGAGGGAAATCGTATAAATTAGCGACACGATTGAAGAGATACAAATGCAGTATTATGAGATCTTTTATTGACGACGATTCGCCTAGACAGGGGGGTTTGTCAAGTGAGCGAAACGTTGTCAATAAAGGATAGCAATATACTGCATTTGTCGCTTTTACCAACACAAGCAACATCCATATGGAAATCAAAACGCAAACAATTTCTATAAGAGTTGCCCAAGAGGTTCTAGTGAAAGACGTGTGCATGTGCCTACCGTCTGCACATGCATTGTATGACTGACACACCGACCCGGCTTGCAACAGGGAAAGTGAAATACGTACAAATTCTCAAGACATCGCAAAAGTTGCGGTCAGATGTGCTCAAAATCGGGACCACAGATACCTCATACCAAGAGCTGCTTCATGGTGGGGAATATGTGGCAGCACTCTATAAAAGTGGAACAGAAGCTATGCTACTTACACATGATCTCTCCAAAATGTGTAGCAGCAGAGCTCATGTCTGCTACAAGCAGAACATGCTACGCCCACTGCTTGCGGGTTCACCACCACGTAAGCACACCTGGCGTAATTTACGCAGGGCGTTCATCAAGGAGGATTATATGGGTTCAAACATGGGGCTGACTGTTGTCTCCACCACAACAGATATGTCTCCTGCACCACCACACCTGCTGCCTCACATTCGTTGCTCTTGCAAGAACTTGTGTTTCCTGCAGTTGCTCTCCTAAAATGTACCTTCCTTTGGTTGTGATAACTCACCCAAGACGATGATGCAGCATAAATGTTTGTGTACATGTAAATATCGTCTTGTACATTTCCTTTAAATTATTCACAACCTATTACACTTAATGCCGGGTCTTTCAAAACATTTATTTAGATAAGACTGACACTATCCCACATCTAGAAATAATTTTTTTTCTAATTTATTGGAAATTGTTTGGCAGCTATTTTTAATTTCTCATGGAAAAAAAGAATATTCCCCAAGCTTGATCCAGGTTGACTTTTTTTGTACAGGTATCTGACACTTCGAAAAATATATTGCTGCAAAAAAAATTGGTTTGGGTTCTCCTCAATTTCTACTATACTATAAAGGCAGGCAAATAATAATAGGGGGGAGGGGAGGTGAAATGCCAAGCAGGGAAGGAAGGGGGCGGGGTACTGGGCAGTGTGCCATGGTGTCTGGGCATCAAGGAGAGTATAGGAAGGTAGAAGTTAACAACGGAGTAGTTACCAAACGGGAGCTAGACAAGTACACATTCATATAGGTAGCAACTGTAGAAGTACAGGTAGACAGACGAGCAGATAGATGCAAGAGTAAAAAATTCAAAATCCGAAAGATGCAAGGACAGAGAGATGCAAGGGCAGAGAGATGTAAGGGCAGAGAGATGCAAGGGCAGAGAGATGCAAGGACAGAGATACAAGGACAGAAAGATACAAGAGCAGAAAGAAACAAGAGAGATGAGACTCTCGTAGGTCAGGCAAGACATACCCTGGGACGGGGAGCGATGTTTTGGATGCTGTGGGAGCCATCTGCTCCTTCTGGGACGGAAATTTACAGAGAGAGACAGCTAGACAGACAGGCAGACAGATGCAAGAGACAGCAGGCAGGGAAGGACATACCCTGGCATGAAGAGCGGTGGTGGAGTTGGAAGGGGAACCATTAGAGCCCTCTGTTAACTGGAGGGGATGAGAGAGACACCCTTTTATAGAGCTGACTGGAAAGCTAGAGGGGGAATAAAAGTTGCTTAACAGTAATGTAGAGCTCGTCACACACAACACAGTTCTACCGAGAGGAGACCTAAACATCTGGTAAAGATGGTAGAAACATGTAAGGTTAAAAACATTTTGAGGAGGAACACTGTTTTAAATTTCTAGGGCAGAGTCGCAGACACTCCCAAAGATTCTGAGGGTTGAAGACACTCCTACAGTGGTAAACATTTCATGGAAGGGATTAGTAAAGATGGTCACACTTTTCATAGATATTTTAAGAGAATAGTTTAAAAAAAAATAGAAACATTGCAAGACACAACTACAAGTTTGAAGTACCTACACTACGGGGAGGGGGATCTATTACACTAATCCACATACAAAAAATTACATATTTTACCAGCAGATAAACTTTAAGGTGTTTATCAAGTTATGTCAGACTCAACACAAAATATAAAAGGATCCCCTCATCACTTTATCAATAAGTTCTTAGTAAATACTTCAGACAAAAATAGATACATTCCTGAGGCGGCTCCTTCAACATCTTGAAAGAAAATAAGATTAGTAAAAAGTTCATTGTTAAGATACGTGAGTTCAATACCCAATAAAAAATAATATTCATATCATTTTAAAATAATATACTGTGCATAATAATATACATATTATCGCTTTAAAATATAATAATAAGATTCAAAAGCATATTTATTGGTAGTGTAGACATGAATTTGCAATAATTTCTCCTGGAAAATATAAAACAAATGATGTATTGTAAGATTTCCATGAATTTGTGTAGGTTTCCAAGAGACACTGAGATATACATCTAATTTAGGAAAAGGTTTTCTCTATAATGAAAGAATTATCATCGTCGAATAGAAGTTTGTAAAAGAAATTCCAGGTGAAGTTTAACGCTTCTAGAAAAGTTTGAAAAAAAAATGCAAGCGTTTTCTAAACGCTTCAGCAGAAATGTTGTAAACATGTCAGGCAGAGTGAGCTCAGTGTTTTACACAGACACCTTCTAAACTCATACTAAAATTATGTAGGAAATATTGATAGAGATGACTTTTTTTCAAATACGTAAGCAGAGCGTTTGTAAATATATTCATGTTGAATTTTACTTAAGAATGTGTCAGGGAACCAGAAGCTCTGTTGTCCTAAACATTCAGGATGTATATTTTATGCCTGTCCAGGATCATCTCATAAACACTGACTATCAGGAATGTCTTAGTGTCTTCACTTACATAACCAATATAAATTTCCAGGCAAAGACTGTCACTGAAAGCTAAGAAATCCTACAACTGTTTATAAAGAGATCAGATTCTCTTTACTCTGTTATTTAATTAACACTGGAGAAGAGGAGGGAGGGTAAGCTGGGGAGGAGAAGGGAGGGTAAGCTGGGGAAGAGGAGGGAGTGTAAACTGGGGAAGAGGAGGGAGGGTAAACTGGGGAAGAGGGAGGGAGGGTAAGCTGGGGAAGAGGGAGGGAGGGTAAGCTGGGGAAGAGGAGGGAGGGTAAGCTGGGGAAGAGGAGGGAGTGTAAACTGGGGAAGATGAGGGAGGGTAAGCTGGGGAAGAGGGAGGGAGGGTAAGCTGGGGAAGAGGAGGGAGTGTAAACTGGGGGAAAATGAGGGAGGGTAAGCTGGGGAAGAGGGAGGGAGGGTAAGCTGGGGAAGAGGAGGGAGGGTAAGCTGGGGAAGAGGGAAGGAGGGTAAGCTGGGGAGGAGAAGGGAGGGTAAACTGGGGAAGAGGGAGGGAGGGTAAGCTGGGGAGGAGAAGGGAGGGTAAACTGGGGAAGAGGGAGGGAGGGTAAGCTGGGGAAGAGGGAGGGAGGGTAAGCTGGGGAAGAGGGAGGGAGGGTAAGCTGGGGAGGAGAAGGAAGGGTAAGCTGGGGAGGAGAAGGGAGGGTAAGCTGGGGAAGAGGAGGGAGGGTAAGCTGGGGAAGAGGGAGGGAGGGTAAGCTGGGGAGGAGAAGGGAGGGTAAACTGGGGAAGAGGGAGGGAGGGTAAGCTGGGGAAGAGGGAGGGAGGGTAAGCTGGGGAAGAGGGAGGGAGGGTAAGCTGGGGAAGAGGAGGGAGGGTAAGCTGGGGAAGAGGGAGGGAGGGTAAGCTGGGGAGGAGAAGGGAGGGTAAACTGGGGAAGAGGGAGGGAGGGTAAGCTGGGGAAGAGGGAGGGAGGGTAAGCTGGGGAAGAGGGAGGGAGGGTAAGCTGGGGAGGAGAAGGGAGGGTAAGATGGGGAGGAGAAGGGAGGGTAAGCTGGGGAAGAGGAGGGAGGGTAAGCTGGGGAAGAGGGAGGGAGGGTAAGCTGGGGAAGAGGGAGGGAGGGTAAGCTGGGGAGGAGAAGGGAGGGTAAGCTGGGGAGGAGAAGGGAGGGTAAGCTGGGGAAGAGGAGTGAGGGTAAGCTGGGGAAGAGGAGGGAGGGTAAACTGGGGAAGAGGGAGGGAGGGTAAGGTGGGGAAGAGAAGGGAGGGTAAGCTGGGGAAGAGGAGGGAGGGTAAACTGGGGAAGAGGGAGGGAGGGTAAGCTGGGGAGGAGAAGGGAGGGTAAGCTGGGGAAGAGGAGGGAGGGTAAACTGGGGAAGAGGGAGGGAGGGTAAGCTGGGGAGGAGAAGGGAGGGTAAGCTGGGGAAGAGGAGGGAGGGTAAGCTGGGGAGGAGAAGGGAGGGTAAGCTGGGGAGGAGAAGGGAGGGTAAGCTGGGGAGGAGAAGGGAGGGTAAGCTGGGGAAGAGGAGGGAGGGTAAGCTGGGGAAGAGGAGGGAGGGTAAACTGGGGAAGAGGAGGGAGTGTAAGCTGGGGAGGAGAAGGGAGGGTAAGCTGGGGAAGAGGAGGGAGGGTAAGCTGGGGAAGAGGAGGGAGGGTAAACTGGGGAAGAGGGAGGGAGGGTAAGCTGGGGAGGAGAAGGGAGGGTAAGCTGGGGAAGAGGAGGGAGGGTAAACTGGGGAAGAGGAGGGAGGGTAAGCTGGGGAAGAGGAGGGAGGGTAAACTGGGGAAGAGGGAGGGAGGGTAAGCTGGGGAGGAGAAGGGAGGGTAAGCTGGGGAAGAGGAGGGAGGGTAAACTGGGGAAGAGGAGGGAGGGTAAGCTGGAGAAGAGGAGGGAGGGTAAACTGGGGAAGAGGAGGGAGGGTAAGCTGGGGAGGAGGAGGGAGAGTAAGATGGGGAAGAGGAGGGAGAGTAAGCTGGGAGGAGGAGGGAGAGTAAGATGGGGAAGAGGAGGGAGGGTAAGCTGGGGAGGAGGAGGGAGAGTAAGATGGGGAAGAGGAGGGAGGGTAAGCTGGGGAGGAGGAGGGAGAGTAAGCTGGGGAAGAGGAGGGAGAGTAAGCTGGGGAAGAGGAGGGAGAGTAAGATGGGGAAGAGGAGGGAGAGTAAGATGGGAAGAGGAGGGAGAGTAAGATGGGGAAGAGGAGGGAGAGTAAGATGGGGAAGAGGAGGGAGAGTAAGATGGGGAAGAGGAGGGAGAGTAAGATGGGGAAGAGGAGGGAGAGTAAGCTGGGCATTAATGACATTACTCTTAATGAAAGGAAGTAGAAAACTTTTACCTGTAAATAACTCTACAAAAAAAGCTATATGAAGCATTAATAATCAATAATTATCCATCGTTATGATAAACAATACCGACCAGATGAAGATTAAGAAACATGGAAGTAGAAGACAAACACATATGTCTATGTCTCTAATTCCTCATCTGAATAATGTACTCACAATGACTATATATTTTTTACATTTAAAATTTAGATAAATATATAAATAAATATTATTTATGAACAAATATAAAAATAGTATTTATTCTTCAGACGAGCTGAGGATTCGATCCCCGGCCGGCCTGGCCAGAGCCGCGACTTTTGACATTTGGCTACCTCAGTCTGCGTGTTTAACTCGTAAATAAACACGAGGGAAGGTCAAACAGCCCTGAGGCTTACATATGCAGAAGGTAAATACGATGATAAAAATTCTTTTTTTTTTTCCACATAGTCCTTACGGGTTTCTCGCATCCTTCCAGGAATCGTTCGATTTTTTCTTTAAATTCTTCCGATCTCTTAAGAGGTTCTTTCACTTCACCGTCTTCAAGACGACTTCCACGAAGACGATTCTTCATTTTAGAAAACATAAGAGTCACTCGTTTCCAGATCTGGAGAAAAGATAAGTGCGAGAGTCCTGGAATAATGTTGTGTGAGAGCGACCTTTGCATCTCAAGCAGAGTCCTGAGGGATTATCATGCAGAGCAGTTGCCCCATTTACACCATGGTGTTTGTCTCTGACTCTAGCAGATGTCAGAGCAAACTCTGAGACGTAGCAGTGATTTGTGTTTGTCACCTTGTGTGATGAGGTCACCACGCTTGTCACAGTGTGTGGTGAGGTCACCACGCTTGTCACAGTGTGTGGTGAGGTGAACACGCTTGTCACCCTGTGTGGTGTGGTCAGTACGCTTGCCACACTGTGTGGTGTGGTCAGTACACGTATTACTTCCTGCGATCCATGCCAATATGTTTACTGTTTCTACCATTCCACGTCAGCAAAGCACTTATAGCATTCCAGGGCAGCAAGTTTGGCATTTGCAGCATTCCAAGAAATATTCGACATTACCTCGCATATGTAACACCGGACCTCCACACCGCGAATGGTAGACCTCCACAATGCTTCCCCTGTTTCGACTGCTTCTTCAAGCCCGTCTTATCTCACCAGTGGGTCGTCGCCTCCTGCGTGTGCCTCAGTCTGTCCATCAGGTTGAGATTGTTACAGAAATTTATAGGACGCTCAGGACACGCGGAATGCCACTTAAGTGGCAGATTCAATTAATTAAGCACTTGTTCTTGTGCTAGAGCTTCCGGTTGGCTGCTGCTGAAGTCAAAGGAAAGTTTCCCATGATAACTCCTTACTGGGTCCGAGCTGCGGTCTTCACTAGTCTTCCCTCGCGCTGTATAACCCCTGTGGTTTAGCGCTTCTTTTGATTATAATAATAACTAGTCTTCCCGGCAAAACAGCAATTTCTGGTTAGAGAATTATGATGATTCATTATGATTGTCAGAGTGATTCTCTGGTTAGAGAATCACTCTGACGGTGGCTGTTAATCTCAAGATTACCGAATCACAGGTTCCAGTCCCGTTCACTCTCTAAAGAATTCTTCATATTCACTCACTATGAACTTCTCAGCATAAGTAATCGATAGGGATATCCCATAATCAACAATATGAAAAGAATAGAAAAATTCTAGACCAAATTATTTACGTAGCATTCATGATGTTAAATGTGAGTAATTCTTACATCGTAGTGTGTGCTATTCTGGATATATATATTTATATTTTCAACACGTCGGCCGTTTCCCACCGAGGCAGGGTGACCCAAAAAGAAACAAAAACCCAAAAAGAAAGAAAAAAAAATTCAACATTCAACACTTTCACCATCACTCATCTATAATCACTATCTTTGCAGAGGCGCTCAGATACGACAGTTCAGAAGTCCCTCCAAACTGCTAATACCCTAGACATTGTACTTCCCATTTCCAGTACTCAAGTCCAGCTAACCGGTTTCCCTGAATCCCTTCACAAAATATTACCCTGCCCACACTCCAACAGCTCGTCAGGTCCCAAAAACCATTCGTCTCCATTCACTCCTATCTAACACGCTCGCGCATGTTTGCTGAAGTCCAAGCGCCTCGCCCACAAAACTTCCTTTACCCCCTCCCTCCAACCTTTTCGAGGACGACCCCTACCCCTCCTTCCTTCCCCTACAGATTTATACGCTCTCCAAGTCATTCTACTGTTCCATTTTCTCTAAATGACCAAACCACCTCAACAACCCCTCTTCAGCCCTTTGACTAATACTTTTAGTAACTCCACACCTTCTCCTAATTTCCAAACTCCGAATTTTCTGCATAATATTTACACCACACATTGCCCTTAGACAGGACATCTCCACTGCCTCCAGCCGCCTCCTCGCTGCAGCATTTGCAACCCATGCTTCACACCCATATAAGAGTGTTGGTACCACTATACTTTCGTACATTCCCTTCTTTGCCTCCATGGATAACGTTCTTTGTCTCCACAGATACCTCAACGCACCACTCACCTCTTTTTCTTCATCAATTCTATGGTTAACCTCATCCTTCATAAAGCCATCCGCTGACAAGTCAACTCCCAAATATCTGAAAACATTTACTTCATCCATACTCCCTCTCTCCAATGTGATTTCCAATTTTTCTTGATCTAAATCGTTTGATACCCTCATCACCTTACTCTTATCTTTGTTCACTTCCAACTTTCTACCTTTACTTCTTACTTTTGTTCGTGCTGAATAGGTAAAATTGGTTAAGTAGCAAAAACTCATTTAAAATTAAGTCTTTTCTAAAATTTTCTCTTATACGTTTAAATATATTTTTTCATTTATGCTAATGTAAAAATTAATAATTTTGAACCAAAAGAACCTTAGAAAACTTAACTAACCTTATTTATAACAAGCGCAATTTAATTTAGCCTAACCCAACTAAATATATTTTAGATACGTAAACATTAATTTAATAATAAACAAACACAATGAAATATATTTTTTTCGTTAGGTTCAGAATGATTTTTGCGAAAATATTGCATACACAAATTTTTGCTTGCCTTATTCGGCAAGAAGAGCGTTGCTATTTAAGCCAAAATAGCAAGTTTTATCTATTCGGAACGAGATATATATATATATATTTTTTTTTAATGTGAGTGTGTATGTCCTCTTTGAACGAAAATAAAAATTACAATTGATCTCATTAGCAGTAATAATCGAGCCATAATTATGAGTGACATCTTCACATAGTTCTATTTATAAAATGAACTACTGCAACATATTCATTAAATAACTGTCATGCAAATATCCGGTATCAAAAAGAGTCATTATCATTAACAAAGCTTGTAACGTCTACCTGAACCAGCTGTACCGAGTAATTTATATGAGTAATCCAGTAATGAAGTACTAGTACTCACTCGCGTCCAGAGTTGGGACTTTAACGGCTACAAATAAATAATGAGCTCTGGAACATTTTGTATGATCAAGTTAGTTCTAAATCTAAATTTAATGTAATCTGAATCTACTATTTCGATATTTTTCCTTGGATATCCTCAGCATCCTTTGTTACTTGTCCTTCATTAATACCTATCCTACATTGCTGTCTAAAAAGAACAACATATACAATACCGAGACTGGAACAATACACATAACTCGCACATAGGACAGACAACGTATGGGATAGCGTTCGACTTGGACCATTTACAGTCTGTAAATGGTCCAAGTCGGACCGAAACGTCGTCGTAAGCTCCTCTCTTTCCTATGTGTAGGTTATTTGTGTATTGCTGTCTAAAGTCTCGCTGTTGGGGCTGCAACAGCACTAGCCACAGCGCTGACCCAGCCACCTCGTCACTTAACTTTTCCAAATCCATGAATGCCAGAAAAGTTTTTTTTTTTTGGTTCCTTCTTGTTTACATTGCTTCATCCATTTCTACATTCAACCTTTTTTGCGATCGTTAATTCCGTTGTTCTAGCCATGTTCTAGCCATGTATTTAATACAGAATCTGGCAGAGATTTTGACTCCTGTCCTGTCATTCATTCACATCCCGAACAGCAGCAATAATCGTTCCAACATTAAATCCTTCCCGAGTCCATCATCTAAGCTGATTCCATCCACCGTCGCCTCTCTCTCTTTTTCCCCATTTTTTTTAGCTCAGCCTCCTGCTTCATTCACTTCCTTCAGACCAAGAAATTTTCAGCGATTTCAGTGTGCAAAATTGTTGATTTTTGCTTCTCTTTCGACATGTACACTCAAGCAGAGGGTCGTCCCGAGACGAGAGGTGCGGGACCCAGGGTGAAGCTGGCTGTGTGAGGGTCGTCCCGAGACGAGAGGTGCGGGACCCAGGGTGAAGCTGGCTGTGTGAGGGTCGTCCCGAGACGAGAGGTGCGGGACCCAGGGTGAAGCTGCCTGTGTGAGGGTCGTCCCGAGACGAGAGGTGCGGGACCCAGGGTGAAGCTGCCTGTGTGAGGGTCGTCCCGAGACGAGAGGTGCGGGACCCAGGGTGAAGCTGCCTGTGTGAGGGTGTACCATAAAATTGTCAAGAAATACGCAGCGTTGTATGACCCTTTTAGGTTTAGCGCTTATATAAATAATAATAACAGTAATAATAATAAAATAGCAAAAAATATAAAAATAAGAAGAAAAATTACAAGATTAACGTTTCTTCTTAGGACAAAACCCTCAGCTCCGTGACCAGTCTTGTTGCAAACCTTTGCACTTTCTCTAATTTCTTGACGTGTTTGACCAGGTGTGGGTTCCATACTGGTGTGTTTACACCTGATGTGTGTGTGTGTGTGTGTGTGTGTGTGTGTGTGTGTGTGTGTGTCTGCCGTGTCTGGTTACAACGGTTACCGATTTTTTTTTGCTAAAACAAATTAACTGCAGTATCAAATATAACGCTTCTGATGCTGCCATAAATAGAACGAAAAAGATCGCAAATTCTTCGTAATATGTTTGTTGTAAATGAGTTTTTGTGTCAATACTCACGTGTGTGTGTGTGTGTGTGTGTGTGTGTACTCACCTAGTTGTGGTTGCAGGGGTCGATTCACAGCTCCTGGCCCTGCCTCTTCACTGGCCGCTACTAGGTCACTCTTCCTGCTGCATGAGCCTTATCATACCTCTTCTTGAAGCTGTGTATGGATCCTGCCTCCACTACATCACTTTCTAGACTATTCCACTTCCTGACCACTCTGACTGAAGAAATACTTCCTAACATCCCTGTGATTCATCTGAGTCTTTATCTTCCAACTATGACCCCTTTTTGCTGTGTCCCATCTCTGGAACATTCTGTCTATGTGAACCTTGTCGATTCTTCTCAGTATTTTATATCATATCCCCCCCCCTATCTCTCCTGTCCTCCAGTGTCGTCAGGTCAATTTCCCTTAGCCTCTCCTCGTAGGACATTTCTCTTAGCTCCGGGACTAGTCTTGTTGGAAACCTTTGCACTTTCTCTAATTTCCTTTCTTGCTTGGCTAGGTGTGGGTTCCAAACTGGTGCTGCATACTCCAGTATGAGCCTAACGTACACAGTGTACAGGGTCCTGAACGATTCCTTATTGAGATGTCGGAATGCTGTTCTTAGGTTTGCTAGGCAAACGTGTGCTGAAGCAGTTATTTGGTTGATGTGCGCCTCAAGAGATGCCCCCGGTGTTATACTCACCACAAGATCCATTTCTTTGAGTGAGGTTTGTAGTCTCTGGCCCCTATGCTGTACTCCGTCTGCGGTCTTCTTTGCCCTTCCCCAATCTTCATGACTTTGCACTTGTTGGGGTTGAACTCAAGAAGCCAGTTTATGGACCAGGCCTGCAACCTGGCCAGATTCCTTTGTAGTTCTGCCTGGTCCTCGTCCGATTGAATTCTTCTCATCAGCTTCATATCATCTGCAAACAGGGACATTTCTGAGTCTATTCCTTCCGTCATGTTCACATATATTAGAAACAGCACTGGTCCTAGGACTGACCCTGTGAAACCTCGCTGGTCACAGGCGCCCACTCTGACTCCTCGCCACGTTCCATGACTCACTGTTGTCTTCCTGACAGGTATTCCCTGATCAATTGCAGTGCCTTCCCTGTTATCCCTGCCTGGTCCTCCAGCTTTTGCACTAATCTTTTGTGTGGAACTATGTCAAACGCCTTCTTACATTCCAAGAAAACGCAATCTACCACCCTCTCTTGTCTTACTGCTGTCACTTTAGAATTCCAGTAGATTTGTGACACAGGATTTCCTGTCCCTGAAACTGTGCTGGTTTTCGTTGATAAGCTCATTTTTTTCTAGGTGTTCCACCACTCTTCTCTTGATAATCTTCTCCATGACTTTGCATACTATACATGTCAATGACACTGGTCTGTAGTTTAATGCTTCGTGCTGTCTTTTTTTTTTTTAAATTGGGACTACATTTGTTGTCTTCCATACCTCAGGTAGTCGCCCTGTTTCGATAGATGTGTTGAATATTGTTGTTAGTGGTACACATAGCACCTCTGCTCCCTCTCTCAGGACCCATGGAGACATGATATCCGGCCTCATCGCCTTTGAGGTATCTTGCTCACTCAGCAGCTTCTTCACTTTTTCCTTGGTTGTATGTATTGTGTCCAACACTTGATGGTGTACCTCGCCTCTCCGTCTTTCTGGAGTCCCTTCTGTCTCCTCAGTGAACACTTCTTTGAATCTCATGTTGAGTTCCTCACAAACTTCACGATCGTTTGTTGTGATCTCCCCTCCTTCCTTCCTTCCTCAGCCTGATCACCTGGTCCTTGACTGTTGTTTTCCTCCTGATGTGGCTGTACAACAGCTTTGGATCAGATTTGGCTTTCGCTGCTATGTCATTTTCGTATTGTCGTTGGGCCTCCCTTCTTACCTGTGCATATTTATTTCTGGCTCTACGACTGCTCTCCTTATTCTCCTGGGTCCTTTGCCTTCTAGACTTCTTCCATTCTCTAGCACACTTGGTTTTTGCCTCTCTACATCTTTGGGTGAACCAAGGACTCATCCTGGCTTTCTCGTTATTTCTGTTACCCTTGGTAGAAACCTCTCCTCAGGTTCCTTGCATATTGCTGTCACATATTCCATCATCTCGTTTACCGACTTCCCTGCCAGTGCTTTGTCCCACTGAACTCCGTGAAGGAAATTCTTCATGCCTGTGTAGTCCCCTCTCTTGTAGTTTGGCTTCCTTCGTCCTGCCCTTCCTGCTTCTCTCTCCACTTGTAACTTTACTATGTATTTGAAGCTCAGAACCACGTGGTCACTGTTTGTGTGTGTGTGTGTGTGTACTCGCCTAATTGTGGTTGCAGGGGTCGAGACTTAGCTCTTGGGCCCCGCCTCTTCACTGACCGCTACTAGGTCATCTCTCTCCCTGCTCCATGAGCTTTATCATACCTCGTCTTAAAGCTATGTATGGTTCCTGCCTCCACTACGTCACTTTCTAGGCTATTCCACTTCCTGACAACTCTATGACTGAAGAAATACTTCCTAACATCCCTTTGACTCGCCTGAGTCTTCAACTTCCAATTGTGACCCCTTGTTTCTGTGTCCCATCTCTGGAACATCCTGTCTCTGTATAAACAAATCTAGTAATCCCGTAGAATGGTATAGTTTTCATAATAAATTTATCATGGTCCAGTTGTCTCCCACGGCCGCTTTAATTAAAAGCCCATTTAACCAGAGTCTATTGTACTCTTATACTACTACACGATTATGTGCTTTCTGAACTTCTTTAACTTCCCTAAAATGCTGGTACAACAGTGATCTAACTTCCCTATAATGCTGGTACAACAGTGATCTAACTTCCCACTGCCAGGTGGCAAAGCTCTCTGACATTCAGCCACAATCACAGTGGATCCAAGTGAGGACATCACTGTGTATAGTGAGGACATCTCTATGTATAGTGAGGACATCTCTATGTATAGTGAGGACATCTCTATGTATAGTGAGGACATCTCTATGTATAGTGAGGACATCACTATATATAGTGAGGACATCTCTATGTATAGTGAGGACATCTCTATGTATAGTGAGGACATCACTATGTATAGTGAGGACATCTCTATGTATAGTGAGGACATCTCTATGTATATTGAGGACATCTCTATGTATAGTGAGGACATCACTATGTATAGTGAGGACCACTATGTATAGTGAGGACATCTCTATGTATATTGAGGACATCTCTATGTATAGTGAGGACATCTCTATGTATAGTGAGGACATCTCTATGTATAGTGAGGACATCACTATGTATGGTGAGGACATCTCTATGTATATTGAGGACATCTCTATGTATAGTGAGGACATCACTATGTATAGTGAGGACATCACTATGTATAGTGAGGACATCTCTATGTATATTGAGGACATCTCTATGTATAGTGAGGACATCTCTATGTATAGTGAGGACATCTCTATGTATAGTGAGGACATCTCTATGTATAGTGAGGACATCTCTATGTATAGTGAGGACATCTCTATGTATAGTGAGGACATCTCTATGTATAGTGAGGACATCTCTATGTATAGTGAGGACATCACTATGTATAGTGAAGACATCACTATGTATAGTGAAGACATCACTATGTATAGTGAGGACATCTCTATGTATAGTGAGGACATCTCTATGTTTAGTGAGGACATCACTATGTATAGTGAGGACATCTCTATGTATAGTGAGGACATCACTATGTATAGTGAAGACATCACTATGTATAGTGAGGACATTACTATGTATAGTGAGGACATCTCTATATATAGTGAGGACATCTCTATGTATAGTGAGGACATCACTATGTATAGTGAGGACATCTCTATGTATAGTGAGGACATCTCTATGTATAGTGAGGACATCTCTATGTATAGTGAGGACATCTCTATGTACAGTGAGGACATCTATATGTATAGTGAGGACATCTCTATGTATAGTGAGAACATCACTGTGTATAGTGAGGACATCTCTATGTATAGTGAGGACATCTCTATGTATAGTGAGGACATCACTATGTATAGTGAGGACATCACTATGTATAGTGAGGACATCACTATGTATAGTGAGGACATCTCTATGTATATTGAGGACATCTCTATGTATAGTGAGGACATCTCTATGTATAGTGAGGACATCTCTATGTATAGTGAGGACATCTCTATGTATAGTGAGGACATCACTATGTATAGTGAAGACATCACTATGTATAGTGAGGACATCTCTATGTATAGTGAGGACATCTCTATGTATAGTGAGGACATCTCTATGTATAGTGAGGACATCACTATGTATAGTGAGGACATCACTATGTATATTGAGGACATCACTATGTATAGTGAGGACATCACTATGTATAGTGAGGACATCACTATGTATAGTGAGGACATCACTATGTATAGTGAGGACATCACTATGTATAGTGAGAACATCACTGTGTATAGTGAGGACATCTCTATGTATAGTGAGGACATCTCTATGTATAGTGAGGACATCACTATGTATAGTGAGGACATCACTATGTATAGTGAGGACATCTCTATGTATAGTGAGGACATCTCTATGTATAGTGAGGACATCTATATGTATAGTGAGGACATCTCCATGTATAGTGAGGACATCTCTATGTATAGTGAGGACATCTCTATGTATAGTGAGGACATCTCTATGTATAGTGAAGACATCACTATGTATAGTGAGGACATCACTATGTATAGTGAGGACATCACTATGTATAGTGAGGACATCACTATGTATAGTGAGGACATCACTATGTATAGTGAGGACATCACTATGTATAGCGAGGACATCACTATGTATAGTGAGGACATCACTATGTATAGCGAGGACATCACTATGTATAGTGAGGACATCACTATGTATAGCGAGGACATCACTATGTATAGTGAGGACATCACTATGTATAGCGAGGACATCACTATGTATAGTGAGGACATCACTATGTATAGCGAGGATATCACTATGTATAGTGAGGACATCACTATGTATAGTGAGGACATCACTATATAAAGAGAGGACATCTTGAATGACGGGTATGGATGTGTCTTCCTTGAAGTGTATGAGGGTAGAACAGAGCAACTTAAAAAGTCATCTAGTTTGTCTTATAGTAAGAAAGAAACCTCTCTGTTTTGACTGATACTGACATTGAAGGTTCTTACCCCCCTTCCCTCGATGATCCTTTCGTGCTTTTAATTTGCTCAGCAGGAGCTGTGGAACACTACTCCTGGGCTTGACTCAGCTGGTGGTCAGGGTGTGTGTCCGGCACCACCCTGACCACAGAACGGGATGGAAGTTTTGAACCCATAGCAGGTGAGTCCCAAGACCCACAGCTTAGTGTGCTAACTACCCTGTGGGTTTTAAGACTCTCCTTCCATGGGTTCGATCCCCCACTCGTTCCGGGGTTTGTTTGCATTCGTGTTATTACGATTTCGTGAGTCATCATCCTGTTGCCTCACACGTACTGAACGCGTCTATTATTTTTTATGCATGAGCCAGAGTGGGATTCTCGCTTTACTACACACATGGTCATTCTGATGCTATTTTGTTTATACATGAGTCTGGAATCTAAGTGTCATGCATATTGTGGACTTAACAAGTTATCGCATCTATTCAACTGACTTTCTTTTGTACGAGTGTTCGTTTGCCTACAAAAAATGACCTGTGGGTCACATCTGGCCCGAAAGTCTACTGCTGGACCGTCCTGATCTAATTTCTTCAAGCTCAGAGTCCCTGGCAATGGGACTAATCTTGTTGCAAACCTTAGCATTTTCTTCATTTTTTTTAACATATTTTGCCTGTTGAGGGTTTTACGCTGGCGCTTCATACTCCACTATGAGCCTGGTGTCGGGTATAGGGATGTGAGTAATGCTCTGTAGAAATTACCAAAAGTAATTTTAAATTCGCTAAACGCTCAATGATTTTAAAGATTATCCGGTGTATGTTTGCCTCTGGTGATATGTCTGGCATTGTGTTCACCTCTTAAGTTCTTCTCAGCGACTGAGATTTGAAGTACTTGTCACCTGAATCAGTACTTGGTTTACAGACCTCGTTACTTTTTTCCTGGAGCTGAATTCCTGTAACTACTTCTCTAACCAATTCTGTAATTTATTCAGATCCACTTGTAGCCTTTCTCTGTCTTCCTTTGTGTTTTGTGGCCTCCATCTGTTCTGGCATGTCACTCACACATACTAGAAACAGTGCCTGACCCAATACCGAGCCTTGTGGAGCCTTACTTACTGCACGTGTCAGCTATGATGCCTCTTATTCGACAATCATTCTTAATCCACTGTAGGACCTTCCCGGTCATCCCTGTATGCTGCTCTAGTTGTTGGCACGCTTTTAATGCAGTACAGTCCAAGAATATTAGTCCACGAATCTCTCCTCTCTCTCTCTCCTCTCTCTCTCTCTCTCTCTCTCTCTCTCTCTCTCTCTCTCTCTCTCTCTCTCTCTCTCTCTCTCCTGCTTCTTATCTTTCATTCATGACAGTTTCAGACAGGATTTTCCACTTATAAACTCATCCTGGTTGATCATGAAACTTATTCTTCAGATGACTAAGTCACGTGTGCAACACTTTGGTATCTTAATTACCGAAATCTTTCGCTCACACAGTAGGTTTCTTCGATCAAATACAAAGGTGATTAAAAGTGGAGACCGCAGAAGCCTTGGAGAGGTAAAGATAAAGTGATCAGTCCATAAACCTTGAAGTATTAGTTTTGAGGTGATCAGTCCCTCAGTTTTGAGAAGTGTCCAGCTCCATGGAGGGACTGACCACCTCAAAATTATACATGTACTATTACGTAAGTAACATAGCTTCTCCCACCACTCTTCTTCTGATTATCTTCTCCATTTCGCTAGGAGTTCTCAGAGCTTAGAGGCTTAAAGTGCACTTGTGGGTTCTTGGAGCCTCAGCTCACAAAGGTCACATAATAAGTAGGAGCCTCAGTGTAGTAAACACTTGCAAACAGTATAATTTATTCATTTCCTCACATAGTGCGCATGACACTGGCCTCTTCTTGAATGGTATCCCTCTATCCCCTTTCTTAAATATTAGGAAAAACTTTAAACGTCTTCCACATCCCTGGTAGTCGCACAGTTTTTCACCTTGCCTCTACCTCTTCATCCTATTTTTTGTATTTTCTTCCTCATTCCTGTTTATATCCATCAATTATTTTGCTGCATCTAATTTTTCGTCTTTCTACTTAAGTCATATTCCAGTTCCTTCAGCTTATGTTCCTTTTTTTTCCGCCTCTGCAATTTGCGGGTCCCAAGCGTAGTTGGTTGCTGCTCTCCTTGCAAGGTGCACTGCTACAGTGACCACGTCAACCTGCGACTCTCGTCTCAGCAGTGAAACGTTCTTTAGTCTAACTAGAGACCAGATCGCCATTAACAGAGGACTGAGCCATTTACCTCTCCTTGTGATGAATAACCCACACGGGTTTATTACTTAGTGAAATAAGACAGAATCACGTGATCGGTAACCCAGGCTGGGAGAGTAGTATTTCTCTTTTGGCAATTAGAAAATGAAGGATCGAGCCTCCACCAGTAACACAGGTTTAGATAACTGGGAGAGTCTAGCTGGGAGAGTCTAGCTGGGAGAGTCTAGCTGGGAGAGTCTAGCTGGGAGAGTCTAGCTGGGAGAGTCTAGCTAAGAAAGCAACATTGCTACCTAGCTGTTACACAAGGAAGGACGAAGCCTCCGATACTTACGCTCGGTGATGCACACTTGTTTAAAGCTTCACATTATAAGGAAAAGAGTAAAGCTTGAGGACTCACCGTACGCTTGAAGAGGCCAGTGGTGGCCAGGGAGGTAGGAGCGTCGCCCTTGACGATAGTGTCAAGCTTCAGGGCTTGACCGAACCTCACGAACTCCACCTGCAACATTGACAACACTCAGTCAGGCTGCCAACACTCAGTCAGGCTGCCAACACTCTCACTGTCAAGTAGACCTGATGAGACTCAGGGAAACTATTGAGACTATCATGAAGTCAGTAGATGGTAATACAAAGATAAGTTATACCAACAATGTGTAAATAATACAGTGATAGAATATACTAACAGTGAGTAAATAATACGCACTGGTCGGGTTATAACATTCTATTAGTGAAGATGGTTCGTTCACCAAGGAATTCAAACATAGAATAAATATATATATATATATATATATATATATATATATATATATATATATATATATATATATATATATATATATATATATATATGCAATATGATCAAACTAAAAGGTGATATCACAATAAGCAGAATAACATTTGTGAAAAAATAGTGAAATTCCAAGCGCTCTCGTGATTTCTCACATTATCAAGGAACTATAAAAATGAATAATTAACAGGAAGGCATATAAGAACAAGACTACACCTGGCGGACACCTCAACAACACCTGACTTTTTATGATGATGTAGGTAGTCAAGGATCCGTGGAACACGGCTTATATTCTACCCAAAAATTTAATTTTGTCTAATGTATCTTAAATTTTTCCCAAGTTTTATTAATTATAAAGGAATCCAATTTGTATAACCCAGGATAACCCAGGAAAGCCAGTCACTCTGGCTTATCTCCATTTACGTCCTTTGATCCTCTTCCCCAGGAGAAGACCCGAAGCAGTCAACTAACACCCAGGTACCTATTTACTGCTAGGTAAACAGTTAACACGTGATATGAAACATGCCCAACGTTTCCATTTGTGCTGGAATCGAACCCAGGTCTTTCTGATGTAAGCTAAAGACACATTCACAAACGCCACGATCCACGAAGTCAAAGGTTCAACGTTAGTGAAGCAATGTTAGCGAGACTGAGAGCATAGTGACGGCTGAAGAGACACTTCATATTCTTAAAGAAGAATAAAAGTCATAATACTGTGGTTGAAACAATTTATAAATAACACGAAATTAGAAGAAACTTATGACGAGGTTTCGGTAAGTCCTGGACCATTGTCATGTCACAACTAAGCGAGAAAATGCAGAGAAGACCCTAAGACAGGTGAGGAAGAAAGAATAGTAATAGTAGTAACAGTAGTAGTAGTAGAATAGTAACAGTAGTAGTAGTAATAGTAACAGTAACAGTAGTAGTAGTAATAGTAACAGTAGTAGTAGTAATAGTAACAGTAGTAGTAGTAATAGTAACAGTAGTAGTAGTAGCAGCAGCAGAGAAAAATCTATGGAATGATTGTGGGTGAGATTCTAGGTGGACACATGACAGTGTCTTCTAGCTGGACACATGACAGTGTCTTCTAGCTGGACACATGACAGTGTCTTCTAGCTGGACACATGACAGTGTCTTCTAGCTGGACACATGACAGTGTCTTCTAGCTGGACACATGACAGTGTCTTCTAGCTGGACACATGACAGTGTCTTCTAGCTGGACACATGACAGTGTCTTCTAGCTGGACACATGACAGTGTCTTCTAGCTAGACACATGACAGTGTCTTCTAGCTAGACACATGACAGTGTCTTCTAGCTGGACACATGACAGTGTCTTCTAGCTGGACACATGCCAGTGTCTTCTAGCTGGACACATGACAGTGTCTTCTAGCTGGACACATGACAGTGTCTTCTAGCTGGACACATGACAGTGTCTTCTAGCTGGACACATGACAGTGTCTTCTAGCTGGACACATGACAGTGTCTTCTAGCTGGACACATGACAGTGTCTTCTAGCTGGACACATGACAGTGTCTTCTAGCTGGACACATGACAGTGTCTTCTAGCTGGACACATGACAGTGTCTTCTAGCTGGACACATGACAGTGTCTTCTAGCTGGACACATGACAGTGTCTTCTAGCTGGACACATGACAGTGTCTTCTAGCTGGACACATGACAGTGTCTTCTAGCTGGACACATGACAGTGTATTCTAGCTGGACACATGACAGTGTCTTCTAGCTGGACACATGACAGTGTCTTCTAGCTGGACACATGACAGTGTCTTCTAGCTGGACACATGACAGTGTCTTCTAGCTGGACACATGCCAGTGTCTTCTAGCTGGACACATGCCAGTGTCTTCTAGCTGGACACATGACAGTGTCTTCTAGCTGGGCACATGACAGTGTCTTCTAGCTGGGCACATGACAGTGTCTTCTAGCTGGGCACATGACAGTGTCTTCTAGCTGGACACATGGCAGTGTCTTCTAGCTGGACACATGACAGTGTCTTCTAGCTGGACACATGACAGTGTTTTCTAGCTGGACACATGACAGTGTCTTCTAGCTGGACACATGACAGTGTCTTCTAGCTGGACACATGACAGTGTCTTCTAGCTGGACACTTGACAGTGTCTTCTAGCTGGACACATGACAGTGTCTTCTAGCTGGACACATGACAGTGTCTTCTAGCTGGACACATGACAGTGTCTTTTAGCTGGACACATGGCAGTATCTTTTAATGAAAAGAACCCAGAGATGAAAGATCAGTAAACTGTGGAAAAAAAAAAACCGAAATTCTTAGAAGACAAAAACAGGGAAGTAAATAAACGCTAGGACTAAAAGACCATTATTAAAAATAGAGAATTAAAATTAGCTTCTCAAGGCTACTTAGGAAACTGGAGACGTCAGCCTGGAGGAATAATAGAATAACAGCAATCAGTCACTGAAAGGGACGAGCTTTCAAGGTGAGACACAGTAGTGTTGTATTTCACGAAGCTCTAAACCCCTGTAGGTCATTCAGTGCTCAGGTCCGGCCTTTGAGCAGCCAGGCTGCTGGTGATCGACTTTAGCTCAGGATGGGAGAGTGTCTAGTAACGCCCCTCCAGGATCACCGATGGACTCTTAGTTTGTTTTTGGTGTAATTCAATGACCTGATAACAGTCAGTAACTCTCACATGCCCTTGTTGACAGACGACGCAGAAATAATCCTGGGAATGTAAACTTTAGAGAATAATAGATGACTGCAGGAACACTTGAAGCAGATTACTCAAGACACAAGAATGGGTTCTGGAATTTCTTACGAGCTGGAAGGCAGTGAAGGGAGACAGAGGACAGAATACCATATGCGTGAGAAAGTTTATGGAAGAATTTAAAGTGAAAACCTTTGGAACAACATTAACATTATGACATCTGCCATAGACTCACCTCACAAACATGTGTAGCGTTAAGAAAAAATTGCCAAAGACTCATTAAAAAAAAGAAGAAGTACTTTTTGCATAAAATAAGGAAGAATCTGACGAAGGTTCTGATGAAATTATTTATTTAGAAAGAGTGAGAGGACTAAATCTTCCGTCGCCGGTGGACTGAAGAACAAGAGATAGGATCACGACATACAAAATACACGGGAGTATGGGTATCAGAGATACCAGCCTCATCTCCAGGGACGCAACAAGACCAAGTGGTATATGGTTGGAATTCTTGATCCCAGATGAGTCACGGGAATATCATTCATCATACAGAGTACTCTAAGAGGGATTTACATGACCAAGGACAGTGAGAGCCGACGCCACACACGGCTTTAAAATTGTTGTAAATAAGTAAGTTTATTCAGGTATACACAAATACATTTACATACATTATCATACATAGCAGCATATGTGTAGAGAACCCAGGATAACCCAAAAAGTCAGACAGAGTGACTTATTTCCATTGGGGTCCATTTAATACCTTAATATTATACACTGTAGTAGATACATGTTTTTATACTATAAAGAATATATACTAGGAATAAGGTAAAAAGAGTTATTTACATATACTTGTATGTTAGCTAAAAAAAAAAAATAATTCTCCTCCCTTTCTGTCGCTACATTCATTAGGTACATTTTGGTTCTCTTCTTGAACTGGCTCATGCTGTGACTGGCTTTGACATGTGCAGGCAGTCTGTTCCATTCCTTTATTGCTGTACAATAAAAGGTGTTTGAAGCCTGGCCACTGACTGTGGGTACTACAAAGTTGTGCTCTCTCCCCCTAGTACTATGACTGCTTTGGTTCCCAGCCTTGACAAAATTGGCAGCAAGATATTCTGGACACTGTGAGCAATTTTATAAACTTGATTTAACTTAAGTTGTTTTACTCTGTCTTCAATATTCAGCATATCCAATTGTTGTAATTCATCCTGGCCTACATGCTCCTTTGGGCCCAGGTCCAGGATGAATCTTACCATTTTGTTCTGGGTGATTTGCAGCTTATCTTTCAGTTTTTTTGTCAAGGCAGAGTACCATGAAGAGCAAGCGTAGTCAATATGACATTGTATAAGGGCTAGACATAGTGTCCTGCGAGTCTCAGTAGGCAGACACTGTGTAACAAGGCTGTCGAAAGCACAGAGGCGGGACCAAGAGCTAGAGTTCAACCCCTCGCAGTGATACTGGAAACTACAAAGGCGTCTTCCGCTTTCAATCTCTCAAACTGGTAGATCTTCAGCAGATTTCAATAGCAAGGAGACGGGCAATAAGGCCGAGAGTCACACAAGCTAAGGGAAGATTAAAATCAGCCATACAGTACTGAGTGCAGGCACCAGATATGAATATTATATGGAAGGAATGAGAACACTGAGAGATAGATAAAGGGAGGGAGAGAGGACGATATAAATATAAATAGATAGAGAGACGGTAAGAGGGCCACTATGAGGGGAGAATTGCCAAACTTACAGTGCCACAGTGATCGGTGGCACAGTGGTCGGTGGCACAGTGATCAGTGACACAGTGGTCGGTGGCACTGTAGTCGGTGGCACAGTGGTCGGTGGCACTGTTTAATTTTCACCAGCATTACTTGGAATGTGATGAATGTCTCTAATTGGTCAGAGGCTCTCAGTGCCAGGCTAGACAAAGTGGCGCCAGTGGTGACAACACAGCACCAGTGGTGACAACACAGCACCAGTGGTGACAACACAGCACCAGTGGTGACAACACAGCACCAGTGGTGACAACACAGCACCAGTGGTGACAACACATCACCAGTGGTGACAACACATCACCAGTGGTGACAACACAGCACCAGTGGTGACAACACAGCACCAGTGGTGACAACACAGCACCAGTGGTGACAACACAGCACCAGTGGTGACAACACAGCACCAGTGGTGACAACACAGCACCAGTGGTGACAACACAGCACCAGTGGTGACAACACAGCACCAGTGGTGACAACACAGCACCAGTGGTGACAACACAGCACCAGCGCCGACAACACAACACCAGTGCCGACAACACAACACCAGTGGCGACAACACAACACCAGTGGCGACAACACAACACCAGTGGCGACAACACAACACAAGTGGTGACAACACAGCACCAGTGGTGACAACACAACACCAGTGGTGACAACACAACACCAGTGCCGACAACACAGCACCAGTGGTGACAACACAACACCAGTGGCGACAACACAACACCAGTGGCGACAACACAACACCAGTGGCGACAAAACAACAGTGGTGACAACACAACACCAGTGGTGACAACACAACACCAGTAGTGACAAAACAACAACAGTGGTAACAACACAGTGTTTGATGTGTCAGCTGTAGAAAACAGTGCATAATAATTTCGAGAGGTTGAACTGAAGTATATACCAGGAATATAATAATTATAATACTATACATTATATATTAGAAGAACACATGTCGAATAAAACTATTTAAATGCCAAGGATATTGTTATTAGCTAGGATATTATAGGGTATTGTTTACTAGGATATTATTGAGAAGATTATTAGCTAGAATATTATTATAGGATGTCATATTAGCTAGGACATTATTTTTTTTAAACACACAGGCCGTCTCCCACCGAGGCAGAATGACCTGAAAAAAAAGGAACCCTTTCACCACCACTGTCTTATCAGAGGCGTGCCGACACTACAGTTTAGATGCTCCTCCAAACTTCATATATCTTCACCCCTCCTTCAGAGTGCAGGCACTGTACTTCCGACCTCCAGGACTCATGTCTGGCTAACTGGTTTCCTTGAATCCCTCATAAATGCTACCTTGTTCACACTCCAACAGCAAGTCAAGTCATAAATACCACTTGCTTCCTTACTCCTATTTAACACGCTTATGCACGCCTGCTGGATGTCCAAACCCCTCACACACAAAACCTCCTTTAGGCCCTCCCTCTAACCTTTCCTAGGGTGACCCCTACCCTGCCTTCCCTCCACTACAGGTTTATACACTCTCCAAGTCATCCTATTTTTGCTCTCTAAATGTTTGAGCCAACTCGACAACTCCACTTCAAACCTCTGGATAATACTTTTAGAAACCCTGCACCTCCTCCTACTCTCCAAACTACGAGTTCTCTGCATAATATTCACACCACACATCGCTCTCATACACGACATCTCCACTACCTCCAGCCTTCTCCTTGTTGCAGTATTCACTACCCATTCTTCACACCCATATAAGAGCGTTGGTACCCTTACCCTTATACTCTCATACATTTCCTTCTTTGCTTCCATAGATAATGTTCTTTGTCTCCACTCACCTTTTCCCTTCGCCAATTCTATGGTTCACCTCATCTTTCATAGACCCATCTGCTGACAAGCCCACTCCTAAATATCTAAACACATTCACTTCTTCTATACTCCCTCCCTCAAAGTTGATATCCAATATTTCATTAACTAAATTTTTGTTATCCTCATCACCTTGTTCTTCAATATGTTCGTTTAACTTCCTCCTTTTACGTACTCTCCCAAATTCGTACACCATCCTTTGTAACCTCTCCCCAACACACTAACATTCAATTCCCTTACAACTCCATCTAAATAATCTCCCTCTCTCCTACACACCCTAACCTGAGCCTCACTATCCTCATAAAAACTGCTTGAAATATTCCATATACTTGCAACATCCGTCACATTGCTCTCCTATACACTCTTGTCTAAATATTATTATAGGATGTTATATTAGCTAGGATATTTTATGGGGTATTATATTAACAAGGATATTATGGGATGTTATTGTTAGTTAGGATATTGTAACCATGAAGAATATTACAGTATACATAGCAAGGATATTTTAAATGTTTTTTTTTATTAATAACTAATAGCGCTAAACCCGAATGAGTGGTAGAGCACTAAGAGTGGTGGAGGCTTGATCCTCAGTCCACTGATCGCGAGACTGACACGTTGTCAGTCAGTATATATACACTTGTGCTGAGGCAGAAACACGTCAAGAACGTGAATCAACGTTCACGTTAAGTTATATCATCAAATTTTAATGCTGAATCATTAAAGTGTAATGAACATTTGTCAGTGTTCAAACCCACATAGATCAGACGAGCAGCAGATAGTATATTTCGACCTCCAACTGAGGTCTTCTTCAGCAGATACACAAGTATGAAAGGGAGGCACAATACTGAGGGAGAAAGAAGCATTGTAGGATCGTGTTAACACTGCAATGTATTATGCTTCCCTCTTATACTTAAGTATCTACAGAAGAAGGCCTCAGGTGGAGGTCAAAGTATGGAGATAACCTATAGCGCTTGTGTTGGCATGTAGGTTTGGGCCGCTTGTTAAATAATATTTTTTAACAACTGATCAGACGAAGATCACCTGGGCTGGAGGTGAGGAGGTATCACCTACAACCAAGAACACACCAATACGGACAGCAGGATTACCAGGAGGTAGGATACGAGGGAAAGGAAGGATTATCAGGAGGCAGGATGTGAAAGGAAGGCTGAGAGAGACTCAGGATAAACAAGAAAGACCCACTGACCTGTCTTGCCTCCTCCTTCCTCCTTGACGACCTCGGTGGATCAGGAAGTACGTCGCTAAAGGCTCGTCGGTTCAGCATCGTCTGTAAGTTCACAGGAGAAAGAGTGAGTCTGGGAGTGAATAAATAAATGGACTGCATAAGTGTGTGAATGTATACCTGGGTAAGCTACTGGATAAGTGTTATGGTTAGTGAGTGTCAGTACATGGAAGTACATGGAAGTACATGGGAAAGATAGCTAGCAGAGGCTACCTGCCGGGCACTATCTACTTCTACTTGCATTAACGACTATCGTGTATTATCTAGGTGTGAGGGGCAAGGATAGAAAAGCAGAAGGCTCTCTCACCACCCTCCGACCCCCTTCTACCACTGCTGACATGAAAACAGAAATAAAAATATAACGTATCGTATCGGGAAAAAACAGCAAAGAAATTGCAGGAGAGATGGAACTGAGTAGCCTTAGGCTACAATTACCTCTACTAATTTACTGTTATTTTTTTAAACTACTCATGTTACTCTAATACCATTGACAGAGCTGTGTGCAGCAGTGGTTTTACTTCCGCTTATCACCAGTTCAGCAACGACAATTACAACCATTTAAGTAACTCTACTACTATGATTAACTTGGCAGCCTCGCTGCCAACTGATCGTCCTGTTGCAGTTGCAACAAGACGGTCAGTTGGCACAGTTGCCGGAGTGTATGACTGAGTTTAGCGTGATCTTGATGGGAGGCTAAGTGGGGTAGCGAGTGCCCAAGGCAACATCTCGCTCCTGTCCTCCCTCACCATACTCTGTACCATACCAGTTACTGTAACTTATCAGGTTTTCTGATATATAAAACAATTTGTGCTGACAGCTGTATACTGAGCCTGTGGTACTGAAAGCTCCAGAAAAACGTTCCCGCTATTAAAATTTACATAAAAACTAGTAAGAAAATAATAAAAATGGGAAAAAAGTGAAAACTATTAAGAAAATAATAAAAATGAAGAAAAAGTGAACAGAATGAAAAATTCAAGAGATTTTATTACAATTCAATAAATACACAGAAAGTGAAGGGGAGAACGTTGTAGTGTCCAGCATTAGCTCTACACGGGAGACGCCAGAATACCTTCAAATTGGTACCTATCCAACTCAGTTATATTAACAACCTTCCTCAAGTAACATACACTGATACCGACAGTTTGAAGCCGACCTGAAAAAGACCTCTCACGTTTTTAAACGGAAACCTTGAAGGAGGAAAAACAAACATTCCCATAACTACTAAAGGTATCCCCTTTTTGGGAGATACTTAGTTAAGGTAAAAAAAGTGTCGTGATTTTGCACCCAAGTAAACAGAGAAGTTGTGAGATAATGACTGATATTCAGGAAAGAATATCAGGGATTAAAGTAAATTCTGGGCGAATATACGCCGAGAGAAATGCATCTCTGTGTATCTATCCCAAGGATGGATATACTCCCTGGTATTTATTACTAAACTCCTTACAGCTAGTAATGGGTCATCTGAATGACTAAGACCTGTGTTAGGAAGCACTTACCTTCTTTCCTGACTAATAAAATAACAAAGTCTCTTTAAATATAGGATATATTCCCTGATGGGCGTATTTCTCTCAGCACATATACGCCGAGAATATTTTTGTTTGGTGGCAGCCTTAATGACCTTATTGTAGTCGAAAGACATTGAAGCCTCGTTAACCATCTCTTTAAAGTTAATCTAAGAATATCACGCACTGAGTGTCCGTGGTTCATTCCCCAGGAAGGGTGGAAACGTTGGGCATGTTTCCTTACATCTGCTGTCCCTGGGTGTTAGTCGACTGGGTTGCATCCTGGGGGCAAGACTGATGGAGAGCAATGGAAATAAGACAGACAGTCCTCGATGACACTAACTTTCTTGGGTTATCCTAGGAGGCTAACCCTCTAGGTTAAAAATCCGAACAAATCTTATTCGTCTTATCTCCGGCAACAAGTCGTACACATAAGGTTTCCTGGGACTGACCAACTAGACGTATGGTGGCTGGTTCCTAATTACCTGTTAAATACACCTCTTCATAAGCACGTGTAAATTAATCAAGGGAGTGTATATGCACTGAGAGGTATATGTTTGTCGGTGTTTATATACTGAGAGTTAAATCTCTGTTTTAGAGATTCAAGTATTCTTGATTGGTGTTTGATAGCTTACGTTCAGTCTTAGCGACGCTTCTTGGATCCAACCTGATTACCTTCCATTCCAACAGGTGCTCAATGACTTACGAGTCCAGCATTTTTCAGCGAATTTATCGCAATTTATTGCTATAAGCGCTACCGTTCATTTAATCAACGGCTATATCGCTTCTGTTAAAACCACTTAACAGTCTGTTGCGACCGTAGCTCTAACTAACCACCTTATTTTTCATATCATAATCCTGTTACGTTGGTCTCTCGGTCGTCATTAAACAAGACAAGTGCCTCCTGACACTGGGGTGTTCAGTTGGTCAGGAAACAGGACAATTAGAAGGTTAATCGGCTGGTTAATTGAGTTTAAAGCCTATCGACTATTCTAAGGATCATTATTACTGCGTGCCACCTGTTATCCATAAGTCAAGAATACTTTAATCTCTTAGATATGGATTACAGTAAGTTATCAGCGTATATGCACAGATACACACTCTTGCCATGAATAAGTCATTAAGACCCTGGATCAGGGTAAGGATGGGAACGATATAAACGGACTGACTATAAAGTAGAAAATAGATAAACGGACTGAGTATAAAGTAGAAAATAGAACAATGGCTCGATATATAAGTGACTCATCTACTTTTGATTTAGTGAGGCTGAGTTTATATATTTTGGTATGCTAATTCAACATAAATTGCATATCATGAATATCGCACCTTACAGCTCACGAGCATATTTAGATAAAGGCATATATACCAGTACTGATAAACATAAAAATGTTATTTATTTAATTCGTTATCGTGTGGAAGTAATTTGCTGCTCCGGAGTATTGCTGTCTGACACAAGTCAGCTGCGCATGACCCTTGTTGATTGTACCAATTTAAACTTGTTTTGCCTTTCCTGCTTCTGTTTAAGGCTGTTTCGTATTGTTTATCACTCTTGTGATAAATTCATGTGTTTTTATGTAAGTTGTCTCAGGCATGGCATATCTGTCAATGTTTTTTTGGTTTATTTTACTCTTGATGTATAGTCAGTTTGTTGCCGATCTTCTGCTATCTTGTCATAGATCTCTTTCCCAGTTTTGAAAGATCGAGGATCCAGATGAGTGACATTTAAATATTTCTCATAATACTTGAATGTTTTTTCGTTTTTTTACAGTCGTTTGAGGTGAGTCGTTGAGTCAGTAGAGCGCGTGTATCTCACAGTTCCGTTGTGGTAACCATCATGAACATCTTTTGCATTCAATATTTAACATTTCGCATCGAACGAGAAGATAACAGACTCACCATCTTCCTCGCCAGGTGAGGATGTACCATCTGTTGCTGGGGTTGTTGATGAGGTTGTTGGGGTTGTTGTTGTGGTTGGTGATGCTGTCTCTATGGTGTGTGTACTGGAGATTGATGCTGTAGATTATTTGCTGGAGGTTGTATGTCACTGGTAGAATTAAGCTATGAGGTTCATTAGAGTGTCTAATGTTCATGGTACGGGCCTCAGTGTGAGAGCCGTCTACCAGCTCACCTCTTAACTACTGTTGGTATCTGAGCAGAGGCTTCACTGATGGTAGCCGTAACCACTTCGCTGGATGTGTTTCTCGTGTTTACTTGGGAACGGAGCTGCGGCGCGACAGCTACTGCAACACAGACCCTGATATGTCAAGTAACACCAGAGGGTAAGATAAGTTGTTCATGTGGGAATACTACCGTTACTTTTTTTACCGTTAATCCACTGTTTTCTGTATCGTGGTATGAAGTCCTGATGTTGTGGGTTTCGCATGTCTGTTAGAATGTTGTTAATTATTTTGATAGGGAAGATGCTTTTGCATTTTAGGTCATTTAGAGCTGGGATGTGGCTGTTGATGTCGCTGTCTCAGCAACTGCTATCATCATAGTTAACTTTAGTTGCCAATCAAAATTCGTTTAGGTAAGTGCTTGGTTAACGACCTGCACAGAAGTTTACTGATGGTTAGCTGCTTTTATTTCGGACTTCTCATTCCATGCATTCAAGCAGGAAGAGTCTGACGGCTGGAGGTCTGTTATTTGTGTTGGGCAAGTGAGAAAAGCTATTGAAGTTAATTGGTGGCTCATAGTGTTGGTGACACAGGTTGTTTCACTGTGATAGAGCCTTCTCAAGCTTCTGTATTTCTGTAGCGGTGGTGTCCTAAACATACACTACACATGTCATTAATGATGGAACATTTATTACTCCTATGGTCACTAGAAGCATTTGTAGCATTACTTAATTTGCCAGTACCTTTGTCTCCAGTTCTGACAGACTGCATCTGAACCCAGAGAAAAGGAATCCGTTGGACTCTACCTGCTGCGTATCTACTGACTTTGCATAAGTAACTTTAAAAGAGTTGTAAGATTGGTGCTACATTTTGAATTTAATAAACCATTATAATCTTTAATTTCTTAAATGGCAATGTTATTCTCCATAATAAGTTCGCATTTATTGCAGCTCCTCGCTTGTTCTATCAAGGTTGGAATATTTCAGCACATTAACAGCGCCTTTCAAGACAGGTGAAATTGCTGACCTAGAGAATGTGCAGAGAACTTTCATGGAACACATAACTACGATAAAACACCTCAATTACTGGGAGCGTTTGAAGTTCCTCGACCTGTACTCCCTGGAACGCAGGCGGGAGAGATACACGAGGTTGCGA
The DNA here is from genome assembly GCA_009830355.1 of Cherax destructor. Taxonomy (NCBI): domain Eukaryota; kingdom Metazoa; phylum Arthropoda; class Malacostraca; order Decapoda; family Parastacidae; genus Cherax; species Cherax destructor. The sequence continues at coordinate 66,913 of WNWK01000478.1, forward strand.
GTAAGGGTTTTGTAAAGACATATTAATTCCTGGAGTTCTATGAAGAAGCTCCATTAGTATTTAGCCTGTAACTAAGATCGCCCTTTACGGGCAACAAGGTATTGGAACAATGTTTATCCTAGTTATCCTTTTAGTATATACTGATAATTATTTAATTTTCACGTGGAAACAAAATCCAACAACTATAAAATTACGATCATTAACGATAAAGTGTTTAATCACAACACTCTGTTCTTCTCTTCATAAATTATATACAAAGTGTTCCAAGTACCTTAATATTGTAGGTACAATTGTTTTACTTTATTGTAACTCTGTCACAAAAATAAATTTACATGGAAGTTATAAACAATTTCAATGGGAATATAACATTATAAATATAATGACGGATCATATGACTTTTTTCAAATAATAATTTAAATCTCAAACTCAGTTCAAGAGAAGACATAAGAATATGTCTTGTGAGTCAGAAACAACGAATAATGACCATCGCTAAAACCTCTCCTTAGTAGGCCAAATATTGGCTTGATACTAATAATTCAAGCTATGTCTAAACGTGGGTATGTCCAATGACAAAATCTATCTCCTATAATAAAGAAAACAGACACACGACAAATGTCTGACAGACATACACCTCCACAGACAGCACAAATGATCGACATTATGAATAACTCAGTTTTCCAACAATACACTCAGTAAACTAATTCACCTCAAACTCTGATTCTCAAAGAAAATGGAAACTTTACCAGCAGCGAGAGGACAGACATATGTTGTGTACTCAGGAGTGGACCAGGGAGCAGACAGCTTGACTCTGTTAACCTGACAGCTAGACCTTAAACCAGTTAACAGTAATTGACCTGATGGTTTCCCGCCATTAGGTGTTTGTTCTGTTCTCTTCACATCATAAAAGAAATAAATCCTACCTATTTACAATTCTAATAATAACAATAACAGAAATAATAATTATAGTAACAGAAATTATAGTACCATGGTAATTGTAGTGACAGATAATAATATAACACTGAACATCTTCATTTTAGCTATTAATGAAGATCTTCGCGATATAATATTGAGAATCATATTCTCTGACCGTAACTAAATATTACATTATGACCTATTTCCAGGGCGCAAAACATGCTTATATACACATGAAAATCACTCCCTATGAAAGCAAAAGACTCGGCAAACCATGCAACATCTTCCCAATGAAAAGCAGGGGCGCCACTAGCACGATAAGAGACAACACAATAAATGTCAGGAGCCCAAGACTTTTCAACTGCCTCCCAGCATACATAAGGGGGATTACGCACAGACCCTGGCTGTCTTCAAGAAGGCGCTGGACAGGCACGTCCGGACTGTGGTTCGTACGTCGGTTTACGTGCGGCCAACAGTAACAGCCTGGTTGATGAGGCCCTGATCCACCATGATCATGGGACATTCACCACCGAAACCCTCCCCAGGTATACTCCAGGTAATAGGTTGACCTTTTAATTTTTTCATTGGCAGTGTTACCCTCCATAATAAGTTTGTATTTATTATTGCTCGTCAGTAAGGTAATAATATCCTGACTACAATGACTGTGGTTGCTTCACTAATTACCTTTAAAGCCTATCAACACAAAGGTTAGTTAAGGTTGCATGTCAATGATTCAATAACACCTTAATCCCTTTAATAGAGATTAAAGTTCACCTTCAGTATATATATATATATATATATATATATATATATATATATATATATATGCTGAGAGACGTATACCTGTCGGTGCATATATCCTGTGATGTATATCCTGTGATGTATATCCTGTGATGTATATCCTGTGATGTATATATCCTGTGATGTATATATCCTGTGATGTATATACCGTGATGCATATCCCGTGATGTATATCCTGTGATATACACAAACTGTTATGGTATGTGAGTTGATTTGTTAAGTTAAATGTTATCGACTATACGAGTTATTGAGGCTGTTCCTCATGGTTAAAAAAAAATGCTGTACTTTCACGTCTCACATGAGAAATAATGTGGAATTCTTCATTCGGATTAATTATCGCGAAAGTAAATAAATCCAGGAAAACACAATAAACAAAATTATTGTGGCTTATTTTCTTTGTGACCTTTTTTTTATTTAGGTCGTCGTCAAGGATTAAGTTTACAAGAGTTTTAGCTAATCCTTAGGTGTTAGGACTGGAGCTGTTAGGCTGAGGTGTTAGGACTGGAGGTGTTAGGACTAGAGGTGCTAGGACTGGAGGTGTTAAGACTGGAGGTGTTAGGACTGGAGCTGTTAGGCTGAGGTGTTAGGACTGGAGGTGTTAGGACTAGAGGTGCTAGGACTGGAGGTGTTAGGACTGGAGGTGTTAGGACTGGAGCTGTTAGGCTGAGGTGTTAGGACTGGAGGTGTTAGGACTAGAGGTGCTAGGACTGGAGGTGTTAGGACTAGAGGTGTTAGGACTGGAGGTGTTAGGACTAGAGGTGCTAGGACTGGAGGTGTTAGGACTGGAGGTGTTAGGACTGGAGGTGTTAGGACTGGAGGTGTTAGGACTAGAGGTGCTAAGACTGGAGGTGTTAGGACTGGAGGTGTTAGGACTGGAGGTGTTAGGACTAGAGGTGCTAGGACTGGAGGTGTTAGGACTGGAGGTGTTAGGACTGGAGGTGTTAGGCTGAGGTGTTAGGACTGGAGGTGTTAGTACTGGAGGTGTTAGGACTGGAGGTGTTAGGACTGGAGATGTTAGGACTAGAGGTGCTAGGACTGTAGGTCTTAGGACTGGAGGTGTTAGGACTGGAGGTGTTAGGACTGGAGGTGCTAGGACTGTAGGTCTTAGGACTGGAGGTGCTGGGACTGGAGGTGTGTTAGGACTGGAGGTGTTAGGACTGGAGGTGTTAGGACTGGAGGTGTTAGGACTGGAGGTGCTGGGACTGGAGGTGCTGGGACTGAAGGTGTTAGGACTGTAGGTGTTAGGACTGTAGGTGTTAGGACTGGAGGTGCTAGGAAACTTGCCCATACCTCGTGCTAAGTAGGGATCAACTGCACGTCCTCTGTGGCCTGAGAGCTCACCACTGATCCACCAGACTTAGTTCTCCAAGTGTTAGTAAGTTTATTCAGGTATGCAGAAATACAGTTACATAGATTATCATACATAGCAGCATATGTGTAGAGAACCCAGGATAACCCAAAAAAAAGTCAAAGTGACTTAACACTAAAACAGCAACAACGCAAATAGGTCACACAGATTTTTATCTTATCGGCCCTTATCTTGTGTGCCCTAAAAACCCATCGAAACATTTTTAATGTTACGTACGAGCAACTAAAATTTAAACTTGCACATGAAGTAAAAAAAATAAATACTGATGATATATTAAATATTTTTAAGGTAAACTTTGTTTAAACAAACTCTTTTTGATAATTTATTAAAATCCACTGAAATGTAATAAATTCTTACATTAAAATTTTTTGGAATTCAATAAAATTTTATGGTCATCTTTTATAGAAAATTACTGAGCATTCGGCTGTGGGTCAGACGCTCACACAATGGAAAAATAAACACACATTCATTATAATGCGATCCTTTATTGACTACGTTTCGCCCACACAGTGAGCTTTATCAAGTCACAGAGAGATCTACCTGGGTAAAAAGTACGTTTATATATACTGTGAAGAGTCATGTGGAGAATGTTGGGTAGGTTGTGGACCTGCACTTACAGGTCCACAACCTACCCAACATTCTCCACATGACTCTTCACAGTATATATAAACATGTACTTTTTACCCAGGTAGATCTCTATGACTCGATAAAGCTCACTGTGTGGGCGAAACGAAGTCAATAAAGGATCGCATTATACTGCATGTGTGTCTATTCTGTGGTTCATGACCAGCTGTCATGATTGGCTCTTTACTATCCCTCTCATTGTTGTTATGTTGCTGATTATTTAACTCTGTAAATACTGTAAATATCTTGTTGAAGGAAACAATGCGGGTAAAGGAAAAAAATCTACCTTCTTATGTCTGCCTTTGATTGCTCAGGTTGATCCTTGTCTTGAGACCTCTGCTACAAGAGCTCTGGGAATTGTTTGTTTACGTTCATAATGTTGTACCAGAGTTGCTGGAAGTGCTTATTAGTGTCCCTAACCTCACCGTGTTCATAAGTGTTCATTATTGATCGTAAGTGCTCGTGATAAGTCTTCATAACGAAAGCGTTCATGAAAAAAAAAATTCATAGCGAAAGAATTTATAGCAGAAGTTTTCCAAAAGCGCTCAGAAAAAGTGCGCTTACAAAAAAGTTTTTTTTTGTAGCAAGTGTTCCAAAAAGTGCCTATAACAAATATCTTCGTAATAAAAGCGCTCAAAACTTTTTTTTTTCATAACAAAAGACCTTAGGCGGCTGCCGAGTGCGTTACAATTTATTTGTTCATCATAAACCCATTGGCATGATTTCTATACCAGTTAACTTGCAGTTAGGCTGCAACAAGTTATTTAGGAGCCCCATTGCTCTGGTGGACTGTCCAGTTCACATCAACCATTTGGGTGAAAGCTTCACACCCAGCCCAGCTGAGGTTATGCTTGGCTTGGCTTGGCTTGGCTTGGCTGGCTGACTGGTAGGCAGGCAGGCTGGCAGGCAGGCAGGCTGCTGATTAAATAACTCTTTAAATACCGTAAATATCTTGAAGGGAATATATAGGTAGAGAAATTAAAATCAATCTTATTTTTTGCCTTTGCCTTTAATTGCGTGCGTAGATTCTTGTCTTGAGACTTAGGTTATGGCAAGGCACAACAGGTCTTTGAATTTTGCACCTGTTTTTATAATATGGGGAGAGGACTGTCCTGAAGCAATTGCTGTTTTGCTACACTGCATTACGCTGTTATGCTACGTTACGTTGTACTACCTTACTATGTGTGTTGCTGTGCCTGGTTACTTGGCTGTTTTATTGTTTTACGTCTCATGTGTACTGAGTATATTGCTGCAGGGTGGAGCCTGTTTAAAATGCTGGTTAACTGATGCCTCCTGCGTGTGTTAGGTATTTGGTGACGGCGTATACTTTGCAATCTTTGCATGGACTAGCTATATGGTGTTGATGGCGTACTGTATGGTTCGCTCACCTTACATTGGATGTCGTCGTACTTTAACTGCTGCACAGCTTCGTGAGCTAATTCCTAACAAGCTAAGGTCGGAATCATCCAGTATGGTGTTTCAGTCTGGTATGTCTGCTGCTCTGGGAGCCCGGGTTAGTCTCAGCTTCCTACTCTTGTTGATCATACTCCGGAACGTCTGCTTGATGGACAGCCAGTAGCCAATCTTAGAAACAAATGATGGACCTTGTTTATGTCAGGGCCAGTCTGCTTCATCGGCTCTCGAATTGGCGAAACTTAAACTTGAGCAAACTAGAGAACAGCGTGCTTTTTCGAGGGAAGAATTTGATAGGAAGGAGAGGAGACAATACCGGCGTACCTGCGATGAATATTTAACTTGGTACCTCGTTTTTCAGTCAGAACCTAAACTATTTCTCGAGTCATTCAAAAATCAGGCTCGAGGTTTGCAATAGCCAGTTGAGCATTGGGCAACACTTGTTTATATGGCGTTGTACAGTAAAGCACAAGAATTCACTTATAGTTTGGGTGATGAAGACTTCTCTTATTACAATGTTGTGCATATCAGTGTATCCCTGCAAAATATCAACGAGAGTTTAAGATGAGTAGGCGTCAACTTGGACAGTCTTTGGTAGATTTCATCAGGTTTCGATCAAAGACATTTCAGAAGTGGTACAAAGATATCTTCCTCGAGTCAGCTGGTCAGGAGGAGATGTCTTTGATCCTAGAAGATCATAACTTGACTACAGCTCTGGAGGCAGCTAAGTTGCCAGACACTTGAAGCCAACAGGTACCTGAGTGAGAGGGCTTCTAAATTTTTTCCCACCAGCATTGTGTTGATAAAAGACATCGGGGAAATACCTCCGCATGTGGCCTGAGGACGAAGCTGTGAGCCACGACGCGTCTCTAAAGACCAGACAGGTACTCAAGACAAGATTCCCGAGCAAGTGTCATGCCGCTATTACCGTAAACCCGACCATATTATCTCAGACTATCTCTACCTCCCAAGACGGTCTTCCACAGGCTGTAAGTCGGGTAAGTTCGGTTCTCAGCAACCTATAGGCAATATCGCACCATTATTAGATGTTCCTGCTTACAAAGACAAAGTAGAGGCCTCCATGGCTCCCTTTTGTAGCATTAACTATATATCAATAAGGGAGAGTGATTCTCCAGTACACATAGAAACATTCAGGGACACAGCGCCTACTAATCTCTAATGACACCTTTTTGAATAGATCAGTTTTACTAGGAGCGTATGGAGCGGCTGTTTTTTCAGTCCCCCTTTAAAGAATTTTTCTTCAGTAGCAAATACTTCACAAGTTATTTAACTGTGGGAGTATCAGATGGATTTCATATGAAAGAGGCAACACTGTTGATTGGTAATGACGTCCTCTCTTCCAGACTGTTCTGATCGTGTAGTCACACTTGTAAGCTCTGCACCTGAACCTGTTTCAGTTATGGTCGTAACTCGGGATATGACCAAGAAAAAGTCTGGTGAGAATGCTTACCTTACCTTGGGAGACTCCGACATAGGTATGGCAGTTGGCCAAATCAAGTGAAAGCACCATGGTTAAGGTTTCCTATTCCAGGTTAGCATGGTACCATTCTATGCATGGACATATTTGTCCATGCATAGAATGACTGATGAGTAAAATAAGAGAAAATCTTGTGTGCTGAAGCTTTTGGGATTATTAAAAATTTGTGTAACATATGTATATGTCGTGCCGAATAGGTAAAACTTGCGATTTTGGCTTAAATAGCTACGCTTTTCTTGCCGAATAATGCAAGCGAAAATTTGTGCATGCAATAATTTCGCAAAAATCATTCTGAAGCTAACGAAAATATATTTCATTGTGTTTGTTTATTATTAAATTATTGTAAACTTATCTAAAATATATTTAGTTGGATTAGGCTAAATTAAATTGCGCTTGTTATAATAAGGTTAGGTAAGTTTTCTAATGCTCTTTTGATACAAAATTATTAATTTTTACATTAACATAAATGAAAAAAAAATATATATTTAAACGTATAAGAGAATTTTTTTTAGAAAGGACTTAATTTTAAATGAGTTCTTGCTAATTGACCAGTTTACTTATTCGGCACCCCCTCACACGAGTCAATTTCATGGTCCTCAAGCAATAGTTTAGAAGTCACACTATAACACGATTGTATGAAGGGATAGAGGGAAGGGAAGTGTCTAGAAAGTGCTTGGAGAGCAGCATCCCTTCTAAGTTGAATGCGCTGGCAAAGTCTAATTTGATCAAGGCTTTTTTCATTTGACATGTTGATGTATACTCGGGCTACATGGGCAGCTGATTCACAGCCTTGTTGAACACCTAAACCCAGCTGAGTTGGTTCCAACATTGAGGCAGCATCTTGACTCACCATTCTTACTGCAGCCTTGGTGACTAGGCCTGATTCCTCCATCCTTTCTCCGGAGGGCACATAGTGTGGCACCAAAGAAGAGGGATCTAATGGCCTCCGGGACACTGCCAGCCAGGCACACATTGGAAAATTTAGTGAGTTCAGACAACAGCTTCTCTGAAACATCAAGTGTTGGATTGAGCATTTGTTTTAGGTGTTGTTGCCTTAAACCGGTGAAACCCCCTGCTGAGCCGTGTGAAAATGATATAGCGGCTTTATACACATCAGCGTCCTGTAAGGTTAAATGTTCTTCACCTGCTGCAATGTCAGGAAGGTCAATGTTGGTAGTGGGAGCCCTGGGTGGATGTTTGTCCTTCAGGGCTTGTGCTGTAATGACGTCATTAGGAGCGATGGTATCCTCACTGGTTATGAGCCTCACTGCTCCAGTAGTATTACCTCTTCTACATTTTGCTAATTTGGGCTCTTATTTTTGAAGCGTCAGGAATCCTGTTATTGGCATTTGCCCGGCGGGTGTTTGTCGCCCCTGAGGGGAGACGGACGAGGTTGTCATCTCTAGGGAATGAATTTATTGCCCTAATAGCAGCTGTTGCTAGTGACTTGTCCCTCCTTGGTGGGACAGCCAGACAGGCACTGCCAAATAGCAGTAGGTTGTGCCAGGATCCGTTGTTTGCAGGATCATCGTTGATTTTCTTCAAGAGGTCAGCGAATTTGCTGGCAGCTTGATGGCGAGCTGCCTTGGGGATGTGTCAGCGTCCTGGTGGATGTTAATATGATTGCACATTTTAGGTCCTCTGTAGAGGTGATCTCACGGTGGCTGTCAGCTCTGTCTGCTGAGAGGGGCTGTTGGTTGTTCCCACTTGGAGCCTTCCAGGAGTCTAGACATCCATTGTGTGCACGGATGTTGCCATTTGAGGATTGAATGCACACTCCCTGTGGCACACCTGGCAGATGCCTCGTGTACGAATTCACACGGCGTTGGCTCTGTCGTGGGGATTCCTGGGAATCCGACAGATATATGTTTATATTTTTATATATATATATATATATATATATATATATATATATATATATATATATATATATAGAATCTGGTATTACACACACACACACACACACACACACGGTTTCAGGGAAGGAAAAAACTGTGTTACAAACCTACTGGAGTTTTATGACAAGGTAACAGAAGTAAGACACGAGAGAGAGGGGTGGATAGACTGCATTTTCATGGACTGCAAGAAGGCGTTCAACACAGTTCCTCACAAGAGGTTAATGCAAAAGCTAGAGGATTAGGCACACGTAACAGGAAAGGCACTGCAATGTATCAGAGAATATCTGACAGGGAGGCAACAACGAGTCATGGTACGTGACGAGGTGTCAGAGTAGGCACCTGTGACAAGTGGGGTTCCACAAGGGTCAGTCCTAGGACCTGTACTGTTTTTGGTATATGTGAATGACATAACGGAAGGGATCGTCTCAGAAGTGTCCCTGTTTGCAGATGATGTGAAGTTAATGAGAAGAATTAAATCAGTTGAGGATCAGGTAGGACTACAAAGAGACCTGGACAGGCTACAAGCCTGGTCCAGTAAATGGCTCCTTGAATTTAACCCTGCCAAATGTAAAGTCATGAAGATCGGGGAAGGGCAAAGAAGACCGCAGACAGAGTATAATCTAGGTGGCCAAAGACTGCAAACCTCACTCAAGGAAAAAGATCTTGGGGTGAGTATAATACCGAGCACATCTCCTGAGGAACACATCAATCAGATAACTGCTGCAGCATACGGGCGGCTGGCAAACCTAAGAATAGCGTTCCAATACCTCACTAAGGAATCATTCAAGACTCTGTACACCATATACGTCAGGCCCATACTGGAGTATGCAGCACCAGTTTGGAACCCACACCTGGTCAAGCACGTCAGGAAATTAGAGAAAGTGCAGAGGTTTGCAACAAGACTAGTCCCAGAGCTAAGGGGATTGTCCTACGAAGAAAGGTTAAGGGAAATCGGCCTGACGACACTAGAGGACAGGAGAGTTAGGGGAGACATGATAACGACATATAAAATACTGCGAGGAATAGATAAGGTGGACAGAGACAAGATGTTCCAGAGAGGGGACACAGAAACATGGGGTCACAGTTGGAAGTTGAAGACTCCTATGAGTCAAAGGGATGTTAGGAAGTATTTCTTCAGTCATAGAGTTGTCAGGAAGTGGAATAGCCTAGAAAGTGACGTAGTGGAGGCAGGAACCATACATAGTTTTAAGACGATGTTTGATAAAGCTCATGGAGCAGGGAGAGAGATGACCAAGTAGCAATCAGTGAAGAGGCGGGGCCAGGAGCTATAACTCGACCCCTGCAACCACAAATAGGTGAGTACAAATAGGTGAGTACACACACACACACACAAAGGTTTGCAACAAGACTAATCTCGGAGATAAGGGGTATCTCCTACGAGGAGAGGTTAAGTGAAATTGACCTGACGACACTGGAGGACAGTAGAGATAACGGGGACATGATAACAACATATAAGATACTGAGAGGAATTGACAAAGTGGACAGAGACAGAATGTTCCAGAGATGGGACACAACAACAAAGGGACACAGTTGGAAGTTGAAGACTCAGATGAATCACAGAGATGTTAGGAAGTATTTCTTCAGTCACAGAGTGGTCGGGAAGTGGACTAGTTTAGGAAGCGATGTAGTGGAGGCAGGCTCCATACATAGCTTTAAGAAAAGGTATGATAAACCTCATGGCGCAAGGAGAGTGACCCAGTAGCGGCCAGTGAAGAGGCGGGGCCAGGAGCTATGACTCGACCCCTGCAACCACAACTAGGTGAGTACAACTAGGTGAGTACACACACACACACACACACACAGTTTGGAACCCATACCTGGTCAAGCACGTCAAGAGATTAGAGAAAGTGCAAAGGTTTGCGACAAGGTTAGTTCCAGAGCTAAGGGGAATGTCCTACGAAGAAAGGTTAAGGGAAATCGGCCTGACAACACTGGAGGACAGGAGGGTTAGGGGAGACATAATAACGACATACAAAATACTGCGTGGACTAGACAAGGGGGATAGGGACAGGATGTTCCATAGAGGGGACACAGCAACAAGGGGTCACGATTGGAAGTTGAAGACTCAGACGAGTCAAAGGGATGTTAGGAAGTATTTCTTCAGCCATATAGTCAGGACGTGGAATAGTCTAGCAAGTGATGTAGTAGAGGCAGGAACAATACATAGCTTTAAGACGAGGTATGATAAAGCTCATGGAGCAGGGAGAGAGGGGACCCAGTAACGATCAGTGAAGAGGCGGGGGGTCAGGAGCCGAGTCTCGACCCCTGCAACCACAATTATGTGAGTACAATTAGGTGAGCACACACACACACAAGAAGGCCTTCGACACAGTACCTCACAAGAGATTAGTGCAGAAGCTAGAGAATCAGGCACGTATAACAGGAAGGACACTGCAATGGATCAGAGAATACCTGACAGGGAGGCAACAACGAGTCATGGTACGTGATGAGGTATCACAGTGGGCGCCTGTGACGAGCGGGGTCCCACAGGGGTCAGTCCTAGGACCAGTGCTATTTTTGGTATAGTATATGTGAATTACATGATGGAAGGGATAGACTCAGAAGTGTCCCTGTTTGCAGATGATGTGAAGTTGATGAGAATTAAATCAGATGAGGATCAGGCAGGATTACAAAGATACCTGGCTGGCTGGACACCTGGTCCAGCAACTGGCTTCTCGAATTTAACCCCGCTAAATGCAAAGTCATGAAGATCGGGAAAGGGCAAAGAAGATCGCAGACAGAGTATAGTCTAGGTGGCCAAATACTGCAAACCTCACTCAAGGAGAAAGACCTTGGGGTCAGTATAACACCGAGCATGTCTTCGGAAGTACACATCAACCAGATAACTGCTGCAGCATATGGGTGCCTGGCAAACCTGAGAATAGCGTTCCAATACCTTAGTAAGGAATCGTTCAAGACACTGTACACTGTGTACGTCAGGCCCATATTGGAGTATGCAGCACCAGTTTGGAACCCACACCTGGTCAAGCACGTCAAGAAATTAGAGAAAGTGCAAAGGTTTGCAACAAGGTTAGTTCTGGAGCTAAGGGGAATGTCCTATGAAGAAAGGTTAAGGGAAATCGGCCTGACGACACTGGAGGACAGGAGACATGATAACGACATACAAAATACTGCGTGGAATAGATAAGGTGGACAGAGACAGGATGTTCCAGAGAAAGGACACAAACAAGGTCTTCACAATTGGAAGTTGAAGACTCAGACGAGTCAAAGGGATGTTAGGAAGTATTTCTTCAGTCATAGAGTTATCAGAAAGTGGAACAGTCTAGCAAGTGATGTAGTGGATGGCAGGAACCATACATAGCTTTAAGAAGAGGTATGATAAAGTTCATGGAGCAGGGAGAGAGAGGACCTATTAGCGATCAGTGAAGAGGCGGGGCCAGGAGCTAAGTATTGACCCCTGCAACCACAATTAGGTTAGTACACACACACACACTGCTTCTTTTTTCTACATGTTTTATAATCCAGAGAAAATATACCTCTGTTTCTATTAACTTTATTGTTTTAATTAAACTGGAATAGTCACTAGATTTTTGAACAAGAGGAAGAGAGAGAGAGAGAGAAGGGGAAAGAGGGAGAGAAGGGGAGAGAGGGAGAGGAGAGGGAGAGAGAGGGAGAGAGAGACAGAGACAGAGAGAGGTATCCTGGTACTGCATAACCCCAGCTCTCTGTACTTCATGCAGGCGACTGGAATAGTACAGAGTGCGGCATAAGTTTCGTAATGCAGCTCAATATCATCGTTGAAGATCTGAAGCGAAGCAGAAAAGGCATTCACAAGTCATCACATAGAAATTAATATCGTAATTCCTTTAACAGAACAAGGCTAGTTAGAGCATACACAGCCCAAATCTAATTCAAACCTTCCATTAAGAAACTCCAACTCTGAAGCTAAACTGAAGAGAGTTTCTCTTGGTATCTCAGAGAATTCAATATCCTGAATATATTAAAGTCCATCCTTATTAATTAAAATTGTTAAGAAAATTAGTAAATGGCCCCCACGGAGTTCAAAAATCAATACTGAAATACTTTTAAGATACACCAACGTTGAGGATTTGAAGCCGATCAGACGAGGCATTCTCTAGTTATTACATGGGAAATAATTTATTCAATATAAGTGGCAAAATTTAAGTTTACACAGCTTACAACGAGAGCAATTTTTTCTTTTAATAAAGTCCACCAGCGGTGAAAGTTTGAAGCCGATCAGGAAAGGTGTTCGCCAATAATTTACATAATTCCAACGATTCATTTTTTTTACATATATAGTTGCAGCAACTCAAGACTAAACTTGCGGGTTTCAATGCTTCTTAAAGAATGACTCAACACTAATATTTCGTAGCCGATCCCAAGATTCATTAAAAAAATAGGTTAGATAAATATATGAGTGGGTGTGAGTTTGACCTGACTAGCTTGTGCTACTAGGTCAGATGCCGTGATCCTTCCTTAAGTGAACGTGACCTGACCTGACTAGGTTAAGGCATTAGCTTAAGCCGATAGGAGAACGACCTGCCTCGCTTGGGCCAGTAGGCCTGCTGCAGTGTTCCTTCTTTCTTATGTTCTTAAAATTGGTAAATTAAGACCAATGACAGCCAACAACACCACGAGTTTTACATAAAGGAAACCAAACCAGTGGTGAAAGTTTGAAGCCGATCACATGAGTCGTTCTCCAGTTATGGCCCCGTTTCCAACGATAGCAATTTTTCTTTTTTTAGCTATTTCACTATATTGACAGATTTGTCCGAACACAAAGCTTAACGGGCACCATCGTGGCACTACGATGCATCAACTACTCAATACTGAGAACGTCCAGAAGAGATAACCTCAGAATTATTTAACGTGTATTTAAGGGGAATCATTTCTTTTTATTGTTTTACTCATACAGTGAGCCAGTCTCAGCCCTCGTAGAATTATGAGACAACTTTTTTTCCCCTGTGGTCTCAGACCTGGCCGCGGGGGCGTTGACCCCCGAAAACCTCTCTAGGTAAACACCGTTAAGAATGTTGTAAGTTATCCGAGCCATTCCAAGATGGTGGGAATGTCTTGAAGAACACTGGTCACTGGGCGGGTGGCCATGCCAAGTCTTCCAGGAATATCCGATTACATAATTCCATTTTAGAAGTTCTTAATTAAAGGAGCTGTATAACCCTTTTGGGTTTAGCGCTTTACCTCGATTATTATAATACTTGACTTAAAATGAAGAAATGTGTGTCGCTCTGAGGACCGTCAGTCACTGACTCCTGATGACAGTGAGAGATGGTGACCCACAGTGAGAGATGGTGACCCACAGTGAGAGATGGTGACCCACAGTGAGAGATGGTGACCCACAGTGAGAGATGGTGAACCGCAGTGAGAGATGGTGAACCACAGTGAGAGATGGTGAACCACAGTGAGAGATGGTGAACCGCAGTGAGAGATGGTGACCCACAGTGAGAGATGGTGAACCACAGTGAGAGATGGTGAACCACAGTGAGAGATGGTGACCCACAGTGAGAGATGGTGAGCCACAGTGAGAGATGGTGAACCACAGTGAGAGATGGTGAACCGCAGTGAGAGATGGTGACCCACAGTGAGAGATGGTGAACCACAGTGAGAGATGGTGAACCGCAGTGAGAGATGGTGAACCGCAGTGAGAGATGGTGACCCACAGTGAGAGATGGTGAACCACAGTGAGAGATGGTGAACCGCAGTGAGAGATGGTGAACCACAGTGAGAGATGGTGAACCACAGTGAGAGATGGTGAGCCACAGTGAGAGATGGTGACCCACAGTGAGAGATGGTGAACCACAGTGAGAGATGGTGAACCACAGTGAGAGATGGTGAACCACAGTGAGAGATGGTGAACCACAGTGAGAGATGGTGAACCACAGTGAGAGATGGTGAGCCACAGTGAGAGATGGTGAACCACAGTGAGAGATGTTGAACCACAGTGAGAGATGGTGAGCCACAGTGAGAGATGGTGAACCACAGTGAGAGATGGTGAACCACAGTGAGAGATGGTGAGCCACAGTGAGAGATGGTGAACCACAGTGAGAGATGGTGAACCACAGTGAGAGATGGTGAACCACAGTGAGAGATGGTGAGCCACAGTGAGAGATGGTGAACCACAGTGAGAGATGGTGAACCACAGTGAGAGATGGTGAACCACAGTGAGAGATGGTGAACCACAGTGAGAGATGGTGAGCCACAGTGAGAGATGGTGAGCCACAGTGAGAGATGGTGAACCACAGTGAGAGATGGTGAACCACAGTGAGAGATGGTGAACCACAGTGAGAGATGGTGAACCACAGTGAGAGATGGTGAACCACAGTGAGAGATGGCGAATCACAGTGAGAGATGGCGAGCCACAGTGAGAGATGGTGAACCACAGTGAGAGATGGTGAACCACAGTGAGAGATGGTGAACCACAGTGAGAGATGGTGAACCACAGTGAGAGATGGTGAACCACAGTGAGAGATGGTGAACCACAGTGAGAGATGGTGAACCACAGTGAGAGATGGTGAACCACAGTGAGAGATGGTGAACCACAGTGAGAGATGGTGAACCACAGTGAGAGATGGTGAACCACAGTGAGAGATGGTGAACCACAGAGACCACAGCGTACCTACTGTTGACTCAAGAAATCGTAATAACACGATTATAAACAAACCAGGGTACGGGTGGGGTTAGAACCCATGGCTGGTGAGTGGTAAAACTCCAGGCTAGTGCGTAAGTCACTGGACCAGATGACTACAATAAGATTCATCCAACTAGGTATATTTACACACCATAGGGAGGTTAGCATGAGCCACCACTGTGACCACAAATGCAAGTGGCTTACGCACTGGCCTGGAGTTTTACCACTCACTAGCAATGGGTTCTAGCCCCACCCGTACCTTGGTTAGCGACTGTTGTTGGGGTGAGAATAAATGAGTGAGGACACCCGGGAGCTGAGACTTGATAGTAACACCTCCGACAAACTTAGAGCATTAAGACACATCTTATGAACCTGCTAGACAGTAGTGACTGCAGACGCCTACATACACACGTTCGAGTATGCACCACTCTCTTGGACTGTCAGCCCAATCCCACCTGCAAATTATAAAAAGGGTAGAAAATCGCGCAAGGCGACTCTTTCCTCGCCTCGACATTGCTTGCTAAATATATTCCAGTGAAGTAGACCCTGATGCAATAACTCTAGGAAGCTCTTGCTAGAACCAGGCTTTGATGTGCTCTAAGATGAGAGAATTGCTTTGATGTGCTCTAAGATAATTGCTCTGATGTGTTTTAAGATAAGTTAATTGCTTTGAAGTAATCTAAGACAAGAGAACTGCTTTGACGTGATCTAAGATAAGAGAATAACTTCAATGTGAGCTAAGAGGATAGCTTTAATGCGAGTTAAGATGTAAGAACAAATTTTAGCTTGTAAAATACTTGTAATAAATATGAGTGGTAATATTACAAGAACCATCAGAGAGGAATATCTTTATAATAAAACATTTCCTATTTCCTTCATCTAAGTTTCTAAATTACCTGACCCAAGAAAGCTGATCCTACACTGGGAGAGAGAGAGAGAGAGAGAGAGAGAGAGAGAGAGAGAGAGAGAGAGAGAGACAGACAGACAGACAGAGACAGACAGACATAGAGAGACAGACAGAGGGAGGGAGACAGAGAGAGGGAGACAGGGAGACAGGGAGAGGGAGAGAATGATACGATAACTAAATATGTAAATGCCTCCATATTGCTCTCGCGCAGTAATCAACACTGACAAATGTTGTGAAACAAGGCAGTGAGCCTCCAGTCTCTCTCTCTCTCTCTCTCTCTCTCTCTCTCTCTCTCTCTCTCTCTCTCTCTCTCACTCACAGCTTCTACACACACACACACACACACACACAAACACACACACACACACACACACACAGCATCCCCTCAACTCCTACCAACCAAACACAATAACCAGAAACAACCCACACTCCACACCCACAGTCCCCCCACCAGCACTAATACCACCACAACACCAGAGTACCACAACATCCAGCCCTGTCTACCACACCCTCAGCCTGCACCATCCCCTCCCACCTCATGAATGCAGTTCTGGAAAGGAAGCTGAATTTATGGTATACCAGCACAGAAGGAATAACAAATATGAGTGACGAGTGGCAGGAAAGAATCACTGAGGCATCCCCGGACATCATAGCACTCACAGAGACAAAGGGGGAGGATGAGTTGCACTGCTCATCTAAAACCAATTGAACTTTGAGGAGATGGGAGGACTAGTCAGAGGTGAAGCAGATGACTACAAAGTAGGACCACTTCAAACTGGGGGTCCAAAAGTGATGATAGCAGTGATGTACAACCTGCCACCAAACAGCAGGAGACCAAGAATACAATGAGAGAAACAGAAAGATGGTGGTCAGACAGAAGGGCTCACTTAAGTAGGGCAAAGTTACTCATCATGGGGGATTTCAACCACAAGGAAATAGACTGGGAAAATCTGGAGCCACATGGGGGACCTGAGACGTGGAGAACCAAGATGCTGGAGGCGGTACCGGAAAACTTCATGTACTAACATGTTGGGGGCACAAGAGAGAGAGGAGACGATGAACAAACAAGGCTGGTTCAGACATAATGGAAATCACACACGAAACGCCCCTCGGCGCTAGCGATCACGTGGTTCTGAGCAGGGCCTATGAGAGGGGGGTTTAACCGGTACATTGGTCCAGGGCCCGGCTGTGAATCTCTGAAGGGCCCCCATAGCCATAGATTTTTTTTTCTTCTTTTTTTTTTTTTTTTAATTTCAACTATTTTTAGTTTTAGAAAAAATAATTATGTAAAATTCAATTAGACTGCCCCAGGGTCCCCACCGCAGTCTTGTTCTGCCCAGGACCTGAGTTTCGAATACCTAGTAGAGTTAACAATAAATATTGAGGCAGAATGAGAAGGATGGGATAAACCAAACTTCAGAAAGTGCGCTAGATGACGGAAAAAAGTATAGAGGGCAAAGGACTTGGGAAAACAGGGAATTGAGCTGAAGAGCCAGAAATGAAGATGCATTGATAAGGAGAGACGCCCAAAGGCAAAGTAGTTGTACAACCACATTAGGAGGAAATCAACAGTCAAGGATCAGGTGATCAGGCTGAGGAAGGAAGGGGAGTTCACAGGGAGCGACCAGGAATTATGTGAGAAGCTCAGCTCAAGGTTCAGGGAGGTATTCACAGTAGAGAAAGAGAGACTTCAGCAAACCGAGAAAGTAGGGTGCACCAACAAGTGCTGGACACACTGCACACAACCGAGGAGGAGGTGAAGAAACTGCTAGGTGAACTAGATACCTCGAAGGCGGTGGGCCCAGATAACATCTCTCCGTGGGTGCTGAGAGAGGGAGCAGATGCACTATGTGTGCCACTTACAATAATCTTCAATAAATCTACCGAAATAGAGCAACTGCCTGAGGTCTGGAAGACAGCAAACGTAGTCTCGATTTTTAAGAAAGAGGACAGACAGGCAGCACTAAACTACAGATATGTGTCGATGACATGAATCGTATGGAGAATATCATCAGAAGAGTGGTGAAGCACCTACAAAGGAATGGGCTCATACATGACAACCAGCACGGCGTCAGGAAATGGAAATCCTGCACCACAAACCTACTGGAGTTCTACAATAAGGTAACAGAAGATAGGAGAGTGATAGGTAGACCATCTTCTTGGACTGTCAAAAGGCTTTTGATACAGTGCCACACAAGAGACTGGTTGAAAAGCTAGAGGAGCAGGCAGGAATAACAGGGAAAGTACTGCAATGGATCAAAGAATACCTGACAGAAAGGAAATAACGTGTGTTGGTACGTGATGAGGTGTCGGAGTTGGTGCATGTGTCGAGTGGGGTTCCACAAGGGTCAGTCCTAGGTGCTGTTTCTAGTATATGTGAATGCCATGACAGAAGGGATAGATTCAGAAGTGTCCCTGTTCGCAGACGATGTGAAGCTAATGAGGAGAATACAAGCGGACGAGTATCAGGTAAATCTACAGAGAGATCTGGACAGACTGCAAACCTGGTCCGACAAATGGCTCTTGGAGTTTAACCCCAGCAAGTGAAAAGTCCTAAAGGAAGAACAAAGAAGACCACAGACAGAGTATAGTCTAGGAGGTCAAAAGTTGCAAAACTCACTCAAGGAAAAGGATCTTTGGGTGATTATCATACTGAGCACATCTCCTGAGGAGTACATCAACCAACCAAATAACTGCTGCAGCACATGGGTGCCTGGCAAACCTAAGAATAGTGTTTCGACATTTAAGTAAGGAGAGTCAGTCAAGACTCTCACACCCACACCTGGTCAAACACGCCAGGAAATTAGAGAAAGTGCAAAGGTTTGCAGCTAAGGGGTATGTCCTACGAGGAAAGGTTAAGGGAAATCAACCTGATGACACTAGAGGACAGGAGTGATAGGGAAGACATGATAACGACATATATAATACTGATAGGAATTGACAAGGTGGATAGGGACAGGATATTTGAGGGATGGGACACAGCAATAAGGGATCACAATTGGAAGTTGAAAACTCAGATGAGTCACAGTGATGTTAGGAAATATTTCTTCAGTTATAGAGTTGTCAGGAAGTGGAACAATCTGGAGTGTGATGTAGTGGAGGCAGGATCCATACATAGCTTTAAGAAGAGGTACGATAAAACTCATGGGGAAGGGAGAGAATGGACCTAGTAGCGACCCGTGAAGAGACAGGTGAGTACAACTAGGTGAGTGCGTACACAGAGTACATAAGGCTGGACAACCATGGTAGTTGAAGGAGTGTCTGGGGTCACAGGTGAGCCACGGCTCTGCTGAGTGCCAATTTACTCTCTCCACACACCCTCAGTGCCAGCAGTGCCAGCCCCACCAACCCTATCCCCCAGATGTTCCCCCCTACCCAACCCTCAATATCCACCCCCTGTTTATCCACCCTCTCTTCACCCCCTCCCCCTCTTCTCTATCATGTACAAGCACAGATTAAAAATGTGTACACCCATGTACCACCACACATGTGCAGGTGGTACTGTGTACATCATGCGTGTGTAGACATGTGTATATGTATGCATGTATGTAAATACATGTACTCCAGCACTGATCTATGTATGTAAGTAACACAACAGAGTAGCAGCTCACTGATGTAATGTTTCTATTATTATATATTACAAAATATCACGAGGCTAATTCCATTATATGTTCTTAGGCGTGTAATGACTCTGCATTAATAATAATAATAATAATAATAATAATAATAATAATAATAATCTTTATTTCTACAAGTACATGTACAAGGTATACAGGTCTAGCTGACATCAATAACATACTACTATATAGAAAGTCTCTTGTTATGCAGAGCATTTCGGGCAAATTAGGTCAATTTTGTCCCCAGGATGCGACCCACACCAGGTTCCCCTTTTTCTGTTAGGTCAGTGGCTCTCAACTGGTTGTCCATGGTGACATTTTGGGTGGTCCACAGAACGTTCGCTACATTTAATAATAAACTGAAGATTGGCGCATACAGTCTTAAATTGATAGAAAATAAAGTGTGGATCAGCGATATGCACACTGACCAGCGGGAACGGGGTTGGTCGGAGAATGGATTCGCCATGTTAGCTGCAGCTAAAGATGTGTACCAGCGATCTACCATGGACAAATTTTTGGGCCAGTATGACTGTTACTTACCCAAACCTGTCAACACATGCAGTCAGATTTCTTTTGCCATTTGCATCAACTTACATGTGTGAGAGAGGACTTTCATGTTTGTTGTACATTAAGTCCAAACAGAGGAATCGGCTTGAAGTTGAGAGCGATGTTCGTTGTGCATTATCAAGTACCACTCCTAATATTATCAAGTACCACTCCTAACATTATCAAGTACCACTCCTAACATTATCAAGTACCACTCCTAACATTATCAAGTACCACTCCTAACATTATCAAGTACCACTCCTAACATTATCAAGTACCACTCCTAACATTATCAAGTACCACTCCTAACATTATCAAGTGCCACTCCTAACATTATCAAGTGCCACTCCTAACATTATCAAGTACCACTCCTAACATTATCAAGTAACACTCCTAACATTATCAAGTACCACTCCTAACATTATCAAGTACCACTCCTAACATTATCAAGTACCACTCCTAACATTATCAAGTACCACTCATAAGATTATCAAGTACCACTTCTAACATTATCAAGTACCACTCCTAACATTATCAAGTACCACTCCTAACATTATCAAGTACCACTCTTAACATTATCAAGTACCACTCTTAACATTATCAAGTACCACTCCTAACATTATCAAGTACCACTCTTAACATTATCAAGTACCACTCTTAACATTATCAAGTACCACTCTTAACATTATCAAGTACCACTCTTAACATTATCAAGTACCACTCTTAACATTATCAAGTACCACTCTTAACATTATCAAGTACCACTCTTAACATTATCAAGTACCACTCTTAACATTATCAAGTACCACTCTTAACATTATCAAGTACCACTCTAACATTATCAATTCTAACATTATCAAGTGCCACTCCTAACATTATCAAGTACCACTCTAACATTATCAAGTACCACTCCATAACATTATCAAGTACCACTCCAACATTATCAAGTACCACTCCTAACATTATCAAGTACCACTCCTAACATTATCAAGTACCACTCCTAACATTATCAAGTACCACTCCTAACATTATCAAGTACCACTCCTAACATTATCAAGTACCACTCATAACATTATCAAGTACCACTCATAACATTATCAAGTACCACTCCTAACATTATCAAGTACCACTCATAACATTATCAAGTACCACTCATAACATTATCAAGTACCACTCATAACATTATCAAGTACCACTCTTAACATTATCAAGTACCACTCTTAACATTATCAAGTACCACTCTTAACATTATCAAGTGCCACTCCTAACATTATCAAGTACCACTCTTAACATTATCAAGTACCACTCTTAACATTATCAAGTACCACTCTTAACATTATCAAGTACCACTCTTAACATTATCAAGTACCACTCTTAACATTATCAAGTACCACTCTTAACATTATCAAGTGCCACTTCTAACATTATCAAGTGCCACTCCTAACATTATCAAGTGCCACTCCTAACATTATCAAGTACCACTCCTAACATTATCAAGTACCACTCCTAACATTATCAAGTACCACTCCTAACATTATCAAGTACCACTCCTAACATTATCAAGTACCACTCCTAACATTATCAAGTACCACTCCTAACATTATCAAGTGCCACTCTTAACATTATCAAGTACCACTCCTAACATTATCAAGTACCACTCCTAACATTATCAAGTACCACGCCTAACATTATCAAGTATCACTCCTAACATTATCAAGTACCACTCCTAACATTATCAAGTACCACTCCTAACATTATCAAGTACCACTCCTAACATTATCAAGTACCACTCCTAACATTATCAAGTACCACTCCTAACATTATCAAGTACCACTCCTAACATTATCAAGTACCACTCCTAACATTATCAAGTACCACTCCTAACATTATCAAGTACCACTCCTAACATTATCAAGTACCACTCCTAACATTATCAAGTACCACTCCTAACATTATCAAGTACCACTCCTAACATTATCAAGTACCACTCCTAACATTATCAAGTACCACTCCTAACATTATCAAGTACCACTCTAACATTATCAAGTACCACTCATAACATTATCAAGTACCACTCATAACATTATCAAGTACCACTCCTAAAATTATCAAGTACCACTCCTAACATTATCAAGTACCACTCCTAACATTATCAAGTACCACTCCTAACATTATCAAGTACCACTCCTAACATTATCAAGTACCACTCCTAACATTATCAAGTACCACTCCTAACATTATCAAGTACCACTCCTAACATTATCAAGTATCACTCCTAACATTATCAAGTACCACTCCTAACATTATCAAGTACCACTCCTAACATTATCAAGTACCACTCCTAACATTATCAAGTACCACTCTTAACATTATCAAGTACCACTCCTAACATTATCAAGTACCACTCCTAACATTATCAAGTACCACTCCTAACATTATCAAGTACCACTCCTAACATTATCAAGTACCACTCCTAACATTATCAAGTACCACTCCTAACATTATCAAGTACCACTCCTAACATTATCAAGTACCACTCCTAACATTATCAAGTGCCACTCCTAACATTGAAAAGCTTGTCAGTGAGAAGAAAATCCAAAAGTCTGGTTGCGAGGAAAAGTGAAATAATCAGATTTCAAAGAAAATTATTGGCTGTTTACTTCATAATTTCAAAATTTATGTTCGTTAGAAAGAAATTTCACAGCAAAATGTTAGATATGTATTCATTTATTTCCAGGAAATTATGTTCGTATGAAATATATTTCAGACCAAAATGTTAGATATCTATTATTTTATATAACTTCTTTTATATAACTTCTTTTATATAACTTCTAGGTGAACATGAACAGCAGGTGTCTTAAGGAAACACGTAATGTTTCCACCCGTACCGAGGATCGATCCCCGGACCTCAGTGTGTGAGATTAGTGCGCTCGCAATCGAATAATATATATATGCATATCATTATATTCTCTTGCAAATTGTCTCCCACTCCTCTCATTGCTTTATCCACTACGTATAATTGATCTTGTTTCCGCTCTGGGATCATGGAGATATCTTCGTAAAAATCCCATTTCTCCTGTGAGGTGGTAATTCCCAAGTGATAGTAACTGCAGCTTTGCTGGAATTAAACCTTTGAAGCTGTCGTAGCTGGTGAACCCTTGCTGAAATACTTGTCCTACTGAAGTCTCTTACCTCAGACTGACAGATTTCAGTCCTTGGCATGAGCACCATCCTGCGTGATGGTATATCACAGGGAAACATAGCTTTGTTTTTTTACCATTGTGTAACTCTCATAAAGAATAGTTAAGCAGCACACTGCTGATGTATCCAGTTTTGTTAACATCCTTCTTCCCTTCATTGCCCTGCCATTATTCTCCTCTCCTCCCACCTCTCCACCCACCTCTCCTTTGAAAATCCACGTCAGAGGGGCGATAACTGACATGGGGGTGATTTGGAGGCGTGTGGAGGTCGAAGGGAAAGGGGTGTGGAGGCCGTGGGGTGTGGTGGTCGAGGGGAAGGGGTGTGGAAGTCGAGGGGAAGGGGTTTGGAATTTCTATTATCTGGTTCCTATTACCTTTATTATATATATACGTATATATATTTTATTAATACATCGGTCGTCTCCCACCAAGGCAGGGTGGCCCGAAAAAGAAAAACTTTCACCATCATTCACTCCATCACTGTCTTGCCAGAGGCGCACTCACACTACAGTTAAAACACTGCAACATTAACACCCCTCCTTCAGAGTGCAGGCACTGTACTTCCCATCTCCAGGAATCAAGTCTGGCCTGCCGGTTTTCTTAAATCCCTTCATAAATGTTACCTTGCTTACACTCCAACAGCATATTAAGTCCTAAAAACCATTTGTCTCCATTCGCTCCTGTCTAACATGCTTCCGTATGCTTTCTGGAAGTCAAAGCCCCTCGCACACAAAACTTCATTTACCCCTCCCTCCAACCTTTCCTAGGCCGACCCCTACTTCGCCTTCCCTCTACTACAGATTTGTACACACTCGAAGTCATTCTATTTTGTTCCATCCTCTCTACATGTCCGAACCACCTCAACAACCCCTCCTCAGCTCTGGATAATAGTTTTGGTAATCCCGCTCGCACCTCCTCCTAATTCCCAAACTACGAATTTTCTGCATTATATTCACACCACACATTGCCCTCAGACATGACATCTCCACTGCCTCCAGCCTTCTCTTTGTTGCAACATTCACCACCCATGCCTCACACCCATATAAGAGTATTGGTATAACTATACTCTCATACATTCCCCTCTTTACTTCCATGGACAAAGTCCTTTGTCTCCACAGACTCCTTTGTGCACCACTTACCTTTTTCCCCTCATCAATTCTATGATCTCTCATCTTTCA
This sequence comes from Cherax destructor, assembly GCA_009830355.1. Lineage (NCBI taxonomy): Eukaryota > Metazoa > Arthropoda > Malacostraca > Decapoda > Parastacidae > Cherax > Cherax destructor. The sequence goes on from WNWK01000478.1 coordinate 91,525, forward strand.
TAGACCCATTTGCTGACATGTCCACTCCTAAATATCTGAATACATTCACCTCCTCCATACTCTCTCCCTACAATCTGATATCCAATCTTTCATCACCAAATTTTTTTGTTATCCTCATCACCTTACTCTTTCCTATATTCACTTTTAATTTTCTTCTTTTACATACCCTACCAAACTCATCCACTAACCTCTGCAACTTCTCTTCAGAATCTCCCTAAAGCACAGTGTCATCAGCAAAGAGCAACTGTGACAACTCCCACTTTGTGTTAGATTCTTTATCTTTTAACCCCACACCTTTTGCCAACACTCGAGCATTTACTTACCCCAACTATAAATATATTGAACCATAGTGACATCACACATCCTTGTCTAAGGCCTACTTTTACTGGGAAATAATCTCTCTCTCTCTCTCTTTTATATATATATATATATATATATATATATATATATATATATATATATATATATATATATATATATATATATATATATATATATATACATACATACATACATACATACATACATACATACATACATACATACACACATATATATATATATATATATATATATATATATATATATATATATATATATATATACATACAATAACATGCAGCCAGTGCATGTTATTGTATGTCACTGAGATATTTTAGATCATTGTAAGTCATTGTATACCATTGTAGGATAATGCAGATCATTAACTGTCCAGAACAAAGGCTGCTGTTTCTTACTGTGACTGTTTACAAACGTAATTAATGTATCACATCTTCAGTTTTCCGTTCTCTTTAGACAGTTCTAAATCTTGGGTATTTCATCACTCACTTTAAAATATAATAAATGTAGCTCAAAGTCCCTTAGCCTAAACTTCATCCTAGCGAAACAAAAACCACAAAATCATATCGCCTAGGCCTCCCAGCCTCTGAAGTAAGATCTTGCGGAATCCAAACATCCTTTTTATGGAACCTTGTTCGAAAATCCCTTCCTCTAGATATGGATCCACTGATATACTGTCTCTCAATATACTGACCACTCATGACATCTATAATATGATTACTTCTACCATTCACTTATTTCCGCTAGGCTAAATACATAGTCATTAGTCAGTTAAGCTGCTAACTTGTTCTGATTTTCAAAAATAAATACCATTCACAAAAATTACCATATTTTGCCGCACCAAGAAATACACGTTTTTTACCCCACAAAAAAAAAAAAAACAGCCTGCGCAAAGATAAGATTTCTTCGGATTTTTAACCCCGGAGGGTTAGCCACCCAGGATAACCCAAGAAAGTCAGTGCGTCATCGAGGACTGTCTTTATTTCCATTGGGGTCCTCAATCTTGTCCCCCAGGATGGGACCCACACCAGTCGACTAACAACCCAGGTACCTATTTGCTGCTAGGTGAACATGACAACAGGTGTAAGGAAACACGTCGAAATGTTTCCACCCGCCGGGAATCGAACCCGGGCCCTCCGTGTGTGAAGCGAGAGCTGTAATGACGGTAAACTCCAAACATCCCCCCCCCCTCCCCCCTACAAAACTGTATCCCAGATTACTTTAGTGATAAGTAACTATGATAAGTTATAATTCACATATTAGTAGTACGTAATAAGGTAACCAGCTACAGCAGTTGTAAATAATTGTAAATTAGCCGCCTGTAAACAACAACAAAGCTAACTTATGACACTGAGCTTAACTATCATCATTACTGATTGTATGTCATCATTGAAGGCTCTTGACTAATATAATGACTAACAACATGCTCATTGGAGAAGCCAGGTATAGATACTCAAAAAACCGGGAAAAAGGAATTAATGTACAATTGCTATGGATCCCATCACACACTGGATTACTCCTTCATGATAAAGTTGATATGTTAGCCAAGAAGAGTACCCTGAGGGAGAATGTAGAATATAACTTTGATATATGTGTCTAGCATTAGGAATAATATTAGGAGAGAAGTAAATAATGAAAATGAATGTTATAAGAATGCAATTAGATGTCTGAGTAGATCTATAACCCACTATAACATGAACGTAGATAAGTATGTTTATGGAGCAACTTGCAATGTGAACAGACTGACTGGTGTAGTGGCCAGGCTTAGGCTTGGTTACAAGTACTTCTGGCAGTTTTGGAGACACACAGATGATGATCAAACTATATGCAAATTATGTGGTCAGGCATATGGTCACTGTCTTGAACACTATGTGCTTAATTATCCACTTATTGAGGAATATCTTATTAATGAAAATAAGATACCAGATATGCTAAGCAAATTTCCTAAATTTGCTTGTAACAGATAAGTGAACTGTAGATATAAATCCAAATGTACACCTGTAACCATATGCTCTTGCGCTACCGTCCAAAGGATGGATATAGGGTGCACAATAAACTATAGCCACTTCGGTGGCAAAATCTAAATCTAAACAATAAGTAGCCATGTTTCTCGTGGTGGATGGTGAAAGGGGACCAAACGGCTGGCTGTGCAAGGTCCCACTTCTCACTGATACACTTTGTTTACAACCAGCCACCCATTGCTTCACTATCATTTTGAAACACGTATTGCATTTTTGGTGTTTGCAATTATTTCAAATGTTATTAGCATAAATATGGTTTTAAGGCATATTTAGCATAACTGTAATATTGCAGTTCCAAATTTTGTTGCGCTTATGCTAAGGTGAATTAACATGAATTTATAATACAGAAAATTATAATTAAATATATGTGTATTTTTAACGAAACGTTTTAACGTACAAAGTAATATAACTTTATCAAAGAACATTTTTAATACTCTGTTATGGTTCATATTCGTCTGGTACAAAGTTATTTATCCCTCTTATTATTGATGTTCCTCTGGTACAAAGTTATCCCTTTGTTATTACTGATGTTCTTCTGGTACAAAGTTATCAGAGTACATACCCTTCGGTTATCACTGATGTTACTCTTGTACAGTTATCAGAGTACAAACTTACCCCTCTGTTATTATTGATGTTCTGGTACAAATTCATCAGAGCACATACCCTCTGTATCATTGAAGTTCCTCTGGTACAAAGTTATCAGAGTACATACTTACCCTTCTGTTATTATTGATGTTCTGGTACAAAGTTATCAGAGTACATACTTACCCTTCTGTTATTATTGATGTTCTGGTACAAAGTTATCAGAGTACATACTTACCCCTCTGTTATCATTGATGTGTTCTTGATACAGGTCCTTAATAAGCATGTCCAAGGTCCTTTCTCTCTTCTGGGAGAAGATGGGAGTGTTGAACGTGGCCTTCTCCCCGTTGATCACTGCAAACAGGAGACAAGTCCATTATTATATTCACGGGAAAGCGCTAAATCCGTAATGAACATAAGGAGCCTGAGGAATTGGAGGCAATCAAGTTCGATTCAAGGAAGGGAAAGAGCAGCTCTTTACATCAAGAGCCCTCCGCCAGCATCAAGGGAGCAAGTGCTCTGAATATCACCAAGAAAAAAGAGAACTCAGCAAGTTTGGACGTATTATTTTTCTCCTCTCTACAAGAGAAGGAAATTCTCTTAAGAGCCAATCACATCGGATATCTTTATGAAGAGGTTTTATTATTGGTTGATGGAGAGCCACGGTTGAAATGACGGGGAGTCGTTCTCCCAGGAGCCAATAAGAAGGAATATCTCTGGCAGCGGTGTTTATGGCAGGCTGAGGACACAATAAAACTTGAGAGCAGAGGGAAACGTGTTAGACATAGTCTTCTAAACGTGAACTAAAACATATTACACTGGGCCAACTGGGAATGATATTGAGAATCTAATGTTGTTGTTATGGCTGGATCTCCTATCCTAGTATATACCTCATAACACAAACACGTTTTTCAAATAAACTTAAAAAAAAAAGGCCTCCCTTCACACTCAGTTTCCTCCTCCTTAATCTTCCCCTCTTTCTTCTATATCCCTCTTTCCTCTCCTGTCTTTCTCACACCTGTTTATCTTCTTTCCACCTTCCCCCATCCCTCTTCTCTCTGCCCCTCCTTTTCATCTCTTCCACATGCTATTTTCCCTTCCCTATTTAGCTTCTCTTCCTGTATTTTTTCTTCCCTTCTCTATTCTCTCCTTCACTTCTCTCTCTCGGACATAAACATAAAAAAAAAAACATTTTCAGGCAACGTGGTCGAACGAACTTAAAATAATGTAGCCTCTTCAGAATGATTTTAGAAAAAATAAAAAAAATAAACAATTTTTTTGAAAACTTTCAAGATATATTAAAAATTAATAAAATATTTGTTCATGAAATCTAGTTACATTAATAAGAATTCCAATTGTTTTTTCCCCCGCACAATTAAATAAAATCAATTCAAAGGCAAATCAGCCCCCAAATTTAAGTATGATCTTAAGTCACATGGAATTTATTTCCTTAAATTCTTCGTCCATTAAAAAATTTCTTGTTGTGAAAATTAAAATATAAAGATTCTGTAGAGATTAATGCATTATTATGGTTTGGTTAATTTGGTTAAAAGCCTACTGACTATGTGAAGGTAATTAAGGATCCATGTGACCAGTCTACCAGCAGTCAAGTATCCAGCAAGCCCTAAAACAGCGATTAATCTTTCAGCATGTATAAAGTACACTATAAAACACACACCTTCCTGCGTATGTAACCTCTGCATTATCACGAGTACTCTTTTTTCTTTTCTTTCTTACTTCCTTCTCCTCTTCTTTATCTTCATTCTCTCTTCATTCTTCTAATCATCATCATAAGAAAGACGTTGCACATTCAACTGAAATATTCCTGCGTATTATCTTATAATAAGGCTAAGCATCTCTGCTTGTTTGTTACTGTCCCAGCGTGTTTGTCACTGTGCCAGCGTGTTTGTTACTGTGCCAGCGTGTTTGTTACTGTGCCAGCGTGTTTGTCACTGTGCCAGCGTGTTTGTTACGGTGCCAGCGTGTTTGTTACGGTGCCAGCGTGTTTGTTACTGTGCCAGCGTGTTTGTTACTGTGCCAGCGTGTTTGTTACTGTACCAGCGTGTTTGTTACTGTGCCAGCGTGTTTGTTACTGTGCCAGCGTGTTTGTTACTGTGCCAGCGTGTTTGTTACTGTGCCAGCGTGTTTGTTACTGTGCCAGCGTGTTTGTTACTGTGCCAGCGTGTTTGTTACTGTGCCAGCGTGTTTGTTACTGTGCCAGCGTGTTTGTTACTGTGCCAGCGTGTTTGTTACTGTGCCAGCGTGTTTGTTACTGTGCCAGCGTTGTTACTGTGACGTGTTGTTCGTCCAGCGTGTTTGTTACTGTGCCAGCGTGTTTGTTACTGTGCCAGCGTGTTTGTTACTGTGCCAGCGTGTTTGTTACTGTGCCAGCGTGTTTGTTACTGTGCCAGCGTGTTTGTTACTGTGCCAGCGTGTTTGTTACTGTGCCAGCGTGTTTGTTACTGTGCCAGCGTGTTTGTTACTGTGCCAGCGTGTTTGTTACTGTGCCAGCGTGTTTGTTACTGTGCCAGCGTGTTTGTTACTGTACCAGCGTGTTTGTTACTGTGCCAGCGTGTAGGGTTGAAGACCTGGTGAATGAACCACACCTGCCAGGGACCACACTGCCAGGGACCACACTGCCAGGGACCACACTGCCAGGGACCACACTGCCAGGGACCACACTGCCAGGGACCACACTGCCAGGGACCACACCTGCCAGGGACCACACTGCCAGGGACCACACTGCCAGGGACCACACTGCCAGGGACCACACTGCCAGGGACCACACTGCCAGGGACCACACTGCCAGGGACCACACTGCCAGGGACCACACTGCCAGGGACCACACTGCCAGGGACACACTGCCAGGGAACACACTGCCAGGGAACACACTGCCAGGGAACACACTGCCAGGGAACACACTGCCAGGGACCACACTGTCCACCTTCAATGATGTACGCTTCAAATCAATCCAGAATGACATTCACAAAGACATTTGGGAATGAAGAGGCAGCGGAAAATAGCTGAAGAGTGTAATAGAATAAGGCATTCCAACATAGCGAAAGGTTAATGAATATTCTGGTGAAAATAAAACCATGGGAGTCATCAGAGTGACTTCCAAAAACGACATATGTTGCAGGATTGAATCATAGTTTCCGGTTCATGTTTCATTTCACGATTTACTAAGCTTTCAGAGTCAAGAATAAATATATATGCGTGTCACTGTGGCAAACCACTTACCACAACTTATAAGGAACTTAACAAAGCTGCAGTTAACGAATTAACGAAGAACGACGGTGGAAGAGGAAGGACACTCCTGGACACCAGCATTACAAGGTCTGTATTGTTGTGTAAAGTATCTAAGACAGTTATAACTGACTATAATTTTTAAAGGGGTGGACCGGTAAGCCAGCGGAAGGCCTCGGTCTGATGACCAAAAGCTCCAATGGCGGGTCATCATCTGACTAAGACCCGCGTCAGGAAACACTTGTCCTGTTTCCTGACGAACCTTACCTAACCTAACCTGCATTGTTGTCACATCACCTGTAGTAGCTGTATCAGTTACTCATTGCTGTTACAGGTACTGTTGTAGCTGTATTAGTCAATCACTGTAGCTGTATTACTTCTTGCAATTCCTTCAACTATTAATGAATATGATATTGTGTATATGGACTTCAGTAAGGCTTTCGATAAAGTTCCACATCAGAGGCTACTGAGGAAACTTAAGGCACACGGAATAGCAGGAGAAATTTTTTCCTGGGTAGAGGCATGGTTGACAAATAGGCGGCAGAGAGTTTGCATAAATGGAGAGAAATCAGAATGGGGGCGCGTCTCAAGCGGTGTTCCACAGGGGTCAGTTTTGGGCCCCCTGTTGTTTACAATTTACATAAACGACATAGATGAGGGAATAAATAGTAACATAAGTAAATTTGCTGATGACACCAAAATAGGTCGTCCAATTCATTCAAATGAGGACATTAGAGCACTCCAGGATGATTTGAATAGACTGATGCAGTGGTCAGAGAAGTGGCAGATGCAGTTTAATGTAAACAAATGCAAAGTTCTAAATGTTGGGCAGGACAATAACCATGCCACATATAAGCTGAATAATGTAGATCTTATTACTTGTGATTGCGAGAAGGATTTAGGAGTTCTGGTTAGTAGTAATCTGAAGCCAAGACAACAGTGCATAAGTGTTCGCAATAAAGCTAACAGAATCCTTGGCTTCATATCAAGAAGTATAAATTATAGAAGTCCTCAGGTTGTTCTACAACTCTATATATCTTTGGTTAGGCCTCATTTAGATTATGCTGCACAGTTCTGGTCACCGTATTACAGAATGGATATAAATGCACTGGAAAACGTACAAAGGAGGATGACAAAGTTGATCCCATGTATCAGAAATCTTCCCTATGAGGATAGACTGAGGGCCCTGAATCTGCACTCTCTAGAAAGGCGTAGAATTAGGGGGGATATGATTGAGGTGTATAAATGGAAAACAGGAATAAATAAAGGGATGTAAATAGCGTGCTGAAAATATCCAGCCAAGACAGGACTCGCAGCAATGGTTTCAAGTTGGAAAAGTTCAGATTCAGGAAGGATATAGGAAAGCACTGGTTTGGTAATAGAGTTGTGGATGAGTGGAACAAACTCCCGAGTACCGTCATAGATGCTAAGACGTTGTGTAGTTTTAAAAATAGGTTAGATAAATACATGGGTGGGTGTGGATGGGTGTGAATTTGGACCTGACTAGCTTGTATTACCAGGTCAGTAGCTGTACTAATTCCTTAAGTGGAAGTGACCTGACCAGGTGGTCGGCTGACCAGGTGGTCAACTAGACAATTATATGAGTGGGTGCGGTTGGGTGTGAGTTGGTCCTGACTAGCCTGTGCTAGGTCAGATGCAGTGTTCCCTCCTTAAGTGAATGTAACCTGACCTGGCTGGGTCGGGGCTTAAGCCGTTGGAGATTTGGACCTGCCTCGCATGGGCCAGTAGGCCTGCTGCAGTGTTCCTTCTTTCTTATGTTCTTATGTTCTTATTACATAAGTTCATAAACCAGAGTATTGTAGCTATGGTTTGTTGCTGCCTCCGTCACGCCATTGCTTAAGTGACTCGTGGTGCCACTTACTGGTGAATTATGATGCCACTTACTCGTAAGTGACTCGTGATGCCACTTACGTAAGTGACTCGTGATGCCACTTACGAGTAAGTGACTCGTGATGCCACTTACTAGTGATTCATGGTGCCCCTTGTGACTTGTGGAGAGGCTTACTCGTAAGTGACTCGTGATGCCACTTACTAGTGATTCATGGTGCCACTTGTGACTTGTGGAGAGGCTTACTCGTAAGTGACTCGTGATGCCACTTACTCGTAAGTGGCTTCGTGGTGCAACTTAAGTGATCTTTGCTGTGTGCCACTATAAATACAGTGCTGTGAGTAACTTTGTATGATGTACATAAATACAGAACTCCTCGCAGATGTCAAGGATGTGTATGAACGAGTTTGTATTGTACATAACTCCCACCTTTTATCACTTTTATTTACCCCTACTGTACGACTCTCCCGCGCTCTCTCTCTCTCTCCCTCTGTCTGGCGAGGAGAGTGGGCCAAATATTTGGGAGAAGAGCAGCAATTACCAGCCAGACCGCCCACACAACTACAACAAAACTCCCACTAACGAAGGATAGAACTTTAATTGGTGTGAGTCCTCTCTCCCCCTCCCTCCGCCCCACCTCCATCCCCCCTCCTCTCTCTCCCACTCCCTCCTCCCCACCACCATCCCCCTCCTCTCTCCCCCTCACTCTTCTCCTTCACCCTCTTCCTCTATCCTCAGTAGACTTTCCTATTTTCCTTAACCTGTGTTAGCCTTTCTTTCTTGACCTCACCAGGCATTTTACTTCTACCTCCCTCCTTATTTTCCTTCTTGCTTTTCCGTGTCCTTCCTCATCATCCTTCCTGGTTTTCCTTTATCCCTCCCGCATTAGCTTTATCCCTCCTTTCTTATTATATCCCTTTTGCGTATTTTGTCCTCGCTGGTTCCCTTTATAACTCTTACCTATCCTGCGCCCCCTCTTCTAAATTCATTGCCTCCTCTATCCTACCCTCCTCTATCCTACCCTCCTCTATCCTACCCTCCTCTATCCTACCCTCCTCTATCCTACCCTCCTCTATCCTACCCTCCTCTATCCTACCCTCTATCCTACCCTCCTCTATCCTACCCTCCTCTATCCTACCCTCCTCTATCCTACCCTCCTCTATCCTACCCTCCTCTATCCTACCCTCCTCTATCCTTCCCTCCTCTATCCTTCCCTCCTCTATCCTTCCCTCCTCTATCCTTCCCTCCTCTATCCTTCCCCTTTCTCTCCTTCCATTGTATGACGTAAATGCTTTTGCAACATTTGGGAATCTTTATTGAGGAAACGTTTCGCCAACAATTGGTTTTCTCAGTCCGATACAGAGATGAACCTGTGGAAGCTGGGAAGTGTGAGGTAGTCAGTCCCTCGGCCTGGAGTCGATGTGTTCACTCCAAGACAGATGGACTGAACACATCGACTCCAGGCCGAGGGACTGACTACCTCAAACTCCTTAAGAACATAAGAATGGATGAACACTGCAGCAGGCCCACTGGTCCATACTAGGCACGTTCTTCTCAAACCTAAACCCACTTAAAAAAAAAAAAAATTGCCCAGCCCCTTTTCAATGGTACCCAAGAAATAAGTTCTTATAACCTCGTTAACCATTTATCTCAGTGCCGACTGAGGAAGAAACGTTGGCGAAACGTTTCCACAATGAAGAATCCCAAATGTCTAATTCTTCCTCCCTTCAACCGCACTCCTCGCTCCTCTTCCTATTCCGCTTTATTGACAAATCTATCCTATTAGTACTAACTGCTATAGAAATGGTTAATAACGATCGTAATTATTTTATCACATTAGATATATCTCTGTGAACTGACATTTTTGTTTAGTATCAAACAAGTTAGAATAGTTTCTCATTCTGCCTTTTCGTATATTATTGGTGTGTTGCTTAGTTATGAGTAAGTAATCTTGTGCTAAGTTATATTTAGTTGATGTTTCTCAGTATTAGTGAGGCAGTTTCACGATGTTCAGGCTACAGTAATTGTCACCAGGCTACTGCATGTAATATATATACTATATTTATAATATATATTAGGCATTTAAATGTAGTTTGCCATTTAATGTGTATTCTATTGTCTTTTCTCTATGTTGGTGAGGATATCTTCAAAAAATTCATTTTTCCTGTATGTGGGGGATAGGCTATCCTGAGAGACGAAATTCCCAAGTGATAGTAACTCCAGCTCTGCTGGAACGAAACATATGAGGCTGCCGTAGCTAACGACCTCCAAGTCGTTAAAGATATCGTCAAGTATTCCATTAAGGTTTAGAGGAATACTAGACTATATCAACACTGCAATACCCAGTCTCACAACTCAGACTGACACATTTGCTCACTTGACTCCTGCAACTCATCCTGTGTGATGGTATAAGGTGGAGAAAATTAGCTAGCTTTGGTTCCCACTGAGTAATTATCATTTGGAACAAGATAGCAGTGCACTGCTGATGTATCCAATTTTTTTTAAATAAGTACTGTTGATTCTAGTGACACATGATAATGTTCTCACTGTTGTTACTATTGACACACTAATGATACTTAGTGCTCTCAGTGTTGCTGTTGGCACACGAATGGCACATGACAAATGCTCTCAGTACTGACACACTAGTGACACTTGGTACAAAGCTATGTGTTGTTACTGTTGACACACGAGTCACATACAAAATACAACGGTAATCAAATATTAATAAAAACCCACAAATTCATATAGAAAAAACACAAAAATATAAATTTATTTCGCGGGGAGACACCATTACTGAACAAGTTCAAGAGGTGCCCTTTTTTAAAAATGTTTTCCAAGACGCTGGCAGATGGGGAATCTTTTAAAAGCTTCTGATAAAGACTGAAAATTTTTTTTGGGCCATTTATTTGCATTGCGTTTTTACTCTGAGTCGAAGACGAGGGACATTAGAGAGGTTATTGTTACTTGTATTGTATCTAGGCATTCTGACGCACCTCTCATGAACGTATCTGACGCACCTCTCATGAACGTATCTGACGCACCTCTCATGAACGTACTTTGCAGCTGCTGCTCTCTTACCTTCATTATGAAACCTCTACGTAATTTTATATATATATATATATATATATATATATATATATATATATATATATATATATATATATATATATATATATATATGTCGTGCCGATTAGGTAAAACTGGTCAATTAGCAAGAACTCATCTAAAATTAAGTCCTTTCTAAAATTTTTCTTATACGTTTAAAGATATATTTTTTTCATTTATGTTAATATAAGAATTTATAATTTTGTACCAAGAGAAACTTTGAAAACCTACCTAACGTTATTACAACAAGCGCAATTTAATTTAGCCTAACCCAACTAAATATATTTTAGATACGTTTACATTAATTTAATAATAAACAAACACAAAGAAATATAATTTTTTCGTTATGTTCAGAATGAATTTGGCGAAATTATTGCATACACAAATTTTCACTTGTCCTATATGGCAGAGTGAGCGTTGCTATTTAAGCCAAAATAGCAAGTTTTACCTAATCGGCACGACATATGTCTATATATATATATATATATATATATATATATATATATATATATATATATATATATATATATATATATATATATATATATATATATATATATATATATATGTATGTATGTAAGTATGTGTGTGTGTGTGTACTCACCTAATTGTACTCGCCTAATTGTGGTTGCAGGGGTCGAGACTCAGCTCCTGGCCCCGCCTCTTCGCTGTCCGCTACTGGGTCACAACTCTCCCTGCTCCATGAGCTTTATCATACCTTGTCTTAAAACTATGTATGGTTCCCGCCTCCACTATATCTTTCTCTAGACTATTCCATTTCCTGACTACTCTGTGGCTGAAGAAATGCTTCCTAACATCCCTTTGACTCATCTGAGTCTTCAGCTTCCAGTTGTGTCCCCTTGTTTCTGTGTTCCCTCTCTGGAACATCCTGTCACTAGCCACCTTGTCGATTCCCCACAGTATTTTGTATGTCGTTATCATGTTTCCTCTGACCCTTCTGTCCTCCAGTGTTGTTAGTCCTATTTCCCTCAACCTTTCTTCATAGGACAGACCCCTGAGTTGTGGAACTAACCTTGTCGCAAACCTTTGCACTTTCTCTAGTTTCTTGACGTGTGTGTGTGTGTGTGTGTGTGTGTGTGTGTGTGTGTGTGTGTGTGTGTGTGTGTGTGTGTGTATGTGTGTGTGTGTGTGTGTGTGTGTGTGTGTGTTTACTCATTTTCTCTTGTACATTTATAGATATATTTTTTCATATATGTTAATGTAAAAATTAGTGATTTTATACCAAAAGAACCTTAGGAAACTTTCGTAACGTTATTATAAGAAGCGCAATTTAATTTAGACTAACCCAACTAAATATATTTTATATAAGTTTACAATAATAAACAAACACAGTGAAACATACTTTTTTTCGTTAGATTCAGAAATATTTTTGCGAAATTATTATGTATACACAAATTTTCGCTTGCCCTATTCGGCAAGAAGTGCGTTGCCATTTAAGCCAAAATCGGAAAGTTTTACTTATTCGGCACTACATGTGTGTGTGAGTGTGTTTGGTGGGGGTGGGGGGGTCTGGAACCTGAGTGATCATTTGCAACTAACTTTTATGAGGTACTCTTGGTTATAGGTGACCAAAATAAGTGACGCAAACCTGATGGCAAATGTTCGACTATAAGACTTGACAAAGCTCTACACTGAGTGAAAATATTGCCTCAACAACACTTCGTTCGTCGAGGTGTTTTTCTTTTCACAAGTCTTTATTAATATATTAAGACTATGTAAACCTCTTGAACAACAGCAGCTACATCAACAGCAGGATTAAAAGCAGTAGCAGCAACAGCAGTAACAGCAGGAGCTGGACATTAGGATCCACTTAGCACCTGCGTCCCCTCCTCAATCCCCCACGGCAAGAGACATCGATTAGTTCAAGGCTTTCAATCGCATATGTGATCAGCTGAATTATGGGATCTAATGCCAATTATTTTCTCCCAGACTTGGAGCTTTGAAGCACTGCCACCTGACTGTCCTGTGTGTGTGAGGGGCTTAATCTCCCTCCTCGTATTATTGGCCGGCCAATTACTGCCCAGACCCACCAGTGTGACCCCCAGGGTCTGGACCCCAGATCCACCAGTGTGACACCCAGGGTCTGGACCCCAGACCCACCAGTGTGACACCCAGGGTCTGGACCCCAGATCCACCAGTGTGACACCCCGGGTCTGGACCCCAGACCCACCAGTGTGACACCCAGGGTCTGGACCTCAGACCCACCAGTGTGACACCCAGGGTCTGGACCCCAGACCCACCAGTGTGACACCCAGGGTCTGGACCCCAGACCCACCAGTGTGACACCCAGGGTCTGGACCCCAGACTCACCAGTGTGACACCCAGGGTCTGGACCCCAGAGCCAACAGTGTGGTCCCCGGGGTCTGGATCCCCAGGTCGCACCAGGGTAGTCCCCGGGGTCTGGACCCCCAGGTCGCACCAGGGTGGTCCCCGGGGTCTGGACCCCCAGGTCCCAAAAGTTCTTAGTTTTTGTGTTATGGTTTTGCGACATATTTAAGGATTAGGATAAAAAGAGTATTTAAAACAGGGAGAAATGGAGCTGTGATGGTGACGTCTCCACGATCTTGTTTGTGAGAGTAATATCCAGAAATACAATCTCCCGTTCTGGGGATGGCATTCTTATCTCCAGGGGTGAGCACAAGGTGGCATTCCCATGGAAAACCTGAATTAGGGAAAGGGGAAGCTTGAGTTATAAGCTGGACTAGTGAGGAGTCAGAAAGACTCGTAGGGTCATACTGGAAGGTTGGGTTCTGTTTCTCATGGAGTTTTACTATAGAGGTGGAAGTGTGATCTATTACTGAAGGCTGGACTCTCCTATATTATGTAGGTAATATTCCAGTATTCCTAGCACCCATTTACCTTATCATTTTCCTGAAAACTCAATCTCCCTTAGTATTAATCTTTATAAGCTTGAGATTAATACTACTATTAATTATTGTTAATCTCCCTGAATTAGAGTTTATATTATTAAACTCCCATTACAATATGTAATTCTATATATCTTCATTAAATATCCAAGTAGAGAATCTTACGTTGACCCGCGATTATGTTAGTATTAATTACATTCCATACGTGGTCTGTGTTTTAAACCTTAATTTGAAGGGAGAGTTTCAAATAAGTACCCTTCACACACTAGTGTAACACCAGTTGTTTTGGCTTGCAGTATACACTCAGGTCTTTCATTTATATTTAAAGTGTGTAAATGGAAGAACTCAGTAACTGTGTGCGAGAGCAGAACCCAGATTACTGATACACCATCAACATCATACTCGGTGATTTTATGTTGATACAACAGCATCATACTCGGTGATTGTATGTTGATACAACAGCATCGAGACTTAGATTTTGTCGCAGAAGTGGCTAGTTTATTGTGCACACTACACACATCCTGCGGACGGTAGCGCAAGAAAATATAGATTTACAAAAGGCCTAGTATCTAGGCTTTGCAAGGGTTAACAGGGGTACATTTGGATTCATATCTAGCGTTGATTTATCTGCTGCAAGCAAATTTAGGAAATTTGTAAATTTGCTTAATATGCCTGTTATCTTATTTTCATTAACAATATATCTTGACATATCACAGATTATTATACTCGTATTGGCTATCTCTATATTCCTCAATAAGTGGACAGTTAAGCACACTGTTCAAGATGGGGACCATAGAGGTGACCACAAACTTTGCATTTAGTGTTTGATCATCATCTGTGTCTGTCAAACTGCCAGAACTACTTGTAATCAAGTCTAAGCCTAACTACTGCAACATCAGTTAGTCTGTTCACATTGAAAGTTGCTCCATAAACGTATATATATCTACGGTCATGTTATCATAGTGGGTGACAGGTCTACTAAGGCTTGTAACTGCGTGCTTTAACGTTGTTTCATTATTTACCTCTTTCCTAATATTATTCCTAATGCTATAAAAGATAAACCAAAGTTATATTCTACATCTGCTTTAAGAGTACTTTTTGGTTTTTGCTAACTTATCAACTTTATCACGAAGGAGTAATCCAATGTATGATGAGTCTATAAAAATTCTACATTAATTCCTTTTTCCCAGATTTTTTAATATCTATACCTGGCTTCTCCAAATGAGTAGGTTATTAGAGCCATTATGAGTCAAGAGCCTTCAATTATAACATAGAATCACTAATAATTATAAAGTCAAGCTTAACTTTAGCGCCATCAGGGTGGCAAACAACAGTTTACAGTGTAGACGCCCAGTAAAGTGTTATGCCTAACTCAACATAGTTCCTAGCGTTCTTATCTAAGGAGGTGGTAACAAGAGCAGATGCAGCCCTGAGAGTGGACTCTTGCTTAGATCCACCAGTGTATATAATTTGTAATGTTATTACTAACAGTTCAGCGAGAAACTTTTTCTTGAGCAGTTAGTTGCCGTTGTAAGTGATTTAAGGGAGATGACTAGTGATGAGTTTCTTGGGAGGGGCTTGCAGCTATGTGATATTAACTTCCATGGAGGGATGAAATGCTCTTGGTGTCTAGTGATACAGTTCATGCAGGTTATAAAACTTAATATAACTGTATACTTTCACAATCCATTTAGATCTGTGTGCATTTACTTCTAGATATTTAGTAAGATTTGTAGTGACAACATCTTGTTCATTTCTTAGCACTCTAATACCAAGTGCAATGTTAATCTCGATAGGAGAAAAATTATGAGGTCTTCATTTTGCATTAGCTCCAAGGGCCGGAGAGAATTTTCCTTAGCAAATATTAACATCAGCGAAGCATGATCGATTAAAGATCTAATATAAGCTATGTACATCATTCTCACCATTCTCACATTAGCACCATAGTTGGTGTTGTAGCCAACATCAGATCTGACAGTATTTAGCCTATCTTTGCATTTCTTATTTAGTTGTGGTATGATGGATTTATTGAAGGGTACGTCTACACCAAGGTGGTATCTGTAAGATTTAACGTAGCTGATGTTTTTACCCTGCAAACAGATGGGCGGGGAATGTCGTTTGCTTGTCAATATCTTTGTTTTAAATGAAGATATGACGAGGCCTAGTCGATTACTAATTACTTGAATCTCGTGAAGAAAGGTACTCATCTTCTTATGTCATGTTGTGGGGGGTCATGATGTCATTAACATAGCTCATCTAAAAACATAGCTTATAGTTATATGTTTAGGTGAGACACGTTGAGCATTTAGGACATTAAATAGCATGGGACTGAAAACTCCTCGTAGTGTACCAAGGGATAATTCTTAAGATTCGCTTCTAAAGCCTTGGTAGAAAACAGAAGATACTCTATTGATAGATATCCTATTATCCAACTGAGTAGGCTGCAACTAATATTCATTTTGGCTAGTTCAAGTAGTATAACAATTCTGTTTGAGATATCAAATGCAGATTTAAGATCAAGAAATGTGAAATAGTAAATGTGAGATAAATGGAAAAACAATTCTACACTTTTTCTTTTATGAAACCATAGAGATGAGGGGAAAGTTGTCTGATACTATAGTAAAGTCTGTTAAGTATCATTCTTTTAACTATTTTTTTAAAGAGATTGTTTTAAATGTATCAGGCTGTTGCGGACTGGGGATAGGGGGCAATGAGACTATTGATCCAGGAAGTAAGAAGAACACCCTCGATGTAACTGAGATTATACAGAGATAACAAAGGTCACCAGCGACCTGCCTTAGAGTTCTGAGGATACGAGTTACATCATCTTCTCCAGGAACGATCGACCTTTATTTTAATGCATTATCTAATTCATACTCGGTGAAGAGACAATCACTCCTCAATATATTGGCTCATAAAATAAATCAATTTCAACCTTCTTTAAGAAGCATTCTCTATAGGTCTGTTCTAATATGAGATGGGACATTTTCATGCCTGGATGTTTTTGACCAGTTATTTATGAGGTCATTTGCTTTTTCAAGAGGAAAATAATGAGGAATATTACCACTCTTTTTACAGACAAATCTTAGAGGGGTTGATATATTTAATCCACTAACAAATTGTTCCCATTCCTATTGCCTAAGTTCATATTTTCTGTTTCTCGCATTTGTTAGTGGAGCTCGGAAAGGTCTGAGTAAGTCTGGGGTTCAACATACACGATACCAGATACATACGTGTGTAGGGGAGGTAATAACATGGCACACAGCCTAACAGATGGTAAAGACAAGATGTTACACCTAAGCACAAATTAGTGAGGAAAAAATACATAAATACATATATACCTGTGCATACATACACGTGTGTATACACATATATGAACATTTGGTTCACCCAAAGATGTAGGGAGGC
The DNA here is from genome assembly GCA_009830355.1 of Cherax destructor. Classification (NCBI taxonomy): domain Eukaryota; kingdom Metazoa; phylum Arthropoda; class Malacostraca; order Decapoda; family Parastacidae; genus Cherax; species Cherax destructor. Next base: position 108,963 of record WNWK01000478.1, read on the forward strand.
AAAAACTAAGTGCACTAGAGAATGGAAAAAGTACAGAAGACAAAGGACCCAGGAAAATAAAGAGATTAGTCGAAGCCAGAAACGAATATGCACAGGTAAGAAGGGAGGCTCAGCGACAATACGAAAATGATATAGCATCAAAAGTCAAGTTTGACCCGAAGCTGTTGTATAGCCACATCAGGAGGAAAACAACAGTCAAGGACCAGGTAATCAGGCTGAGGAAGGAAGGTGGGGAGTTCACAAGAAACGACCAAGAGGTATGTGAGGAGCTCAACATGAGATTTAAAGAAGTATTTACAGAATAGACAGGAAGGACTCCAGGAATTCAGAATAGGGAGGTATACCAACAAGTGCTGGATGAAATACACGCAACCAAGGAGGAGGTGAAGAAGCTGTTATGTGAACTCGATACCTCAAAAGCGGTGGGACCGGACAACATTTCTCCGTGGGTCCTTAGAGAGGGAGCAGAGATGTTGAGTGTGCCACTAACAAAAATCTTCAACACATCCATTGAAACTGGGCAACTACCTGAGGTGTGGAAGATGGCAAATGTAGTCCCAATTTTTAAGAAAGGAGACAGACAAGAGGCATTAAACTACAGACCTGTGTCACTGACGTGTATAGTATGCAAAGTCATGGAGAAGATCATCAGGAGGAGAGTGGTGGAGCACCTAGAAAGACACAAGCTTATAAACGACAACCAGCACGGTTTCAGGGAAGGAAAATCCTGTGTCACAAACCTACTGGAGTTTTATGACAAGGTAACAGAAGTAAGACACGAGAGAGAGGGGTGGATAGACTGAATTTTCTTGGACTGCAAGAAGGCGTTCGACACAGTTCCTCACAAGAGGTTAATGCAAAAGCTAGAGGATCAGGCACACGTAACAGGAAAGGCACTGCAATGGATCAGAGAATATCTGACAGGGAGGCAACAACGAGTCATGGTACGTGACGAGGTGTCAGAGTGGGCACTTGTGACGAGTGGGGTTCCACAAGGGTTAGTCCTAGGACCTGTACTGTTTTTGGTATATGTGAATGACATAACGGAAGGGATAGACTCAGAAGTGTCCCTGTTTGCAGATGATGTGAAGTTAATGAGAAGAATTAAATCAATCGAGGATCAGGCAGGATTACAAAGAGACCTGGACAGTCTACAAGCCTGGTCCAGTAACTGGCTCCTTGAATTTAACCCTGCCAAATGTAAAGTCATGAATATCGGGGAAGGGCAAAGAAGACCGCAGACAGAGTATAGTCTAGGTGGCCAAAGACTGCAAACCTCACTCAAGAAAAAAGATCTTGGGGTGAGTATAATACCGAGCACATCTCCTGAGGAACACATCAATCAGATAACTGCTGCAGCATATGGGCGGCTGGCAAACCTAAGAATAGCGTTCCAATACCTCACTAAGGAATCGTTCAAGACTCTGTACACCATATACGTCAGGCCCATACTGGAGTATGCAGCACCAGTTTGGAACCCACACCTGGTCAAGCACGTCAAGAAATTAGAGAAAGTGCAAAGGTTTGCAACAAGACTATAAAATAACGACATATAAAATACTGCGAGGAACAGATAAGGTGGACAGAGACAAGATGTTCCAGAGAGGGAACACAGAAACAAGGGGTCACAATTGGAAGATGAAGACACCTAGGAGTCAAAGGGATGTTAGGAAGTATTTCTTCAGTCATAGAGTTGTCAGGAAGTGGAATAGCCTAGAAAGTAACGTAGTGGAGGTAGGAACCATACGTAGTTTTAAGACGAGGTTTGACAAAGCTCATGGAGCAGGGAGAGAGAGGACCTAGTAGCAATCAGTGAAGAGGCGGGGCCAGGAGCTATGACTCGACCCCTGCAACCACAAATAGGTGAGTACACATGTATATAAAAAACTTAACCATAGAATGAGCAAAATTATATAATTAAACTCAGTACACTGATGCATCTTTGGAACAACCCCAATAAAAGGGCCAGACACAAGCACTACAGGTACACAGAGGAATCAGTAGGTAATCAGAAGTGAATATCCAATAGACTGCTCACACGAACACCAAGGTCTGCAAAATAAATGTAATTAGTATTGAACAAAAACAAGGGCTTACGGGTATTGTAAGTGTTACTAAACAACAGCAGGGATAATAAGTATCCAATTTAATTTTTTCACTTCGCACTAAAAAAAAAAATTAATACAAGAAATGGAACACTGGAGTTTGTGCGCTTAACTTGCATAGAACATAGAGGAAAAAGTAAAGGAAAGTGGAACATTTCTGATTGGGCATTGAGTTCCCAGCACAAAGGCGGTAACAAAAACCTGAGATAACCTGAGATAAAAAGCATTACATAACAAACATAGACAGCTCTCCATCACCTTCAAACTCGGCATTTACACGGGACTTAAATGAGGTAGAATGCCAGGAATTTGTTGAAATGATATTGGAAGACTCTTAAAATCGTTTTTAAACCAGCAACACCTGGTGAGTAGTTATAATTGTTGTTAATTATTGTTTCTGCATGTACTGTCTTGAATAAGAAAATAACATTAGTTAATACCGTCTTGTGGCAGGGAAATTTACTTTTTATCTGACTTTGTTTTGAAAACATTTGGCTTTATCTAAAACAGCAACGGGTCCTTGTGGTCTTAGCCAACAGGGCCCACAAATATGGTCCGTGGAGTCTCAGCCAACAGGGCCTACTAATATGGTCCGTGAAGTCTCAGCCAACAGGGCCTAAATGGTCCAAAGTGATGGTCGCCAGCATGATGTCCTTTCTCAGCCAACAGGGCCCACTGATATGGTCCGTGTGGCTAGACTGGTGGGTTCAGCCACGGGCCACTGATGGTCCGTGTTCTCAGCCAACAGGGCCCACTGATATGGTCCGTGTGGTCTCAGCCAACAGGGCCCACTGATATGGTCCGTGTGGTCCCTTGCCGGCTCAGCCAACAGGGCCCACTGATATCCGGGCTCGCCACAGGGCCCCTGATATGGTCCGTGTGGTCTCAGCCAACAGGGCCCACTGATATGGTCCGTGTGGTCTCAGCCAACAGGGCCCACTGATATGGTCCGTGTGGTCTCAGCCAACAGGGCCCACTGATATGGTCCGTGTGGTCTCAGCCAACAGGGCCCACTGATATGGTCCGTGTGGTCTCAGCCAACAGGGCCCACTGATATGGTCCGTGTGGTCTCAGCCAACAGGGCCCACTGATAGTCGTGGTCGCAAAGGCCTGTAGGTCGGTCTCAGCCAACAGGGCCCACTGATATGGTCCGTGTGGTCTCAGCCCAGGGCACTGATATGGTCGTGTGGTCTCACAACAGGCCCACTGATATGGTCCGTGTGGTCTCAGCCAACAGGGCCACGATATGGTCTGTGGTCTACACGGCCATGATAGGTCCGTGTGGTCTCAGCCAACAGGCCCACTGATACGTCCGTGTGGTCTCAGCCAACAGGCCCACTGATATGGTCCGTGGGGTCTCAGCCAACAGGGCCCACTGATATGGTCCGTGTGGTCTCAGCCAACAGGGCCCACTGATATGGTCCGTGTGGTCTCAGCCAACAGGGCCCACTGATATGGTCCGTGTGGTCTCAGCCAACAGGGCCCACTGATATGGTCCGTGTGGTCTCAGCCAATAGGGACCACTGATATGGTTTTTCTGTTGGTTGTGACGTAAGCTGTTGTTGTTGTCAACGTCACCGTTGTTTACACTTAGCTGGCTGCTACACGTTGACCACACTGATGGCTTAACCTACACCTGCTGATGCTGTCACTGCTACTTTCACTACTTCTGCTGTTGTTGCTGTTACTGCTGCTGCTGTTACTCCCGCTTCTGTTACTGCTACCGCTATTACCGCTGCTGCTACTATTACTGCTGCTGCTGTTTTTGCTGCTTCTACTGTTACTGCTGCTTCTATTGTTACTACGGCTGCTCTTACTGCCGCTGCTACTATTAATGCTGCTGATGTTGCTGCTGGTACTGTAACAGAGGCAACTGTTACTACTGCTGCTGCCGGTGTTACTGCTGCTGTTGTTATTGCTGAAACAGCTGTTACTGCTGCTGTTGTTGTTGTTATGCTGAAACAGTTATTACTGCTACTGCTGCTATTGTTATTGCTGAAACAGTTATTACTGCTGTTGTTGCTACGGCTGCTGAGGCTGTTATTACTGTTATAATAAAAATGGAGATGTGGTCCTTTAGTTATTTTTTTATTACGTAAATCCCGTAATGCAGACAGTTACATTGTCGTCATAAATAAAAAAAAAAAAGTTAACTTTGGTAAGTTAAAAAAAAAGGTAACCCAGTCTAATTAGGCCTAACCCAGCTTAGAAATTTATCTCCTCGTCTACGACAGATTGAATCAAGTGGATTACTTCTTTTGGGTACATCCTGTACTGCATCAAGGAAAAAAAAAAAAAAAAAGAGGAAATATTTGAATTTGGGTACAAAAAAAGGCCAGCTTGGCTTTTATTTTTTCCAAAATAGTTTTTTTTATTGGGCATCACGCTTAATGCTGCAGAATTTACAAAATAACATTTGGTTAAGGTAAAAAAAAAAAAAAAAAACTATTAGCCAGTGCTGCTACGTCTATTACTGTTGCTGCCGCTGCTGCTGTTAACACTATTGTTACTGTTGCTACCGCTGCTGCTGTTAACACTATTGTTACTGTTGCTGCCGCTGCTGCTGTTAACACTATTGTTACTGTTGCTGCCGCTGCTGCTGTTAACACTATTGTTACTGTTGCTGCCGCTGCTGCTGTTAACACTATTGTTACTGTTGCTGCCGCTGCTGCTGTTAACACTATTGTTACTGTTTGCTGCCGCTGCTGCTGTTAACACTATTGTTACTGTTGCTGCCGCTGCTGCTGTTAACACTATTGTTACTGTTGCTGCCGCTGCTGCTGTTAACACTATTGTTACTGTTGCTGCCGCTGCTGCTGTTAACACTATTGTTACTGTTGCTGCCGCTGCTGCTGTTAACACTATTGTTACTGTTGCTGCCGCTGCTGCTGTTAACACTATTGTTACTGTTGCTGCCGCTGCTGCTGTTAACACTATTGTTACTGTTGCTGCCGCTGCTGCTGTTAACACTATTGTTACTGTTGCTGCCGCTGCTGCTGTTAACACTATTGTTACTGTTGCTGCCGCTGCTGCTGTTAACACTATTGTTACTGTTGCTGCCGCTGCTGCTGTTAACACTATTGTTACTGTTGCTGCCGCTGCTGCTGTTAACACTATTGTTACTGTTGCTGCCGCTGCTGCTGTTAACACTATTGTTACTGTTGCTGCCGCTGCTGCTGTTAACACTATTGTTACTGTTGCTGCCGCTGCTGCTGTTAACACTATTGTTACTGTTGCTGCCGCTGCTGCTGTTAACACTATTGTTACTGTTGCTGCCGCTGCTGCTGTTAACACTATTGTTACTGTTGCTGCCGCTGCTGCTGTTAACACTATTGTTACTGTTGCTGCCGCTGCTGCTGTTAACACTATTGTTACTGTTGCTGCCGCTGCTGCTGTTAACACTATTGTTACGTTCGCGCTGTGCTGACTATTACTGTGCTCGCTGCTGCTATTAACGCTATTGTTACTGATTCTGCCGCTTCTGTTGCTTTATTAACTACTGCTGTTCTGTTGCTATCTACTGCTGCTGTTCTATTACTACTGCTGCTTCTGTTGCTGCTATTATTACTACTGCTGCTTCTGTTGCTGCTATTATTACTACTGCTGATTCTGTTGCTGCTATTATTACTACTGCTGCTTCTGTTGCTGCTATTATTACTACTGCTGCTTCTGTTGCTGCTATTATTACTACTGCTGCTTCTGTTGCTGCTATTACTAGTCTGTTACTGATTACACTGCTGATTCTGTGCTGCTATTATTACTAGTGCTGCTCTGTTGCTGCTATTATTGACTGCGTCTGTTCTGCTATTATTACTACTGCTGCTCTGCTGCTATTATTACTAGCTGCTCTGTGTATTATTACTACTGTACTGTTTCGTTGCTGCTTTACTACTGCGATTCAGTTGCTGCATTATTACTACTCGCGTTTCGTTGCTGTATATTACTACTGCGATTCAGTTGATGCTGCTATTATTCAGTGACTGCTGTTCTGCTATTATTACTAGCTGCTCGATTCGTTGACTGCTTTATGCTACTTCAGTTGACTATGCTGTCTGCTGCTATTATTACTATGCTGCTTATGCGATATTACTTACTGCTGCTTCTGTTGATATTATTACTTACTACTGCATATCGTGTTCTGTTGCTGCTATTATTACTACTGCTGCTTCTGTTGCTGCTATTACACTGCTGCTTCTGTTGCTGCTATTATTACTACTGCTGCTTCTGTCTGCTATTATTACTACTGCTGATTTGTTGCTGCATTGTTACTGCATTTGTGACTAGTTGCTCGCTATTATTACTACTGCTGATTTCTGTTGCTGCTATATCTATGCTGATTCTGTTGCTGCATTATTACTACTGCTGTCTTGCTGTATTATTACTACTGCTGATTCTGTTGCGTATTATTACTACTGCTGATTCTGCTGTATTCAATTACTACGCTGCTTCTGTGCGTATTATTACTACGCTGTTCTGTTGCTATTATTACTACGCTGTTCTGCTTGCGCTATTATTACTACTCGTTCTGTTGACTGCTATTATTACACGTGACTTCTGTTACTGCTATTATTACTACGCTGTTACTGTTGCGCATATTATACTAGCTTTGTTGCTGCATATTCAATTGACTGCTTCTGTTGCTGTATATTAATTACTGCTGCTTCTGTTGCTGCATATTACACTGCTGTTCTGTTGCTGCATATTACATTGACTGCTTCTGTTGCTGTATTATTCAGCTGCTTCTGTTGCTGCTATATACACTGACTGCTTGTTCTGCTATTATTACTATGCTGCTACTGTTGATATTCAGTTAACTTGCTGCGTTACTGCGATATTCAAGTTACTAAGCTGTTGCTGCGATATTCACGTTGACTTAGCTGCTATCGATATTCGCTGATCTAGCTGCTGCTCATTATTCACTGTGATCTGTGCTGCATTATCATACTCGCTGTTCTGCGTATTTTACTAGCTGCTGCGATATCTGTTGACTGCTTGATTCATGCTGCTGATTCTTGCGTATAGTGACTACTGCGATATCTGTTGACTGCTTCTACTGCTGATATCGTATGCTGCATGATATCGCTGACTACTGTTACTGCGATATTATTGACTAGCTCTGATTCGTTGACTGCTATTACTGCTGATATTCATGACTTCTGTTACTGCATTAGTTACTACTGCGATTCAATGTTGACTGCTTTATTATACTGCTGTTCTGTTGCTGCATAGTTGACTACTGTCTGATATTCAAGTTGACTGCTTTTCTATGCGATATCTGTTGACTGTTGTTAGCTACTACTAGCTGCTTTGTTATGCTATTATTACAAGCTGCACTGTGTGATATTCATTACTTTGTACTGCATATTCAATGACTAAGCTGCTAGCATATACAAGCTGACTAAGCTGTATGACTATCAGTGATTGTGATGCATGTTATAAGACTGATTCTAAGTGCTGCATATTAGTTACTAGCTACTGCTTTGTTGACTGCTTTTACTGCGATATCAGTTGATAAGCTGCTAACATGCGTATTCAAGTTGACTAAGCGTATTATGGATATTAAGTGACTAAGCTGTACGCGATATTAGTTGACTGCGTCTGTCGATATCACGTTGACTAAGCTCTGCGATATTCAGTTGACTAAGCTGCTACTGCTGATATTCAAGTTGACTAGCTGCTACTGCGATATTCAAGTTGACTAAGCTGTACTGCGATATTCAAGTTGACTAGCTGTTCTGCGATATTCAGTTGACTGCTGTACTGCGATATTCAAGTTGACTAAGCTGCTACTGCGATATTAGTTGACTAAGCTGTTACTGCGATATTCAAGTTGACTACTGCTGCGATATTCGTTGACTAGCTGTACTGCGATATTCAAGTTGACTAAGCTGCTACTGCGATATTCAAGTTGACTAAGCTGTTACTGCGATATTCAAGTTGACTAAGCTGCTACTGCGATATTCAAGTTGACTAAGCTGCTACTGCGATATTCAAGTTGACTAAGCTGCTACTGCGATATTCAAGTTGACTAAGCTGCTACTGCGATATTCACTACTACGCGATTTTTGACTAAGCTGCTACTATCGTGACTGCGTATGATTTCAAGTTGACTAATGCTGCTATCTGCTGCGTACGCTATTCAAGTTGACTAAGCTGCTACTGCGATATTCAAGTTGACTAAGCTGCTACTGCGATATTCAAGTTGACTGCTGTACTGCGATATTGCTGACTAACTGCTGGATATGAAAGTTGACTAAGCTGCTACTGCGATATTCAAGTTGACTAAGCTGCTACTGTGATATTCAAGTTGACTAAGCTGCTACTGCGATATTCAAGTTGACTAAGCTGCTACTGCGATATGCAAGTTAATTAAGCTGTTAGTGCGACACTCACGTTGATTAAGTTGTATTCAAAGTAAAAGGACTCAAGTGGTAGTTAGAGGTGAGGTGAGCGTCGTCTACAGGTGTTCGCTACACTACTGAAGGCTCGGTCAAAGAAAAGTATTTCCGGCATATAAGACGCAAGAGCATATGAGATATATAAGACTATGTTAAGAGAGTGGTGAAGCAATGTAGAAAGAGAGCAAATGAGAGAGTGGGTGAGATGTTATCAGCAAATTTTGTTGAAAATAAGAAAAAGTTTTGGAATGAGATTAATAAGTTGAGGAAGCCTAGAGAACAAATGGATTTGACAGTTAAAAATAGGAGAGGAGAGTTATTAAATGGAGAGTTAGAGGTATCGGGAAGATGGAGGGAATATTTTGAGGATTTGTTAAATGTTGATGAAGACAGGGAAGCTGTGATTTCGTGTGTAGGGCAAGGAGGAATAACATCTTGTAGGAGTGTGGAAGAGCCAGTTGTGGGTGTAGGGGAAGTTCGTGAGGCAGTGGGTAGAATGAAAGGGGTAAGGCAGCTGGGATTGATGGGATAAAGATAGAAATGTTAAAAGCAGGTGGGGATATAATTTTGGAGTGGTTGGTGCTATTATTTAATAAATGTATGGAAGAGGGTAAGGTACCTAGGATTGGCAGAGAGCGTGTATTGTTCCTTTGTATAAAGGCAAAGGGGACAAAAGAGAGTGCAAAAATTATAGGGGAATAAGTCTGTTGAGTGTACCTGGTAAAGTGTATGGTAGAGTTATTATTGAAAGAATTAAGAGTAAAACAGAAAGCAGGATAGCAGATGAACAAGGGGCTTTAGGAAAGGTAGGGGTGTGTAGACCAAGTGTTTACAGTGAAACATTTAGGTGAACAGTATTTGGATAAGGGTAAAGATGTTTTTGTGGCATTTATGGATTTGGAAAAGGCGTATGATAGGGTAGATAGGGGGCAATGTGGCAGATGTTGCAGGTGTATGGAATAGGAGGAAGGTTACTGAAAGCAGTGAAGAGTTTTTATGAGGATAGTGAGGCTCAGGTTAGAGTGTGTAGGAGGGAAGGGACTATTTCCCAGTAAAAGTGGGCCTTAGACAAGGATGTGTGATGTCACCGTGGTTGTTCAATATATTTATAGATGGGGTTGTAAGAGAAGTGAATGCGAGGGTCTTGGCAAGAGGTGTTGGGCTAAAAGATAAAGAAGCAAATACAAAGTGGGAGTTGTCACAGTTGCTTTTTGCTGATGACACTGTGCTTTTGGGAGATTCTGAAGAGAAGCTGCAGAGGTTGGTGGATGAATTTGGTAGGGTGTGTAAAAGAAGAAAATTGAAAGTGAATATAGGAAAGAGTAAGGTGATGAGGATAACAAAAAGAATAGGTGACGAAAGATTGGATATCAGATTGGAGGGAGAGAGTATGGAGGAGGTGAATGTATTCAGATATTTGGGAGTGGACATGTCGGCGGATGGGTCTATGAAGGATGAGGTGAATCATAGAATTGATGAGGGAAAAGGGTGAGTGGAGCACTTCGGAGTCTGTGGAGACAAAGAACCTTGTCCATGGAAGTAAAGAGGGGAATGTATGAGAGTATAGTTATACCAACGCTCTTATATGGGTGTGAAGCATGGGTGATGAATGTTGCAACGAGGAGAAGGCTGGAGGCAGTGGAGATGTCATGTCTGAGGTCAATGTGTGGTGTGAATATAATGCAGAGAATTCGGAGTTTGGAAATTAGGAGGAGGTGCGGGATTACCAAAACGATTGTCCAGAGAGCTGAGGAGGGGTTGTTGAGGTGGTTTGGACATGTAGAGAGAATGGAACGAGACAGAGTGACTTCGAGAGTGTATAAATCTGTAGTGGAGGGAAGGCGGGGTAGGGGTCGGCCTAGGAAAGGTTGGAGGGAGGGGGTAAAGGAAGTTTTGTGTGCGAGGGGCTTGGATTTCCAGCAAGCATGTGTGAGCGTATTTGATAGGAGTGAATGGAGGCATATGGTTTTTAATACTTGACGTGCTGTTGGAGTGTGAGCAAAGTAACATTTATGAAGGGATTCAGGGAAACCGGCAGGCCGGACTTGAGTTCTGGAGATGGGAAGTACAGTGCCGGCACTCTGAAGGAGGGGTGTAAATGTTGCAGTTTTATAACTGTAGTGTAAAGCACCCTTCTGGCAAGACAGTGATGGAGTGAATGATGATGAAAGTTTTTCTTTTTCGGGCCACCCTGCCTTGGTGGGAATCGGCCGATGTGTTAATAAAAAAAAAAAAAAAAAAAAGACTATGTTACCAAGTAGTTGTAACGTAACGTTAGTAAACAACTGAGTCCCTGACCTTGAGCATATAAGGTTCAGGGTGAATTTCCAGGACTTTTTGCGAGAAAGTTCGCCTTATACGCCGGAAAATACGAGACATCTCGCCCCCTAACAGTGTTGCAGTTGTGTTTTTGTTGACCTGTGCTGGAGCAGTTGTGTAGAACAGAGGCTGTGTGTGGGTTACGACTGAGTGGGTTAGTGGTCCCTGTTCATTCGTGAAATTCAGACCAGGACCTGCCGCTCTATCCAATGTTACCTGAAATCATATGAATGTACCTGCAAGCTACACAGTGGGCAGTGTGAGTTGATAGACAGTGGTCACTGCAGGTCTGGCGAAGGTGGTGGCCACCCTTGTGTTAGAACCAAGGCATGAATGCATTCAATGCTCTCGAGTACTTACTTTGGAGGGTGACAGCCGTGGTACACCTACAATACCTGCGGAGTCACGGTCACTGTCCGGCAACGAAAGTCCTGATCACGCTGAATTGTAACTAATTCGGGTCGCGTGCAGTAACAAATAATTAACTGCAATGGATGTCACGAGGGAAGACACTCGTACTCTCACTGCTGTAGCATGACTGCCGGTGGTGAGGCCGGTGAGGCCGGTGAGGCCGGTGAGGCCGGGTGTCGGTGCTGTTGGTGGGAAGGGCAGTGCCAACAGCGTATTAATGTATGGGAAGTGTAATTACTATGTTAAGCTAAAACGATTAACACTAACTTAGCCTAAATATGTGTAAGTAGTAATGTGGAAGCATAGCTACTAGGCTAAGTCTTACAAATTAAGTAGATACAGAACTATGGCACCATCATTAGGCGTCGTCTCCCCCTCTCCATATTTCCCCAACTGGGAGGATGGGGGGGGGGGTTGTAACGGTTGTCTGGAGATCACGAGATTCTCCACAACAGTATTGGGTTGTATTCTGTAGTGTTGGATATGCAATGAGTGACTTTAGTCTCACTGACACGGGTTAATGGGGTTTAAAGCCTATCGACCACACGCGGGTTATTAAGGCTGCACGTGACCTTTTCACCACCAGACAATATACTTTAATCCCTAAAATGTGGATTAAATTCTCCACACACACATATATAAGCTGAAAGAAATACACTTTTTTATGTGTACATCCCGCTAAGCAGAGTATTTAATTGCATAATCCCCTTATTTCACTTCTTAAGTCAGTTGTTTATTACCAAGGTGAGCACTTGTGCTCACTGATTCGTCAGTATATAAATACAGTTTGTTATGATTTGATGGATTACTGAAATTTTACTCCTAGATATGCCTTCTAAGAGACCGGCAAGTTTTCAATTGAGCCATTGTTCATTACGTTCAGTGATTTTTACGCTTTTCCGTCGTTATGGCCATTTTTGTACAACAGCTGCGTCAGGGTCGGCCGTTCAGCGCCATGTTTAAGGTAAATATCGTATTTACTGTATATTTATTTCGCTTTTCTATCGTTTTTTTAAAGCCTCGCTATATTGAACACTTAAATATATGATAATGTAAACATTTTTTCAGGCGCTTTTTCCACTCACTGGCGATTTTGGATTATCGGTCGGGGGTCGGGAACCTTACTGCCATACATACAGGGCCCTCCTGTATGGTATATAAATTATTTTACCTTGTTTTCTTTTACCCTAAACTTCACTAGTTAAGAAAATCCGCTCCTCCAGGATCTGTCTGGTCCCAAGCTTGTTGCACCAGTGAGGGTCAACCTGACTTCATAATTAGTAACTTCTATGTTAAAAGTGAATGTGGAACATTTCTGGCTAGCGCCTGTGTGAATCACACTAATCTAAAACATAGTCGAAATGAACGAATGTCAATGAAAAAACTTGAAGAATGGACGAATACTGGAACCGTGGTCCAGTGTTGGGCCTGCTACACGCATGGACCGGAACCGTGGTCCAGTGGTGGGCCTGCTATACGCATAGACCGGAACCGTGGTCCAGTGGTGGGCCTGCTACACGCATGGACAGGAACCGTGGTCCAGTGTTGGGCCTGCTATACGCATACACCGGAACCGTGGTCCAGTGTTGATCCTGCTATAGGCATGGACCGGAACCGTGGTCCAGTGTTGATCCTGCTATACGCATGGACCGGAACCGTGGTCCAATGTTGGGCCTGCTACACGCATGGACCGGAACCGTGGTTCAGTGTTTGGCCTGCTATACGCATACACCGGAACCGTGGTCCAGCGTTGGGCCTGTTACACGCATGGACCACGATTCCGTTCATTTATTACAAGAGGCATAATACAGAAGTACAACAAAGACTGGCCAGTGACAGAAACAAACCCACATGGGCCCAAAGTTGAAGACAATACCACATATTCCTGCCTCACACTGAGGCCGTCTTCAGGAAAACTCCGGCATTCTTTGCGTCAAGAGTTCCTCAGTGAGTGTTGCAATATTGTCTGTGACGTTGTTCCCTGGTGGTGACCTCTGCACCGTGACCAGGACAACTGTCACTCTGATAATACTGACAGTCACATAAAGCATGACGGAAGCAACATTGCACAAACAGCATGATAAAAGCAACATGATGAAAGCAACATGATGGAAGCAACATGATGGAAGCAACATGATGGAAGCAACATGATGGAAGCAACATGATGGAAGCAACATGATGGAAGCAACATGATGGAAGCAACATGATGGAAGTAACATGATGGAAGCAACATGATGGAAGCAACATGATGGAAGTAACATGATGGAAGCAACATGATGGAAGCAACATGATGGAAGCAACATGATGGAAGCAACATGATGGAAGCAACATGATGGAAGCAACATGATGGAAGCAACATGATGGAAGCAACATGATGGAAGCAACATGATGGAAGCAACATGATGGAAGCAACATGATGGAAGCAACATTGTGGAAGCAACATTGTGGAAGCAACATGATGGAAGGAACATGATGAAAACAACATGATGGAAGCAACATGACGGAAGCAACATGATGGAAGCAACATGATGGAAGCAACATGATGGAAGCAACATTGTGGAAGCAACATTGTGGAAGCAACATGATGGAAGGAACATGATGAAAACAACATGATGGAAGCAACATGACGGAAGCAACATGATGGAAGAAACATGATGGAAGCAACATGATGGAAGCAACATGATGAAAACAACATGATGGAAGCAACATGATAGAAGCAACATGATGGAAGCAACATGATGGAAGAAACATGATGGAAGCAACATGATGGAAGCAACATGATGGAAGCAGAACTCTTCTTCAGGCTGAGGGAACTGACCGCCTCAAAAGGGTGATGGAGTGATTACATCACTGCTTCTGCTGCCTCCTCTGTATTCGACTGAAGAAGCCGACTGTGTAGGCTTCTTCAGTCGAAATGAAGATGTCTGTTACGCAAGTGTCTTACTTATCAAACTGTCGGCACTGTATACCATTTTTTTAGTTTCTATTGACAATGTTTGGCTCACACAGTGGACTTTGTCAAGTCACAAGCAGATCTCAGTCGCTGTCAGTGAAGGTTAAGTCACAAGCAGATCTCAGTCGCTGTCAATGAAGGTTAGTACAGCAGATCTCTAGTTTCAGTGAAGGTTAAGTCGCAGATCTCAGTCGCTGTCAGTGAAGGTTAAGTCACAAGCAGATCTCAGTCGCTGTCAGTGAAGGTCAAGTCACAAGCAGATCTCAGTCGCTGTCAGTGAAGGTTAAGTCACAAGCAGATCTCAGTCGCTGTCACTGAAGGTTAAGTCACACGCAGATCTCAGTCGCTGTCAGTGAAGGTTCGTATTACACAATATATGTTTCTCTGAACTTCGTGTCGCTATTTGATACCATTTACCTCCATGGGAAATAAACCAATATACAACCGTGAACTAGATGATAACCAATATTAAACTGTGAACCTGGGATAATAAACCAATATAAAACCGTGAACTCGAGGATAAACCAATATTAAACAGTGAATTAGGGGATACAACAATACAAAACTGGGGGATAAACACTATAAATTTGTCAACTAGGGATAATAAACCAGTATAAAACTATGTTAACTAGGTTATAATAAAGCAGACAATATGCGTAAACCCAAACTTAACAAAACAAAATATTGCTCCGCCAGTTGATAACCCACCCCATAATAACCCTGGCCACAGTACCTGCCGCTCCTCTTCCTCCTCCTCTTCCCAGCCTCTCACTTATCTTCCTCTTCACCATGAGTATCACGACCCATCTTTCTTATCCTCGTCTTCCTGCCTCGCCAGGATAGTGTCAGTTGCGTCTCCTTGAAACGACATTATCGTCGTGCAGCTGTTGCGAACTTGGTACAAGAGCGATTATAATATGGACTTGGCCGCCCCCCTCCGTGAAAGTGATTTTTAAACGATTTTAAAATATAGGACATGATTTATTTCGTACAGAGAGTGAATACAGATAGGCGTTTCTTCGATCTAGAAGCTAGTCCAAGTTTTCACAGATCAGAACATATATAGTTTATCTTCCTGGCGCAAAAATGTCATGGTGGCAGCGTTATGTAATGAATATAAGCCAAAACGCCATAGCTGGAGCAATTCATAAACAAAAACATATAGGAGTATTCTACCCCATGATAAAATGGACGCAAGTGGGAATAATTCCCCCACTTACATTAAATTTACATCTTGGTGGTACATAAAATTATTTTAACTTATTGAGTATATTAACGTCACGAAATGTCATGTGACTAAAATTTAAGAACTACGTCTTGCTAACGTACAGACCAGTGAGGCTAGACAAGGTCAACTCCTTCAAAAGCAAGTCAGGTTTGAGGTCAACTTGTGAAGCCCTGAAGCTTGAACTCCTAACTCTTAAACACCTCTACTCACGTCAATAATATTTACTGGAGCTATAGTAGGAGAAAGCTCACCAGAAACCCACACAGGTATTTAGCACTGACACACATGTATTTCTTGGCCAGATGAATTATTGTACCTATCATTTCCTGAAGATGTGACAGGTATAAGTTCAATTATTATTATAATCAAATAGAAGCGCTAAACTACAAGGAGGTATAAGGTCAAGGGGACAGTATTCTGGCCAATATCATCTTAAAGATATCGAATGTGTAAGAATTTTTTTGCTCTTCTGCGAACAGTAAACCTCAAATTATCACAATATAATCCTACTTTCAACGAGAACTCTAGAAATTATTTCTGAGCTGCCGTAAGTTATGAATGTATACAATATAGATGTGAATTTATTTAATTCTGTAATTCTATATTTTCTGTATGTTACAGTAAAATATATACACCATTATAGTGGAGTTACATTAAGTGTTAGTGGCAGGACTGGAGTCATATAAAAGGAATGGTTGATATACTGGACAGTCATTTTCTGCCTTGATATAAAAAAACGAAAAAATGCTGAATCGATTAATTTCATGACAAAAATGACAATAGACGAATGGATGACAGTCCGTAATGTCTTGAATCTATTTCACTTATGAGGTTATAAATAAGAAAGAAAAGTGAACACCATATATTTGAAGAGGACATTATGCCTTCATAAACGGAAGCAATATTGGAGACAAACGTGGCTTAAAAAAACTTTAAGTCAGTTACCAGACAAAACTGAGCTAGATGAGAATCGTCTAGTGCAGTGGCACAAGGTTGCTGCTAGTGTGCTAGAAACTAGACAACGGGGAGCCAGCCCATTGATGTCACGATGAGTTGACCAAAAGGAGACGAAAACTCATTGTAAACATTAAATATAAAACATTTAAAATTCCTTAATAAATAAGTTATAAAGTAAATTCTTCTACATAGATTTGAAATACATTCTGCTATCAAGGGAAATATTTACATTTAGGCTAAATTACTTATAATATATATATGCAAGACAAGCCACGGGGGGTGGAAACCTTTAGCTCAAGTACTTTTACACTTTTCATTACGTCATTAGGAGCTGTGCAATGTTGCAAGGGCAACAATAAGAGAAATAGGGTAAGTTTTCAGAGTATGGTAGCGCGGTGGCACCAAATTACTGCCTCCCTTTCTTCATCGACATTTAAACGTTCCTCAAAATATTCCCGCCATCTACCCAATACCTCCAGCTCCCCATCTACTAACTCCCCTACTCTGTTTTTAACTGACAAATTCATTCGTTCCCTAGGCTTTCTTACCTTGTTTATCTCCAAAAAATTTCTTATTCAGCAAAATGTGACAGTCCCTCTCCCACTCTATCATCTGCTCTCCTTTTCCACTCTCTCACCACTCTCTTAACCTTTCTTTTACTCTCCATATACTCTGCTTTTCTTATGTCACGTCTCCTTTGTAAAAACCTCTCATTAGCTACCTTTTTGTCCTTTATCACACCCTTTACCTCATCATTCCACCAATCACTCCTCTTTCCTCCTGCACCCACCCTCATATAGCTACATACTTCTGCCCCACATTCTAATACTGCATTTTTAAAACTATCACATCCCTCTTCAACCATCCCCCCCCACTACCCATACTTCCACTAGCCCACTTTTCTGCCAATAGTTGTTTATGTCTCACCCTTACTTCCTCCTTGTTTAATTTATAAACTTTCACCTCTCTTAATTACTGCTGTCATTTTCGTTTTGTCCCATCTACCTTTACTCTAACTGTAGCTACAACTAGATAATGATCCGATATATCCGTTGCCCCTCTATAAACATGTACATCCTGAAGCCTACCCATCAATCTTTTATCCACCAATACATAATCTAACAAACTACTTTCATTACATGTTATATTATATCTTGTATACTTATTTATCCTCTTTCATAAAATATGTATTACTTATTACCAAACCTCTTTCTACACGTAGTTCAATTAAAGGCTCCCCATTTTCATTTACCCCTGGCACCCCAAATTTACCTACTACTCCCTCTACACTTCTCTCTTCTCAAGGTGCATAAACACTTACTATAACCCACTTTTCACATCCAACCCTTATTTTACTCTACATAATCCTTGAATTTATACATTTATATTCCTTCTTTTCCTGCCATAACTTATCCTTCAACAATATTGCTACTCCTTCCTTAGCTAAAACTCTATTAAAAAACCTTGACCTAATCCCATTTATTTCTCCTCACTGAAACTCTCCTACTCCCTTCAGTTTTGTTTCACCTTCTTTTCATTCATAACATCCACAATCACCTCTTTCTTATCATTCGCACTACATAAGAACATAAGAAAGAAGGAACACTGAAGCAGGCCTACTGGCCCATGTGAGGCAAGTCCAATTCTCCTACCTTCTTAAGCCAATGCCTTGACCTAATCAGGTGAGTCACATTTACTTAAGGAAGGAGCACGGCATCTGACCTAGTAGCACAAGCTAGTCAGGTTCAACTCACACCCACCCACACCCACTCATGTATTTATCCAACCTATTTTTAAAACTACTCTATTACCAAACCAGTGCTTTCCTATATCCTTCCTGAATCTGAATTTTTTCCAATTTAAAACCATTGCTGCGAGTCCTGTCTATGCTAGATATTTTTAGCACGCAGTTTACATCCCCTTTATTAATTCCTGTTTTCCATTTATACACCTCAATCATATCTTCCTTATTTACACCTTTCTAGAGTGCAGATTCAGGCCCTCAAGTCTATCCTCATAGGGAAGATTTCTGATACATGGGATCAACTTTGTCATCCTCCTTTCTACGTTTTCAAGCATTTAACCATTCCTTATAGGTGCCAAAACTGTGCAGCATAATCTGAAAATGAGGCCTCAACCAAAGATATATAGAGTTGAAGAACAACCTGAGGACTTCTATTATTTATACTTCTTGATATGAAGCCAAGGATTCTGTTAGCTTTATTGCGAACACTTATGCACTGCTGTCTTGATTTCAGATTACTGCTAACCAGAACTCCTAAATCCTTTTCGCAATCCGTAATATCAAGATCTACATTATTTAGTTTATATGTGGCATGGTTATTTTCCTGTCCAACATTTAGAACTTTGCATTTGTCTATATTAAACTGCATCTGCTACTTCTCCGACCACTGCATCAGTCTATTCAAATCATCCTGGAGTGCTCTAATGTCCTCATCAGAATGAATTGGACGGCCTATTTTGGTGTCATCAGCAAATTTGCTTATGTCTCTATTTATTCCCTCATCTATGTCGTTTATGTAAATTGTGAACAACATGGGGCCCAACACTGACCCCTGTGGAACACCGCTTGTGACGTGCCCCCATTCTGATTTCTCCCCATTTATACAAACTCTCTGCCGCCTATTTGTCAACCATACCTCAACCCAGGAAAAAATTTCTCCTCCTATTCTGTGTGCCTTAAGTTTCCTCAATAGAATCTGATGTTAAGCTCTATCGAAAGCCTTACTGAAGTCCATATACACAATATCATATTAAATACCATGATCTATTTCCTCAAATACCTTAGTGAAGAAAGTTAGTTAATTATGCCTTTCAAGATGGCTACGAATTGCTTCGGCAATTATTGATTGTATAAATTTACCAATTATGGAGGTAAGGCTTATTGGTCAATAGTTCAAAGCTAAGGACCTGTCACCTGCCTTGTAAATAGGTATTACATTTGCCATTTTCCACTTGTCTGGCACTATGCCAGTTTGTAGTAATATATTGAAAAGATTAACCAAAGGTATGCTAAGTTCCTCTTTACATTCCTTTAAAACCCTAGCAAACAGTTCATCAGGGTCTGGGGATTTGTTAGGCTTTAATTTCTCTATTTATCTGAGGACCATGTCACTAGTTACCCTTATAATGCATAGTTTATTATCGTCCTGTTCTACATAATTTATTATTGTTGGAATTTCGCTAGTATCTTCCCGAGTAAAAATTGAGAGAAAGCATGTATTGAAAAGTTCACACATTTCCTTATCACTGTCAGTGATCTGACCTAAGTTACACTTAAGTGGGCCTATCTTGTCCCTAATCTTACTTCTGTATACCTGAAAGAACCCTTCGGTCGTGAAAAACATTGCAATATCAGAGAAACACTAGTTCCGATTTGACCTTGAGTACAGGTAACTTCTCAATGAACCTGATCTTACATTTCCTTGCCTTCAATTCTGCAAAATCATCTATCACATCATCAAAATCAATGATTTTCCCTATATAGGCCTATTTGTTCTCTGTAATCATATAATAGGCTATATAGAAACGAAGGATTCTTGTCTTATGTTGGTGCAGCAATGTTTTGTGTATTAGTGTCACCTTCTTTAGAGGCTCTATGGTGTCACCCCTTGATGGTGTCACCCGGGGCGGTCCCCCCCCGCCCCCCTTACGAAGTCACTGACTACCAGCCAGGGACCACCAAACACTACCAGCCAGAGACCACCATACACTACCAGCCAAGGACCACCATACACTACCATCCAGGGACCACCATACACTACCAGCCAGGGACCACTACACACTACCAGCCAGGGACCACCATACACTACCAGCCAGGGACCACCATACACTACCATCCAGGGACCACCATACACTACCAGCCAGGGACCACTACACACTACCAGCCAGGGACCACCATACACTACCATCCAGGGACCATCATACACTACCAGCCAGGGACCACTACACACTACCAGCCAGGGACCACCATACACTACCAGCCAGGGACCACCATACACTACCATCCAGGGACCACCATACACTACCAGCCAGGGACCACCATACACTACCAGCCAGGGACCACCATACACTACCATCCAGGGACCACCATACACTACCAGCCAGGGACCACCACACACTACCAGCCAGGGACCACCACACACTTCATACTATTGCCAACTTTTTCGCTGGAGAACTGTTTATTTGGTACTAACTTTGGCGTCAGTTCTGGTGAAGAAATTCACCACTTTTGTGTGAGTTGCTGGCAGCGGCGGCGAGTCTTCAAGGGTTTCCTGGGAGGCGCTGTCTTGGAAACCTCTCCCTTCACTCACATTTCTTTATATATATATATATATATATATATATATATATATATATATATATATATATATATATATATATATATATATATATATACAGTGGAACCTCTGGTCACGACTATAATATATATGTATATATATATATATATATATATATATATATATATATATATATATATATATATATATATATATATATAGTTCTTTCTAAAATTTTCTCTTATACGTTTAAAAATATAGTTTTTCATTTGTTAATATAAAAAATAATAATTTTGTACCAAAAGAACCTTAGAAAACTTACCTAACCTTATTATAACAAACGAAATTTTATTTAGCCTAATCCAACTAAATATATTTTAGATAATTTTACAATAATTTAATAAACAAACACAATGAAATATATTTTTTTCGTTAGGCTCAGAAAGATTTTTGCGAAATTATTGCACATAAATTTTCACTTGCCTTATTCGGCAAGAAGAACGTTGCTATTTAAACCAAAATCGTAAGTTTTACCTATTCGGCACTACATACATATAAAATATATATATATATATACAGTGGAACCTCTGGTCACGACCATAATTCGTTACAAAACTCTGGTCGCGACTCGATTTGGTTGTGACCCGAACCTAATTTCCCCATTGGATTGTATGTACATACGATTAAACCATTCCAGACCCCTACGAACTGTATGTAAATAGTGTTTTTTTTTTTAAGATTTTTAAGCACAAAAATAGTTTATTGCAGTGTTATAGTAAACTAAATGTACAAACCTTGAATAACACTGATAAAATCTTGAATAACACTGAAAAACCCTTGAATAACACCGAGAAAAACTTGAATGACATTGAGAAAACTAACTTTGCACGAGTCCGTTGCCTGTACACAGTTCTTTTTTTTTTTTCTTTGAGTTTTAAGCACAGAAAAAATAATCAAAGTTTGAAATATCCTTAATTATACAAAATAATGCACAATTTAATAGAGAAAAAACCTTAAATAACAGATAAAAAAAAACCATACGGTAAACAAGGAAAACAAGTAACCTTGGATGAGTGGACTTGTGGGGTGAAGGAAGTGGGGAGGAAGATAAGTGGGGAGGAAGATAAGTGGGGAGGAAGATAAGTGGGGAGGAAGATAAGTGGGGAGGAAGATAAGTGGGGAGGAAGATAAGTGGGGAGGAAGATAAGTGGGGAGGAAGATAAGTGGGGAGGAAGGTAAGTGGGGAGGAAGGTAAGTGGGGAGGAAGGTAAGTGGGGAGGAAGGTAAGTGGGGAGGAAGGTAAGTGAGGAGGAAGGTAAGTGGGGAGGAAGGTAAGTGAGGAGGAAGGTAAGTGGGGAGGAAGGTAAGTGGGGAGGAAGGTAAGTGGGGAGGAAGGTAAGTGAGGAGGAAGGTAAGTGGGGAGGAAGGTAAGTGGGGAGGAAGGTAAGTGGGGAGGAAGATAAGTGGGGAGGAAGATAAGTGGGGAGGAAGATAAGTGGGGAGGAAGATAAGTGGGGAGGAAGATAAGTGGGGAGGAAGATAAGTGGGGAGGAAGATAAGTGGGGAGGAAGATAAGTGGGGAGGAAGATAAGTGGGGAGGAAGATAAGTGGGGAGGAAGATAAGTGGGGAGGAAGATAAGTGGGGAGGAAGATAAGTGGGGAGGAAGATAAGTGGGGAGGAAGATAAGTGGGGAGGAAGATAAGTGGGGAGGAAGATAAGTGGGGAGGAAGATAAGTGGGGAGGAAGATAAGTGGGGAGGAAGATAAGTGGGGAGGAAGATAAGTGGGGAGGAAGATAAGTGGGGAGGAAGATAAGTGGGGAGGAAGATAAGTGGGGAGGAAGATAAGTGGGGAGGAAGATTTTGAACCGTTTAACAATTAGTAAACGGGCGAAATAATTACAAACATTGTCTCTCAACACTCTCAGAGACTCGGCTACATAATACTGAGCAAAGGTCCTCCAAATATACGTATAATTAATTAAGCTTCACCAAGTTATAGCAAACCAAAATTGAAAGTTTGAAGCAGATATGATCAGGGGTTCTCAAGGTATAAACAAAAATTTTTGAAAAAAAAAGAAATAAAGATATTTAAAAATGTACCGAAAATATAAAACTAGTGTTTCTTAAACTGGTCGAAATTACCATAGCACGAGCGGGGTTAGAACCCGCGATCAGAGAGTCAAAACTCCAGACCGACGCGTTAGCCACTGGGCCAGCTAGCTACAATAAGATTCATCCAACTAGGTATATTTGGTGTATAAATATACCTAGTTGGATGAATCTTATTGTAGCCAGCTGGCCCAGTGGCTAACTCGTCGGTCTGGAGTTTAATGGCTCTCTGATCGCGGGTTCTAACCCCACCCGTGGTATGGTTTGTTTGCAATCATGTCATTACGATTTCGTGACTCCTGGTCGAACTTAAAAATGCCATAAAACGCGAGTCCTCAACATTTCTCTGTTATATTCCAATTAAAATTTTTGACACTTATTATAAACAATTCAGTTTTAAGAGACTAATTTTCACAATTTCTTCAACATAATTTGGCAAAGCGGCTCTTACACAGTAGAAAATTAATACATGTATAGCTGTTATCAAGATAAACTAACTCTTAGGATTTGAAGCCGATCAGAAGAGGCATTCTCTAGTAATTGCATGGAAAGGAGCTTCATTACATAATATTAGTAAGTTAAAATTTACACTGCTCAAGATGAGTATTAAATTTTCTGATAGTACAACCATTGGTGAAAGTTTGAATCCGATCAGAAGGAGCATTCTCCTGTTATTGTTTGGAAACCAACGATTCTACACATTATAACTGATAATATATTGCCAAAATTACCTTTGCACAGACTAAACTTACTGGGTATTGTTCTGTATTTTAGTTGCATCAGCACTTAGGAACATCACGAGTGAGAGCAGTGTGTGGTGTTGCATCAGCACTTGGGAACATCACGAGTGAGAGCAGTGTATGGTGTTGCATCAGCACTTGGGAACATCACGAGTGACAGCAATGTGTGGTGTTGCATCAGCACTTGGGAACATCACGAGTGAGAGCAATGTGTGGTGTTGCATCAGCACTTGGGAACATCACGAGTGACAGCAATGTGTGGTGTTGCATCAGCACTTGGGAACATCACGAGCGAGAGCAATATGTGGTGTTGCATCAGCACTTGGGAACATCACGAGTGAGAGCAGTGTGTGGTGTTGCATCAGCACTTGGGAACATCACGAGTGAGAGCAGTGTGTGGTGTTGCATCAGCACTTGGGAACATCACGAGTGACAGCAGTGTGTTTTGTTGCATCAGCACTTGGGAACATCACGAGCGAGAGCAATGTGTGGTGTTGCATCAGCACTTGGGAACATCACGAGTGAGAGCAGTGTGTGGTGTTGCATCAGCACTTGGGAACATCACGAGTGAGAGCAGTGTGTGGTGTTGCATCAGCACTTGGGAACATCACGAGTGAGAGCAGTGTGTGGTGTTGCATCAGCACTTGGGAACATCACGAGTGAGAGCAGTGTGTGGTGTTGCATCAGCACTTGGGAACATCACGAGCGAGAGCAATGTGTGGTGTTGCATCAGCACTTGGGAACATCACGAGTGAGAGCAGTGTGTGGTGTTGCATCAGCACTTATGAACATCACGAGTGAGAGCAATGTGTGGTGTTGCATCAGCACTTGGGAACATCACGAGCGAGAGCAATATGTGGTGTTGCATCAGCACTTGGGAACATCACGAGCGAGAGCAATATGTGGTGTTGTATCAGCACTTGGGAACATCACGAGTGAGAGCAGTGTGTGGTGTTGCATCAGCACTTGGGAACATCACGAGTGAGAGCAGTGTGTGGTGTTGCATCAGCACTTGGGAACATCACGAGTGACAGCAATGTGTGGTGTTGCATCAGCACTTGGAACATCACGAGTGAGAGCATGTGTGGTGTTGCATCAGCACTTGGGAACATCACGAGCGAGAGCAATATGTGGTGTTGCATCAGCACTTGGGAACATCACGAGTGAGAGCAGTGTGTGGTGTTGCATCAGCACTTGGGAACATCACGAGTGAGAGCAGTGTGTGGTGTTGCATCAGCACTTGGGAACATCACGAGTGAGAGAAATATGTGGTGTTGCATCAGCACTTGGGAACATCACGAGTGAGAGCAGTGTGTGGTGTTGCATCAGCACTTGGGAACATCACGAGTGAGAGCAGTGTGTGGTGTTGCATCAGCACTTGGGAACATCACGAGTGAGAGAAATATGTGGTGTTGCATCAGCACTTGGGAACATCACGAGCGAGAGCAATATGTGGTGTTGCATCAACACTTGGGAACATCACGAGTGAGAGCAGTGTGTGGTGTTGCATCAGCACTTGGGAACATCACGAGTGACAGCAATGTGTGGTGTTGCATCAACACTTGGGAACATCACGAGTGAGAGCAATGTGTGGTGTTGCATCAGCACTTGGGAACATCACGAGTGAGAGCAGTGTGTGGTATTGCATCAGCACTTGGGAACATCACGAGTGACAGCAGTGTGTGGTGTTGCATCAGCACTTGGGAACATCACGAGTGACAGCAGTGTGTGGTGTTGCATCAGCACTTGGGAACATCACGAGCGAGAGCAATATGTGGTGTTGCATCAGCACTTGGGAACATCACGAGTGAGAGCAGTGTGTGGTGTTGCATCAGCACTTGGGAACATCACGAGTGAGAGCAGTGTGTGGTGTTGCATCAGCACTTGGGAACATCACGAGTGACAGCAGTGTGTGGTGTTGCATCAGCACTTGGGAACATCACGAGTGACAGCAATGTGTGGTGTTGCATCAACACTTGGGAACATCACGAGTGAGAGCAGTGTGTGGTGTTGCATCAGCACTTGGGAACATCACGAGCGAGAGCAATGTGTGGTGTTGCATCAGCACTTGGGAACATCACGAGCGAGAGCAATGTGTGGTGTTGCATCAGCACTGGAACATCGAGGAAGCAATGTGGTGCATCAGCAGGAACATCACGAGCGAGCAATGTGTGGTGTTGCATCAGCACTTGGGAACATCACGAGCGAGAGCAATGTGTGGTGTTGCATCAGCACTTGGGAACATCACGAGCGAGAGCAATATGTGGTGTTGCATCAGCACTTGGGAACATCACGAGTGACAGCAATATGTGGTGTTGCATCAGCACTTGGGAACATCACGAGTGAGATCAATGTGTGGTGTTGCATCAGCACTTGGGAACATCACGAGCGAGAGCAATATGTGGTGTTGCATCAGCACTTGGGAACATCACGAGCGAGAGCAATATGTGGTGTTGCATCAGCACTTGGGAACATCACGAGTGACAGCATTATGTGGTGTTGCATCAGCACTTGGGAACATCACGAGCGAGAGCAATATGTGGTGTTGCATCAGCACTTGGGAACATCACGAGCGAGAGCAGTGTGTGGTGTTGCATCAGCACTTGGGAACATCACGAGTGAGTGCAGTATGTGGTGTGAATATCATGCAGAAGATCTGGAGCGTAGAAATTAAAGATTTAAGTTGTTGGGAAGTGGTAAACTCAAATACATTTAACGTGACTTAAAGTGGAAAATAGTTCACATTATTTTTCAATCAGAAATGGCAAACATGGGCCAACACGATCAAATTACACTCTCCGCTTTCGCCTAAGTGTGATACACTGGTGTTCACTGCCAGAGGAGACTTTTAAAAGTTATTGAACCCCTCCCAGGAAACTCTGAGTGGTCTGTATAACATTCTCTGTACACAGAGAATCAGCATTAAAAAGTTGAATCCGAGCGATTGAGGCGTTCTAATGTTATAAACGATAGTTTGGAGGAAAATTTAAAAGGAAAAGCTTAAAAGATAGATAACCAGCAAAAGGTACACCTTCAGGGAGGACTACGTGATTGAAGGGTGAACACCAGTGCTCGCCGGCTTATACTTCCAAGGAACACCACTGTGTTTCTTCGTGAGGACCTGATGATCGGGGGCTTTACGCATCGAAAAGTTGGTCAAAATAAAGACGTATACCTCGGCTTTGGAAACTATTTCTGGCACGAAAAAAAATCCCAAACGGAAAGAGGAACTTTAATATTATAAAAAATCCTGGGTAAATCCTCTCCCCTCTTCTGCACCCAACAAAAATGCCTTCCAAAAAAAAAAAAAAAAAATGAAGCTAGATTTTCAGTAAAAAAAAAAAAAAGCAGGAGGTCGACATTTGTATGTTGTGTAGAATCCAGGAGTCAAGTTGATGCCGTGAATGTTATCACACTGACTCAGTCAACTGGCGACTGAAAGCTTGGCAAAGATGAAGCGGAAACCTTGCTCAAATATTGCGTTAAAAATTCATTTATCCACAGAATCACAAGTCCGGGCAATATGCTGAAAACTCGACCTCCAGCCTCCGCTACCTGCCACCATTAAAGAAAATAGCAAATACTGTACATAGGAATATTCACTGTAATAATGGAACACACTTGCCATTTTTGGGGGTTTGGAGGAAGGGCGGAGAGGTGGTGGCGCTGCAGGCTTTGTTCCCAAGTGTAGAATATGATGTAATATATGTGTGTGTTGTGTGTGTGTGTGTGTGTGTGTGTGTGTGTGTTTGTGTGTGTGTGTGTGTGTGTGACTCACCCAGCTGTGGTTGCAGGGATCGAGTCATAGCTCCTGGCCCCGCAGTCATAGCTCCTGTGTGTGTGTGTACTCACCTAGTTGTACTCACCTAGTTGTACTCACCTAGTTGTACTCACCTAGTTGTCGTTACAGGGGTCGAGTCATAGCTCCTGGCCCCGCCTCTTCACTGGCCGCTACTGGGTCACTCTCCCAGCGCCATGAGCTTTATCATACTCTTCTTAAAGCTATGTATGGAGCCTGCCTCCACTACATCACCTCCTAAACTATTCCACTTCCCGACCACTCTGTGACTGAAGAAATACTTCCTAACATCTCTGTGAGTCATCTGAGTCTTCAACTTCCAACTGTGTCCCCTTGTTGCTGTGTCCCATCTCTGGAACATTCTGTTTCTGTCCACTTTGTCAATTCCTCTCAGTATCTTATATGTTGTTATCTTGTCCCCCCTATCTCTCCTGTCCTCCAGTGTCGTCAGGTCGATTTCCCTTAACCTCTCCTCGTAGGACATACCCCTTAGCTCCGGGACTAGTCTTGTTGCAAACCTTGCACTTTCTCGATCTTCTTCACGTGCTTGGCTAGGTGTGGGTTCCAAACTGGTACTGCATACTCCAGTATGGGTCTAACGTACACAGTGTACAGGGTCCTGAAGGATTCTTTATTAAGATGTCGGAATGCTGTTCTTAGGTTTGCTAGGCGCCCGTATGCTGCAGCAGTTATTTGGTTGATGTGCGCCTCAGATGTGCCTGGTGTTATACTCACCCCAAGGTCTTTTTCCTTGATTGAGGTTTGCAGTCTCTGGCCCCCTAGGCTGTACTCCGTCAGCGGTCTTCTTTGCCCTTCCCCAATCTTCATGACTTTACACTTGGTGGGGTTGAACTCCAGGAGCCAATTGCTGGACCAGGCTTGTAGCCTGTCCAGATCTCTTTGTAGTTCTGCCTGGTCCTCGTCCGACTGAATTCTTCTCATCAACTTCACATCATCTGCAAACAGGGACACTTCGGAGTCTATTCCTTCCGTCGTGTCGTTCACAAATACCAGAAACAGCACTGGTCCCAGGACTGACCCCTGTGGAACCCCGCTCGTCACCGGCGCACACTCTGACACCTCACCACGTACCATGACTCGCTGCTGTCTTCCTGACAGGTATTCCCTGATCCATTGTAGTGCCTTCCCTGTTACCCCTGCCTGGTCCTCCAACTTTTGCACTAATCTCTTGTGTGGAACTGTGTCAAACGTCTTCTTACAGTCCAAGAATATGCAATCTACCCACCCCTCTCTCTCTTGTCTTATTGCTGTCTTATTGCTGTGTGTGTGTATGTGTGTGCGTGCGCGCGCGCACAGGAGATTCGACTTTCGTAACACTTGCCTTTTGCCTTTAGCTGCATTTCATATATTTTCCCCTGTTAGACTAGTGCTGCCATCTGTCACTGACTGTTAGACTAGTGCTGTCATCTGTCACTGACTGTTAGACTAGTGCTGTCATCTGTCACTGACTGTTAGACTAGTGCTGCCATCTGTCACTGACTGTTAGACTAGTGTTGCCATCTGTCACTGACTGTTAGACTAGTGTTGCCATGTCACTGGGTGTTAGACTAGTGCTGCCATCTATCACTGACTGTTAGACTAGTGCTGCCATCTGTCACTGGCTGTTGACCTTCAGGTGGTGTTCACTGAAGACAAGACACTCGCACATCACACGTTTATTGGGACAACATTTCACTATGCGTAAAACCTCATCAAGTCAGTAATAATGTACGTGTATTTCTTCAGCACTTCTGGTATTAAGTCTTAGTACTCAATGGCGTTCCTGGCTCCCTCCTCACTCTACAAGGGCTGGCTAGCAAAGATGCCACGCTTGAATGCTCACCCTCACCAGTTGACAGGAATGCAAGCTAACATGACGGAGTCCAGTCACCTCAGTCACACTTCCTCAAGCCCTAGTGTCCCTGCTAGAGAAGTATCTTGATGCTGGCGAAGGACTAATGATCCAAGGAATTTAGTCCAAGGTCCGGAGCACCTCGGGTGGCATATGGTCTTGGAGGTGTTCTAAATGGCTATATAAACAATTATTCTGTTTCACTGGCCTTTTACTTTCAGAATTTAGAGGAATATCCTATTGTTGAGCTTCACGTTTCATGGCTTATTTATGCACGCATCTGTCCCACTCAATATTTTTTAATTAAGATTCTTAAGAGTTAAATACTTTCAATGTGCCAAAGTTATTGTTATTTCTTTTTCTGGAGCAACATCAAATAGTATACACAATAACTGTACAGCTTGGATGAACAGTGAGTGAACAGCTTGGGTGAACAGTGAGTGTACAGCTTGGATGAACAGTGAGTGTACAGCTTGGGTGAACAGTGAGTGTACAACTTGGGTGAACAGTGAGTGTACAGCTTGGATGAACAGTGAGTGTACAGCTTGGATGAACAGTGAGTGAACAGCTTGGGTGAACAGTGAGTGTACAACTTGGGTGAACAGTGAGTGTACAACTTGGGTGAACAGTGAGTGTACAACTTGGGTGAACAGTGAGTGTACAGCTTGGGTGAACAGTGAGTGAACAGCTTGGATGAACAGTGAGTGAACAGCTTGGGTGAACAGTGAGTGAACAGCTTGGATGAACAGTGAGTGAACAGCTTGGGTGAACAGTGAGTGTACAGCTTGGATGAACAGTGAGTGAACAGCTTGGGTAAACAGTGAGTGAACAGCTTGGGTAAACAGTGAGTGTACAACTTGGGTGAACAGTGAGTGTACAACTTGGGTGAACAGTGAGTGTACAACTTGGGTGAACAGTGAGTGTACAGCTTGGGTGAACAGTGAGTGAACAGCTTGGATGAACAGTGAGTGAACAGCTTGGGTGAACAGTGAGTGAACAGCTTGGATGAACAGTGAGTGTACAACTTGGGTGAACAGTGAGTGTACAACTTGGGTGAACAGTGAGTGTACAGCTTGGATGAACAGTGAGTGTACAGCTTTTATGAACAGTGAGTGTACAGCTTGGGTGAACAGCGAGTGTACAGCTTGGATGAACGGTGAGTGTACAGCTTGGTGAACAGTGAGTGTACAGCTTGGGTGAACAGTGAGTGTACAGCTTGGATGAACAGTGAGTGTACAGCTTGGGTGAACAGCGAGTGTACAGCTTGGATGAACGGTGAGTGTACAGCTTGAGTGAACAGTGAGTGAACAGCTTGGTGAACAGTGAGTGAACAGCTTGGATGAACAGTGAGTGTACAGCTTGGGTGAACAGTGAGTGTACAACTTGGGTGAACAGTGAGTGTACAGCTTGGATGAACAGTGAGTGTACAGCTTGGATGAACAGTGAGTGTACAGCTTGGGTGAACAGTGAGTGTACAGCTTGGGTGAACAGTGAGTGTACAGCTTGGGTGAACAATGAGTGTACAGCTTGGGTGAACAGTGAGTGTACAGCTTGGGTGAACAGTGAGTGTACAGCTTGGATGAACAGTGAGTGTACAGCTTGGGTGAACAGCGAGTGTACAGCTTGGATGAACAGTGAGTGTACAGCTTGGGTGAACAGTGAGTGTACAGTTTGGGTGAAGAGTGAGTGTACAGCTTGGGTGAACAGTGAGTGTACAACTTGGATGAACAGCGAGTGTACAGCTTGGATGAACAGTGAGTGTACAGCTTGGGTGAACAGTGAGTGTACAGCTTGGGTGAACAGTGAGTGTACAGCTTGGGTGAACAGGGAGTGTACAACTTGGATGAACAGCGAGTGTACAGCTTGGATGAACAGCGAGTGTACAGCTTGGATGAACAGCGAGTGTACAGCTTGGAAGAACAGCGAGTGTACAGCTTGGATGAACAGCGAGTGTACAGCTTGGGTGAACAGTGAGTGTACAGCTTGGATGAACAGTGAGTGTACAGCTTGGGTGAACAGTGAGTGTACAGCTTGGGTGAACAGTGAGTGTACAGCTTGGGTGAACAGTGAGTGTACAGCTTTGGTGAACAGTGAGTGAACAGCTTGGGTGAACAGCGAGTGAACAGTGAGTGAACAGCTTGGAAGAACAGCTTGGGTGAACAGTGAGTGTACAACTTGGATGAACAGCGAGTGTACAGCTTGGATGAACAGTGAGTGTACAGCTTGGGTGAACAGTGAGTGTACAGCTTGGGTGAACAGTGAGTGTACAGCTTGGGTGAACAGGGAGTGTACAACTTGGATGAACAGCGAGTGTACAGCTTGGATGAACAGCGAGTGTACAGCTTGGATGAACAGCGAGTGTACAGCTTGGAAGAACAGCGAGTGTACAGCTTGGATGAACAGCGAGTGTACAGCTTGGGTGAACAGTGAGTGTACAGCTTGGATGAACAGTGAGTGTACAGCTTGGGTGAACAGTGAGTGTACAGCTTGGGTGAACAGTGAGTGTACAGCTTGGGTGAACAGTGAGTGTACAGCTTTGGTGAACAGTGAGTGAACAGCTTGGGTGAACAGCGAGTGAACAGTGAGTGAACAGCTTGGATGAACAGCTTGGGTGAACAGTGAGTGTACAGCTTGGATGAACAGTGAGTGTACAGCTTGGGTGAACAGTGACTGTACAGCTTGGGTGAACAGTGAGTGTACAGCTTGGGTGAACAGTGAGTGAACAGCTTGGGTGAACAGTGAGTGTACAGCTGGGTGAACAGTGAGTGAACAGCTTGGGTGAACAGTGAGTGCACAGCTTGGGTGAACAGTGAGTGTACAACTTGGGTGAATGCCTACAATCCATCGTTAATGGACTGAAATAAGACTTTGCTGCTCTTATCCTTTTTTAATAAGAATAACATACTATCAGATCACTTATTTTTTAAATGATTGTATTTGTAGGTGTTTGGCGCTGCCATCAAACAGAAGATGAACTCCTCCTGAGGGAAGACTCTGTGGAAAGTCTCTGAGAAGACTGTACGAAGACTCTGTGGGAAGTCTCTTTGAGAAGTCTCTGTAGGAAGACTGAGTTAAGACTTTGAGGGAAGACTCAGAGGGAAGACTGTGGAAAGTATCTTTGAGAAGTCTCTGTAGGAAGACTGAGGGAAGACTTTGAGGGAAGACTCAGAGGGAAGACTGTGGGAAGACTCAGAGGGAAGACTCTGGCACAGAGTAGAAAAGGGAACGCAAGTACTGTCTTATTTGTACCTTAACACCAGGTCAGAACTATATGGGATGAGAAACCCTTCAAAGAGCTGCTGAAACCAGAGAAAAAAGAACGCTTACCTGATGGGAGAGACCCCACGGGTGTTATACCACATGTGTTATACCACACGTGTTATTCCACAAGTGTTATACCACATGTGTTATTCCATATGTGTTATACCACATGTGTTATTCCACAAGTGTTATTCCACAAGTGTTATACCACAAGTGTTATACCACAGTGTTATACCACAGGTGTTATACCACATGTTTACCACAGGTGTTACATCACATGTTTACCACAGGTGTTACACCACATGTTTACCACAGGTGTTACACCACATGTTTACCACAGGTGTTACACCACATGTTTACACAGGTGTTATCCACATTTTACACAGGTGTTATACCACATGTTTACCACAGGTGTTATACCACATGTTTACCACAGGTGTTACACCACATGTTTACCACAGGTGTTATACCACATGTTTACCACAGGTGTTATACCACATGTTTACCACAGGTGTTATACCACATGTTTACCATAGGTGTTATACCACATGTTTACCACAGGTGTTATACCACATGTTTCCCACAGGTGTTATACCACATGTTTCCCACAGGTGTTATACCACATGTTTCCCACAGGTGTTATACCACGTTTCCCACAGGTGTTATACCACATTTTTCCCACAGGTGTTATACCACATTTTTCCCACAGGTGTTATACCACATGTGCTTACCACAGGTGTTATACCACAGATTTTTACCACAGGTGTTATACTACAGTGTTATACCACAAGTGTTATTCCACGGGTGTTATTCCACAGGTGTTATTCCACGGGTGTTATTCCACAGGCGTTACACCTCAGGTGTTATGGTACAGGTGCTTACCGCAGATGTTATACCACAGGTGTTATACCACAGGTGTTATACCACATGTTTACCGCAGGTGTTATACCACAGGTGTTTACCGCAGATGTTATACCACAGGTGTTATTCCAGAGGTGTCGAAGCTTGATGACATTGCCGAAATAATCACTCAGATGGAGCTGCATCATAAGTTCCAAGAAATTAGTGAAGCAAGACGCACAACAATCCACAGTGTAAGTCACAGATCATCTTCCGTAAGAGCTAATAATACTTGAGAGCGCAAAACACAAGAGTGGCTCTTACACAATACACTGAGCTAAGAGCAGATGAGAAAACTAGAAAAATGCTTGCCACTGTCAGCAGGGAACTGGTATCTGCAGAAGGCTACTGCCACAGGTCTGTAAACAAAGGATGGCAGCAGTGTAGCTCACTGGCACAGTGTCAGGCTGCAGAGAAACAGTCGTACAGGGTGCTGTTTACGTTTATCAGAGGAATGTTTACGTTTATCAGAGGAATGTTTACGTTTATCAGTGGGAAATTGTCAATCCAGCTGTTGTGCCTCTGACCAGCTATTCCAGACTGGTGCTGCGTATGAATGTTTTTGGTGTCATCCAGGTGAAAGACTTAACAAATAAACCCCTCCGCCGGAAGCTGCAGAACTGCAGACTATGAAGCCAGCCAATCCCGAGGACAGTATGAAAGAGTGCCACTGATAAGATGTGACATCAAGGACGAAGTCGATGTCACAGAGTACAGGAGCAGCAGCAGCAGCATCCCTGCTTCAGTAACCCGGTTCTTTCACACACACTGCTTCAGTAACCCGGTTCTTTAACACACACTGCTTCAGTAACCCGGTTCTTTACACACACTGCTTAAGTAACCCGGTTCTTTCACACACACACACTGCTTAAGTAACCCGGTTCTTTCACACACACACACTGCTTCAGTAACCGGTTCTTTCACACACACACACTGCTTCAGTAATCCGGTTCTTTCACACACACACTGCTTCAGTAACCCGGTTCTTTAACACACACTGCTTCAGTAACCCGGTTCTTTGACACACACTGCTGACAGACTCAGCGAAATGTGAATAAACGGCTTAGAAGACCGACAATTTGATAAATAAGACACTCTTGCAAGATTTGGATATATTTATTCTTAAAACGTTTAGTTGGTCCAATGTAGATTGATGGACTCCAGGCTGAGAGACTGATTACCTCAAACTCCTCCTCGTCGTCTTTCCCCTTTCTCTACATTGGACTGTAGAAGCCACTGGCTGGTGCAGCAGCTTGCCGACTTCCCTGGAGTGTTGACAAGTGTTGTTAATGCTGTTAGAGTGCGAGCAGAATAACATTTATGAAGGGATTCAGGGACACTGGTTAACCAGACTTGAATAGTGGAGGTGGAAAGTACAATCCCTACACTCTGAAGGAGGGTGGGGATGTTGCAGTCCGGAGGGTCATTTGAATTGTGATGTGTACGCACTTCAGGCAACACAGTGACGAATAAGTGTTGGTGAATGTGTTTCCTTTATCTGAGAGCCCCAAAAGTGTTCTTTAAGTGGTTGCCTGATTTTTCTTGTTGGCTTAAGTTTCTCTTCCGCCAAATTACATATATAGCTTGATAACGCCTCATCCGATCGGTTTCAAATTTTCAACGCTGTGTTTTACACGAGTATAAAGACTCATAAACCTGTTGGTAAGTGCAGGTGGCCTGGGGCCTATGTTACAAAGACCTGTTGGCAAGTGCAGGTGGCCTGGGGCCTATGTTACATAGACCTGTTGACAAGTGCATGTGGCCTGGGGTCGATGTTACAAAGACCTGTGACAAGTGCAGGTGGCCTGGGGTCTATGTTACATAGACCTGTTGACAAGTGCAGGTGGCCTGGAGTCTATGCTACATAGACCTGTTGCCAAGTGTAGGTGGCCTGGGGTCTATGTTACATAGACCATCCCAAGTTTCTTGGAATGGGTCCATCATATTTTAAGAGCCTCTTCTGACTGACTTTCAACATTCGTCAATTTCAGAGTGTTAGTCAAGTGTGTAGATGCGCTTTTGCCAATTTTTGTGTAAATGAGTGGGAATTTTTTTCTCATAAATCACGTTAATTATTAACTGATTATATCTCTTGTGAATGGCTTTAATCTTTCATGGTTGGTGCATCTTACAGAGAAGAGAGTACACACTAAGTTTAGTCGGTGTAGATGAAATTTTGAATATTTCTAATATAGTTGAATACCGAGCAATAACCGGAGAATAACCTTGAGAAAGCCTTTTATACCCAGCTTTCAACTTTCAGCACCGGTAAATCCTACGTAGAAGTGGGTCTGCAGTATTATTGGAGTGTTTAGGTGCTAATTTAATCTTTATAAGGTATGGTATTTTCCCAGTGGTAGGTGGAGGGTAATGGTGTGTACATATCTTGTACCAACACTGTGCTCAGGACTCTCCGAGATGTTCCCTGTTGCTTCTGGAGACGCTGGCGGCTATTTCCCTGATATGATGCAGGCTAATGGGAATGTTAAGTGCTATCTGGTTGTGTCCGGTGCTGCTTTGGCCGCTTCATCTGCAGTCTCAGTCCCCCTGATGCCAACATGGCTTGGGATCAAGTTGAGTGCGGCCACCCGCCTCTGTACATCCAGGTCCTGGAGGAGTGGAAGGATTGAGGTGATAAAACGGACGTTGGTATATGGTTGTTTTAGTACCTATTTTATACGGCAGTGGAGCCAACATTTATCACTGGACGCCTTTGATATTGTTGTAATTCATGGTTCAGCGCATGTGTGATCAGTTTGTGGAAATATAAGTGACCAGGAAGTCTCCAGCTATAGGCTTGCCCATCGTGAAACATTGCCGCGACTCTTCTTTGGACCAACGCAACCATCGGTAAAATATACCCAGCTGTCCGGACCTGCCTCTTGTGTAATGAAAATTTCTCCATGCCTCATTATTGCTTCCGTGCTCTTAAGGTGCTTGTTCATCAGAGGTCGGACGATGAGCAGATTGGCTGTCAGCCTGCCAAGGAAGGGAAGCAAGAGGGAGGGGATCATAGTTCTCAGCTGGCATATCGTTGCTCTTCTCCAGGAGCTGAGTTGTGAGCAGCAGTTCCCTCACTCAGTCGATTATGGAGCTTAGCAAGCAGTGGTCCGTAAATAGTGTGGTTTTAGCGGAAAGCTGTTGCCTAGGGAGAAGTGGCTCCTTGTCTCTGCAGGATCTTGGCTGCTGTGAAGTAGTGACGAGTAACTCTGAGAGTGCAGACCGATCTCCAACCTGATACAAGACTCGTTAGACCGTAGTGATACATTCATCACAGAGTAAATACCTTTGTCCTGTATCATCTTGTTGGTGGCGGAAGTGTGGATTAGGGCTGGCTTGCCGTAGCAACCTGACTGAGTGGATGCAGAACAGTCTCAGGATTTCATGGCTGATTCCAGATTAAGGATTTACCATGGCATTAAGTCTGGGGAGGGCTCGGGATCTGATGTACTTGACCTGTTTTGGAAAGTTTACTCCCTTGTCAGTCTATCAAATAGTTGGTTCGTTAATTAAGTTTCAGGGACATTAAGGCTTCATATCACATGTTTATCATCAATCAAGAACTGCATGAATAGTCAGATAGGTGATAATTAGGGAAGGAGCAAGAAGACCGGAAACAGGGTATAGAATATAGGGACAGGCTGCAGACTTCATTTAAAGAAAAAGGAACATATGAGTAAGCATAGTGCACAGTATAATGCCAGAGGCTCCCATGAGCTTAATAATCTCTGCAGACAATGCTCGTCTGGCAAATCTAATAGTCTTCAAGAATCTTAATTGAGAATCATTCCAATTCCTTTGTACAACATACATCAGGCCCATCTTGGAATATGCAGCACCGGTATGGAACCCGTTCCTAAAAAAAAAGCGCGTTAACACTGATGATTTTACCCAGTTTGTGTCATTTCATAGTTCTTAATCTTTGTCTCAAGTTAATCTGAGAGTTTAAGTTTCAAAACTAGAAATTTGGACAGATCAGAGAGATTAACTGTTTTACAACTAGAAATTATAAAGGAGCAGCGGTTCATGCATGTAGAGAGCTTTCAAAAAGGACAAAAGAGACAGAAATGAAGTAGAGAAATAATGTCAGAAACATTCCTCTGAAACCTGTCCATGAAGTGATGCTTTGTGAGGATTTTTGTCTGCCAAAAGATGTTCAGCATTACCTTGATGATCTATCTCTAACGTATTTGAGTTAGAAGCTACTGATAGGTATTGTGTGTTTTTCAGTGACTGCGTCGCTTTGTAACACTTCGTTTTGCCAGTCAAAAGAGTAATAAGCAGAGAGGAGAGGTAAAGAAACGCAAGTTTTCTGATGATAGTCAACATCAAGGACCATTAACTGCTCATATCTTGACTGAGTTCAAGGAAGTAAGCAGTTCTATTAAGTGTACTTCCTTAAATCAAGGTTTATTTGACCAGCAGCATCAAGGACAGACTGTCCTAGAGCTTAACCATCATTGACGTGCTTTAGTCACAGTGTTTTATGTGGATACTTGACACGGAAGTGAGTCCTTTCTATGGTGCTGCTGCCAGAGTAGCTTCATCTGCTACTAATTCACTAACTGAAGAATAGTCAGAGAGTAATGCAGACTTAACAATGTTATAGCGTGGTGGACTAAGTCTTGAGTGTCATAGAATTATGCTACCAGAAACTTTCAGAGAACAAATATTTGCTGGTGATGCTCCCAGGAATGGTCATCTGGGGTTAAAACTTACAATAACTTCTCAGAGCACTTCATCTGGCCAGGGATGAAGAAGGCAGTGGTAGATTATATTAAGTTTTGCGACATTTGTCACAGTAATAAGGTATGACTAAGTTAGCAAGTAAGCACCATTTATTGTTGCCTTTCCTAATGCTTGCTTTATATTCGTGATGTACCTAAGATATGTATTTTGGTAAACATGTAAACTACCAGTATGTGGATCACCTTGCAGCACTAGTTCAAGTAGCTCAGATGGTATGTATATATGAATATATATATATATATATATATATATATATATATATATATATATATATATATATATATATATATAATTAAAAATAGACGGGACTAAAGCGTTAAGTCTTGGTAAAATTGTATCAAGGGTCATATCATTTGGCCAAAGACACAATATCTGAACCACTTAGCTCTACATGGCAGGATGTTTTTCAAGAGTCTAGCCTCGAGTAAGTTCAACACTCGACGGATTGATAGCGAACTCCGGGTTAGCATATTGAGACCAGCCACTAGAACCACTCCCCGTGTGTGTGTGTGTGTGTGTCGTACCTAGTAGGTAAAACTTGCTATTTTGGCTTAAATAGCAATGCTCTGCTTGCCGAATAAGGCAAGCGAAAATTTGTGTATGCAATAATTTCGCAAAAATCATTCTGAACCTAACGAAAAAAATATGTTTTATTGTGTTTGTTTATTATTAAATTATTGTAAACTTATCTAAAATACATTTAGTTTTCTAAGGTTTTTTTGGTATAAAATAATTATTTTTTACATTAACATAAGAACATAAGAATGGAGGAACACTGCAGAAGGCCTACTGGCCCATACAAGGCAAGTCCTTACATAAATGAAAAAAATATATCTTTAAATGTATAAGAGAAAATTTTACAAAGGACTTAATTTTAAATGAGTTCTTACTAATTGATCATTTTTACCCATTCGGCACGACATATATATATATATATATATAATATTCTCCTTTCAACAAATCGGCCGTTTCCCACCTGTGTAATAACGTAATTTACGATTCTGACTGATGGAACTGTGATATTAGTTTCCCTATGATGACTTGTGAATTCCTCTTATGATTCCCTTCAGATCTTCAACGTTAATATTTAAAGTCATTATCAAGTTATACCACACTGCTTAACTCCAGTCTCGTGCTGTGAGGGGCTGGGGTTGTGCAATACAGGGATAACTTCCTGGAATCACGCAGCGACCGACACACATCTAGTTATTATTATTTCTGTAGTTGTTAAGCTTTCGAGGTTAATAAGACAAAGAGTGTCTATGATGATCTTACT
Source organism: Cherax destructor (assembly GCA_009830355.1). Taxonomy (NCBI): domain Eukaryota; kingdom Metazoa; phylum Arthropoda; class Malacostraca; order Decapoda; family Parastacidae; genus Cherax; species Cherax destructor. The sequence goes on from WNWK01000478.1 coordinate 148,323, forward strand.
AGGTTAAGTGCACTTAAACAATTAGTGTTAAGTGACTGATTCTACAACCAATCATGTTTGGTTTGTATCTTTACTGCTCCATCTTGCACCTGGATCAATCAGACTGTATTTCAACCCAACAATAATATTAACAAATCTTTAATAGCTACAGTAAGGACTGACATTTACTCAGTATAATATACATCGCTATATATATCCACACTCTATGCACTGAGATATATAAACACAGTTCTTCAGCAATCGAGTTAGTGTGTGGTAAGCAAGACCCAGGAGAGAGAAGCTCACTCACTGTGACAACGTTGCTAGGTTAGACTGGCGAACATTAAATATAGGTAAACAGGACTTAAGTGTCTGCTATTCTCACAGCACTTGTGTCCTTACCACTGCCTTCTTGTATTTCCATTTCATAGACCTGATAAGATAAAAGGTAAAGGTATGTGTTCTCGAAATGGGCTTATTCGACCCACTTGTTAATATCACTATCATATTACGCAACATAGACTGGACTAGTAATTTAAAAAAATATATATTATTACACACCATTAAATGCTTTAAAAATATTTAGATTTTTACTACATTTTTAATGGTTACCGGAAGATAAAACTTTATATCGATAAAAATTGTTTACTGTAATTTCTTTCTAAAAGTATTTATATAAATTTGTTTTTTAACTTTAAAAGTTAGATTTTTTCTTATAAAATCAACGATCATATCAACTGAAAGATTTAATTGCACAATATGTTTAATATTAATAACAATATGGCTGACTGTTTTTTAAGTGTTTTGTGTAAATGCAAAATATTACCTCCGGTTCAGCCATTGCTTCAAGTATACATACGCACATGTATACACGCACAATATGCACACATGTATATACATATGCATGCACATGTACACTAATGTGCACTTATTCACATTCTTTCATACATACATACACAAGTTTACACACACACACATATATAATATTAAATATTATATATATATATATATATATATATATATATATATATATATATATATATATATATATATATATATATATATATATATATATATATATATATATATATATATATATTTTATTAACACATCGGCCGATTCCACCAAGGTAGGGTGGCCCGAAAAGAAAAACTTTCATCATCATTCACTCCATCACTGTCTTGCCAGAGGGTGCTTTACACTACAGTTATAAAACTGCAACATTAACACCCTCCTTCAGAGTGCAGACACTGTACTTCCCATCTCCAGGACTCAAGTCCGGCCTGCCGGTTTCCCTGAATCCCTTCATAAATGTTACCTTGCTCACACTCCAACAGCACGTCAAGTATTAAAAACCATTTGTCTCCATTCACTCCTATCAAATACGCTCTCACATGCTTGCTGGAAGTCCAAGCCCCTCGCACACAAAACTTCCTTTACCCCCTCCCTCCAACCTTTCCTAGGCCGACCCCTACCCCGCCTTCCCTCCACTACAGATTTATACACTCTCGAAGTTATTCTGTCTCGTTCCATTCTCTCTACATGTCCGAACCACCTCAACAACCCCTCCTCAGCCCTCTGGATAATAGTTTTGGTAATCCCGCACCTCCTCCTAATTTCCAAACTCCGAATTCTCTGCATTATATTCACACCACACATTGACCTCAGACATGACATCTCCATTGCCTCAAGCCTTCTCCTTGTTGCAACATTCATCACCCATGCTTCACACCCATATAAGAGTGTTGGTATAACTATACTCTCATACATTCCTTCTTTACTTCCATTGACAAAGTTCTTTGTCTCCACAGACTCCGAAGTGCTCCACTCACCCTTTTTCCTCATCAATTCTATGATTCACCTCATCCTTCATAGACCCATCTGCTGACATGTCCACTCCCAAATATCTGAATACATTCACCTCCTCCATACTCTCTCCCTCCAATCTGATATCCAATCTTTCGTCACCTAATCTTTTTGTTATCCTCATCACCTTACTCTTTCCTATATTCACTTTCAATTTTCTTCTTTTACACACCCTACCAAATTCATCCACCAACCTCTGCAACTTCTCTTCAGAATCTCCCAAAAGCACAGTGTCATCAGCAAAAAGCAACTGTGACAACTCCCACTTTGTATTTAATTCTTTATCTTTTAACCCCACACCTCTTGCCAAGACCCTCGCATTCACTTCTCTTACAACCCCATCTATAAATATATTGAACAACCATGGTGACATCACACATCCTTGTCTAAGGCCCACTTTTACTGGGAAATAGTCCCCTTCCCTCCTACACACTCTAACTTGAGCCTCACTATCCTCATAAAAACTCTTCACTGCTTTCAGTAACCTACCTCCTATTCCATACACCTGCAACATCTGCCACATTGCCCCCCTATCCACCCTATCATACGCCTTTTCCAAATCCATAAATGCCACAAAAACCTCTTTACCCTTATCCAAATACTGTTCACCTATATGTTTCACTGTAAACACTTGGTCTACACACCCCCTACCTTTCCTAAAGCCCCTTTGTTCATCTGCTATCCTGCTTTCTGTCTTACTCTTAATTCTTTCAATAATAACTCTACCATACACTTTACCAGGTGCACTCAACAGACTTATCCCCCTATAATTTTTGCACTCTCTTTTGTCCCCTTTGCCTTTATACAAAGGAACAATACACGCTCTCTGCCAATCCCTAGGTACCTTACCCTCTTCCATACATTTATTAAATAATAGCACTAACCACTCCAAAACTATATCCCCACCTGCTTTTAACATTTCTATCTTGATCCCATCAATCCCAGCTGCCTTACCCCCTTTCATTCTACCCACTGCCTCACGAACTTCCCCCACACTCACAACTGGCTCTTCCACACTCCTACAAGATGTTATTCCTCTTTGCCCTATACACGAAATCACAGCTTCCCTGTCTTCATCAACATTTAACAACTCATCAAAATATTCCCTCCATCTTCCCGATACCTCTAACTCTCCATTTAATAACTCTCCTCTCCTATTTTTAACTAACAAATCTCATTTTAAAATGTTTTGTTATTTTCACCAAAATTTGTTGATAACATCTCACACACTCTCATTTGCTCTATTTTTACATTGCTTCACCACTCTCCTAACCTCTCTTTTTCTCTCCATATACTTCTCCCTCCTTGTATCACTTCTACTTTGTAGAAACCTCTCATATGCTAACTTTTTCTCTCTTTTTACTCTCTTTACATCATTCCACCAACCGCTCTTCTTCCCTCCTGCACCCACTTTCCTGTAATCACAAACTTCTGCTGAACACTCTAACACTATATTCTTAAACTTACCCCATACATCTTCTACCTCATTGCCTATACTCACACTAGCCCATCTGTCCTCCAACAGTTGTTTATATCTTACCCTAACTGCCTCCTCTTTTAGTTTATAAACCTTCACCTCTCTCTTACTTGCTGCTTCCATTTTCCTTGTATCCCATCTACCTTTTACTCTAACTGTAGCTACAACTAAAAAGTGATCTGATATACCTGTGGCCCCTCTATAAACATGTACATCCTGAAGTCTACTGAACAGTCTTTTATCTACCAATACGTAGTCCAACAAACTACTGTCATTACGCCCTATATCATATCTTGTATACTTATTTATCCTCTTTTTCTTAAAATATGTGTTAAATATAACCAAACCCCTTTCTATACAAAGTTCAATCAAATGCTCCCCATTATCATTTACACCTGGCACCCCAAGATACCTACCACACCCTTTCTAAACGCTTCTACTTTAGCATTTAGGTCCCTTACCACGATTACTCTCTCACTTGGCTCAAAAGTTCCTACACACTCGCTTAACATCTCCCAAAACCTCTCTCTCTACACTCCTCTCTTCTCCAGGTGCATACACATTTATTATGACCCACTTTTCACATCCGACCCTTATTTTAATCCACATAATCCTTGAATTTATACATTTATATTCCCACTTCTCTCTCCATAACTGATCCTTCAACATTATTGCTACCCCTTCCTTAGCTCTAACTCTCTCAGATACTCCTGACTTAATCCCATTTATTTCTCCCCACTGAAACTCCCCTACCCCCTTCAGCTTTGTTTCGCTTAGGGCCAGGACATCCAACTTCTTTTCATCCATAACATTAGCAATCATTTCTTTCTTATCATCCACAATACATCCACGCACATTCAAGCTTCCCAGTTTTACAAAAAAAAATTCTTTAACTTGTTTTTAGTAGTTTATACAGGAGAAGGGGTTACTAGCCCATTGCTCCCGGCATTTTAGTCGCCTCCTAAGACACGCATGGCTTACAGAGGAAGAATTGTGTTCCACTTTCCCATGGAGATAAGCAGAAATAAACAAGAACAAAAACTAGGTAGAAAATAGAAGAAACCCCAGAGGGGTTAGTATATATATGCTTGTACATGTATGTGTAGTGTAACCTAAGTGTAAGTAGAAGAAGCAAGACATACCTGCAACCTTGCATGTTTATGAGACAGAAAAAGACACCATCATGCAAACAATTACAGGCTTGTGTTTCACACTCATTTGGTTGGACGGTAGTACCTCTCTGGGTGGTTGCTGTCTAAAAACTACTACCTACATGTAATATAAAATAGAAGATAGCTCATCACAACAAAAATAGTTCCTGGCAGCAGTCTGGCTTAACAGGTACATACCAGGGAACTAATGAGGCTCTGTGGAACGGTCGCATTGAGCCAACATATAACTGATCAAACTAGAAATGAAAATACATTGGCTTTGATATTCAAAAACAACGAGGAACTAACAGTCACAAAAACATTATACTCTGACCACAGCATCATAGAAGTACAAACGAGTATAAACCCAGGGTTCGGGAACTACAGCAATAATGTAAGGAAGGGATATTCAGAAAGTTTAACTTCAACAACCATAGAACTATCAGACATATCCTGGAAAACAGTCATGAGCACCCTAAATCCTCACCAGTGCCTGGTAAAGCTAAATACAGAAGCATTCAGGATCTGTATTAAATATGTACTATTGAGGAAACCTATTAGATGAAATATAAAAAGAGAGCGTAGGAAATGATATAAAAGAAGAAAAAGGGTTACCGAGCTGCTTAAAAACATGAATATGTGTCAACGAAGGAAGGACAGTCTTATCCGAGAGATCACCGACTTAAAGCAAAAACTTTGGATGTAGTAACTAACAGAAGAAGCACAAAGAACAAAAAAACATCCAGGTTATTGCAAGAAACCCCAAATATTTATATTCGTATGCAAAATCCAAACTAAGAACTAACTGTAGAACTGGACCCTTAATGAGAGGAGACTCAATATACTGATGATAAACAATAAGCGAAATTCTAAAATAACAGTATGAGTCTGTGTTCAGCAACCCACTAAATAACAGCAAGGAAGAGAATGCGGAAGCATTTTTCATTCCATGGGAAGGCCGCGCAGACTAACTGACATTGGTACTGATCCCATAGAATTCGAAGACGAAATTGAAAACATGCCCACTCACTCAGCACCTGGATAAGATTCATGGAATTCCCTATTTATAAAAAATATGCAAAGCACCACTTGCACGAGCCCTCAGTATTTTTGGGAGAGAGAGCGTAGATCTATGTGAAATACTAGAGACCTTAAAGAGTGCAGACATAGGTCCTGTGCATCTGGGGGGTAGCAGAGCACTAGCTAAAAATTACAGACCAGTATCATTAACTTCCCACATCACAAAAAATCTTCAAAAGAGTAATGAGATGTCAAATTACATGGAACAGCACAATCTGCATAACCAAAACCAGCACAGTTTTAGAGCAGAACGATCATGCCTGTCATAGCTGCTGATAGAATAGTAGTAAACAGAGCAAAATACAGCATCGGCACCTCTGCTGTTTCTTATCATAGCAGACAGATCAAAACACCCGTCACAGTTTTGTATCATCACTGGCAGATGACACTAAAATAAGTACGCAAGTCACTTCGGCAGAAGACTGAAAAATTGCAGAAAGATAAAAGAAGGATTTTCCAGTGGGCAGTGGAGAACAACAAGACTTTCAATTGTGATAAGTTCCAGCTGCTTAGGTTTGGAAAGAACGGAAGAACTCAGAAGGGGACATTGAATACAAAACTCAAGAGTATCATCAACTAGAACGAAAGGAACACGTGAAAGTCTTGGGAATAATTATGTCAGTTGACCTTTCTTTCAAAGAGCACAATAAGACCAAGGTCACGACAGCCAGGAGGATGACGGGATGGATAATGAAAACGTTCAAAACAAAGGAAATAATGTCAATGGTGACACTTGTCAAATCGCTTGTGCTCTCTCATTTGGAATATTGCTCGTTGTTGACAGCCCCGCTCAGGGCAGGAGAAACATCAGTAGAGAAAATGAAAATGAAAATTTTTATTTCCTTGCAAAGCTTACAATGTGTGGTTTACATATTATAAAATATTAATAACAAAGAAGGCCACTAGATGGTGCCTCTGAACTGGCAATTCCCATTGCTCACATAATAAATTTGTCCATCACCACTAATACAGTGCCAGAGGGGTTCAAGGAGGCCAGAGTTACTCCTATCTTCAAGAAAAATAGTAGGTCTGATAGCAACTATAGGCCTGTTAGTATACTCAGTCTAATATCCAAAATTCTAGAGAGGGCGGTGTACTGTCAAGTAGTTAAGTATCTTAATGACAACAACATTATTCATAGTTACCAATCAGACTTTAGGAGCTCTTACTCAACCGACACCTCCCTAATTAATCTGATGGATTACATGAGAACTGAAATGTCGATAGGGAACCTCATAGAATGGTAACTTTAGACTTGCAAAAGGCCTTCGATACTGTCAACCACAATGTATTATGTAAGAAACTTCAAGCTGTCGGCATAGGTTCCATAGACTGGTTTAAGTCCAATCTTAACAATAGGAAACAAATTGTCAAAATCAACAAAACAGAATCAGAACCACTGCCGATAGCATGTGGAGTTCCCCAAGATAGTATTCTGGGTCCTTTATTATTCCTGTGTTATGTAAATGATATGCCCATCAGTGTCAAGTGCAAGCTCCTACTGTATGCGGATGACAGTGCTCTGTTAGTGTCAGGAAAAGACCCACAAGATATAGTTAATGTATTAACACTGGAACTGGAGTCCTGCAGCAAATGGTTTGTAGACAACAAACTATCGTTACACCTCGGGAAAACAGAAGCCATACTCTTTGGCACGAAATATAAACTGAGAAGGGTAAATAATTTTAATGTCCGGTGTAATGGTGTAAAATATCTGGGAATCCCTTTGACCCATGCATGTCAGGAGAATTGATAGGGAACAGTGTAGTAAAGAAAGCGAATGCCAGACTGAAGTTCCTCTACAGACAAGCACAGTGTCTACCTACTGAGGCTCGCAGGACCCTATGTCTACCCCTTATACAAATTCATATGGACTATGCTTGCTCTTCATGGTACTCTGCCTTGACAAAAAAACTGAAAAATAAACTGCAAATCACCCAGAACAAAATGGTAAGATTCATCCTGGACCTGGGTCCAAGAGAACATGTAGGCCAGGATGAATTACAACAATTGGATATGCTGAATATTGAAGACATAGTAAAACAACTTAAATTGAATCAAGTTTATAAAATTGCTCACAAACAGTCTCCAGAATATTTTGCTGCCAATTTTGTCAAGGCTGAGAACCAAAGCAGTCATAGTACTAAGGGGAGAGAGCACAACTTTGTAGTTCCCACAGTCAGTGGCCAGGCTTCAAACACCTTTTATTGTACAGCAATAAAGGAATGGAACAGACTGCCTGCACATGTCAAAGCCAGTCATAGCATGAGCCAGTTCAAGAAGAGCCAAAAGCTACCTAATGAATGTAGCGACAGAAAGGGAGGAGAATATTTTTTTTATTTTTTTAGCTAACATACATGTAAATGTAAATAACTCTTTTTTACCTTATTCCTAGTATATATTCTTTATAGTATAAAAACATATATCTCCTACGGTGTATAATATTAAGGTATTAAATGGACCCCAATGGAAATAAGTCACTCTGACTTTTTTGGGTTATCCTAGGTTCTCTACACATATGCTGCTATGTATGATAATCTATGTAACTGTATTTGTGTATACCTGAATAAACTAACTTACTTACTATGCCTAGGCATTTCGGGCAGACTAATACTAATTCTTATTCTATATTGACACAGGTTATGGAGCAGTACATTTTAATATACATTATTCCATACTGACATAAAAGTTAGTTAAGTGAAGTGATTAACATTAATTAGATTTATAATAGTGAGGTAGTACAAAACATATAACAATATTACAATTAGTAAATTTAGTAATGGGAATGGTTTTGTCTTGGCATGATTCGCTGCTTCTACAAAAGCTTCTATATTGGGAGAGTATTTCAGGAAAACTTAGGACTAACTTAAGATTTATTAGGCAATAACTAAATTAGGAATGTTATGATTACAGTCATTTGGGTGAGTGTAAGTGTAAAATAGGGGAAATTACAGATAACGAGTAAGTATTTTGTTGTGGATGTGTGCATGATACAAAAAAGAGAATAGGTGGTTTTCACATAGCTGATGATGGGGTGTGTTAGGGAGATAAAATGTTTTTTAACGGTAGTTTTGAAAAGGGTGGTTTGAGTCTGCAGTTCTAGAGTTTTCAGGCAGGGAGTTCCAGATTTTAGGCCCTTTTATGTACATTGAGTTTTTGTAGAGATTTAGCCGGACATGAGGAATGTCATAGAGATTTTTGTGTCTGGTATTGTGTCTATGGGTCCTGTTGCAACTATCAAGAAAGTGTTTTGGTTCAGGGTTAATATTAGAATTTATGGTTCTGTAAATGTAAGTTGCACAGTAGTAGGTGTGAATGTTTTGTACAGTGAGAAAGTTTAGGTCTTTGAAGAGTGGGGGGGGGGTGTTGTCTAGCATTGGAGCCAGTAAAGCATTTGAACTATTGGGAACGCCTTAAAGTCTTAAATATGTACTCATTGGAAGAGAGAAATACATGATTGTATGCACCTGGAAAGTACTTGAAGGCCTTGTCCTAAATCTGCACACTGCCATAACATACTGTAGTGGGAGATACGGGAGGAAGTGCAAAATAAACAAATAAACCCAGGAAAAAGCACGGGTGCTGTGGGCACAATAAGGGAACACTGTATCAACGTCCGTGGCTCCAGATTACTCAACATCTTACTAGAAGATTTCAGAACCACTGATGGGACAAGTGTAGAAGTCTTCAAGAAGAAAACTGGACAAGTATCTTCAGGTGGCAGATCAACCAGGCTGGGTTGAATATAGGGGTCATCGGGCCACCAGACGAGCCAGGCCCAAGGCCGGGCTCAGGGCCAGGCTCAGGGAGTAGGAAAACTCTAGGAACTCATCAAAGGTATATCAAAGGTAAGAGATATGCCACTAATTCCGTATTCCACTGTACTTCTACATGTCACTGTCGTTCTACTTGCCACCGTAGTTCTACATGCCACTATAGTCTACAGATTTTTGTAGTTCTATATAGCAACCTATATAGTTCTATATATCAACCACTGTTCTACATACTACTGTTCAACATACCACTATAGTTTTACACACCACTGTACTTCCATACACAACTAGAGTTGTACCTACCACAGTAGTTCTAGGAACTACCCAACAATCTCAAGATCTTCCCCAGATGCTCTCTCCTTCCTTCAAGGACCTGTAGCAACCCCTTCCCCTTCCTCCGATCAAACCTGAAAACCTCCTGTTCCCTAAGTATTGACCCTACGTGTTTATCACTTCCCCGTGACTCATATTATTCACATCCCTCCAGTTATATCTTGAAGGAAAACACATCACATCATTCAATGTTTGGGAAAATTGGCGTCGCGATTACATAGAATTTTCATCATTTACTAGACTTTGGAAAATTTTGGGCGAGACAAGATCGAGGGGAAAAATTGTTCTGTGATTTATTGCTGAATTAATCCCACTTTATGCTACCCATAATTCTGTGGAAACACAAAGAAGAGAACCTTCTGTTTATCTATGTTTGACTCAAATGCCTGCACACACACACATATATATATATATATATATATATATATATATATATATATATATATATATATATATATATATATATATATATATATAAAAATATAGTAGACCGTCGATTAAGATGGTAGTTAGGTTCCTGAAAATGCAGTGTTAGACGAATCCATGTTAAAGGAACTGAAGAACCTATAAGAAAAATAGTGTTAGGTTCCTGGGACCCCTCAAAAAGCCAAACAACTTTATTTTTTAGGTCTCCAAATCTTACGTAAATAAAAATGATAACGCAATTATTGTTCATTGTCGTTATGTATGTTTTTTGTTGTTTAAGGCTACAAATGCAACAGAAATAATATTTCTTACCTTAAATTGTGGTTTCTGGTGTTTGTGGATGATTGTGAAGAAGGGAGTGGAGAGGCATGCTGAGGCCCATCTGGGCTGAGGTGGATGGTAGTCCAGTCAGTAAGTCATTCTAGTCAAGTGAGTCAGTACAGTCATTCAATTCAGTAGGTCAGTCATTCAAGTCATCAGGCTCTGATCCAACATGAGGCCTGGTCACAGACCGGGCCGCAGGGGCGTTGACCCCTGGAACTCTCTCCAGGTAAACTCCAGGTAGCACTCAGTCAAGTCAGTAGGCCAGTCAAGTCAGTAGGCCAGTCACGAACCCATATACTATTTGCTTCACTATTTTTAATCATACGAACCGACGCTCCATTAAGGCCATAAACTTCCGCCATGTCCACCACACAGATACCACATTTAAGCTTATCTAATATCTAGATTTTATTCACAATTCCTAGACTTGAACTTGTTTTTACTGTCTTGCCACTTGCTGCATCACTCCTGGGTGAGATGGTTCCTTGGCAGATGCAATGTATAGTAATGAAAAGACCAAAGCCGATTCACAGACAGTGCTGGGTACCTCACTGGACGCGTATATACCGAGCACTGACTGGTACGGAGGTGGCAGGGTAGGAAACTAGGGCCTCCCCCGTAAAAGACAATGGCTTGACCACAGGTAGACTGCCTAGCGCTCACTACACAGGGGAAGATCCCCGCCGTCCAACTAGCGCTCACTATACAGGGAAAGATCCCCGCCGTCCAACTAGCGCTCACTACACAGGGGAAGATCCCCGCCGTCCAACTAGCGCTCACTACACAGGGAAGATCCCCGCCGTCCAACTAGCGCTCACTACACAGGGGAAGATCCCCGCCGTCCAACTAGCGCTCACTATACAGGGAAAGATCCCCGCCGTCCAACTGGCGGCGCAGAAATTTTTTCCCTACCGAGAAGCAGAACCGTTTAAATTGAATTTTACTAAGTGTAAAATGAAAATATGCCGCAATTTGACAATAGTGTCAAATTATATATTATATATATATATAGTATATATAATTACATATGCAAAACGTAGCGTTTATAATTCCTAATTATTGACATATGAAGATGATCAGTTGCTGGTGGACACTGCTTATTATATCCATCAAATTATTGATGGAATCCAAGACTTTTCAATATCTGCAAGAAGTAAATAATGGTGTACTGAGTAACTTGAATTATTGTCCAGCGATTTATGAATTCATTGCTAAGACACAGAGAGAGAGACAGAGATATAAATTTATATTACACAAGACATATAATGAAGCAATGTTTACCTACGTCATATTGACTCATCATATATTTCATCCTATGTCAGTGATTGGATGAATTGTGTAATGAAGTTAACCAATTAAAATGTTTGGCTCGTCGGTGACGTCATTCATTGACGTACATGGGTATCTGTTAATCAGAGCTTGTTATAACGATGCTGTTGAGGGAATCAGCCAATTGGAAAGCTTAGTGGAAATTATTTTTTTCTGTATTCAGGTAAATAATTTTCTTGCAATTAAAAAAGTTTTTTTTAGAATAAATGCAGTTTTGACTACGAAATATTTAGTGCTAATTTCACAGTCTGTTAAGTTTTATGTGGAGAGTACCATATTAGTTAAGGTATATTAAAATTATATTAGTTTAATGAATAATTAAAGTGTAACGAACACTTGTCAATGGTCAATAATAACCCGCGCTCAGAGGGACACTCCTTGGCCAAAACTCTCACTCTTATTTCTTGATTGTTTTTCTCTCGCATATTTCGACGTCCATTTGAGGTCCTCTTTAGCAGATACAAGGGAGATATTGTTATACTGTATTGCATATGGTGTTGCAGGAAACATGTGCTAGTCATTCATTGCAAGAAGTAGTGGAGGCTCGGTTCTCTGCCCGTTGACTGCAGCCTGAGCTCTGAACAAGAGGAGACACTCTAGTATCTTCTCTCTCTTCATTGATGACCAAGGTGGTCTTACTAGCAGGTTAAGATTCTTGTATAACAGTCGTGTGTGTTCACACATTCTGGTTATACACGCACAATGTTACAAGTATAGCAAGTGAACTGATGCGCTACATACCTTCACAGAATATGTACACTGCTCCCCCTTATCTTCGTGTGTTAGTGTGTGACTAGTTAATGGTCCTTTTCATTTCTTCCGTATCCAGGTAAATCATTTTCGTCAAAAAAACAAAAACAAAAAAAAGGATTTCTTTTAGTGTTTATTTCCCAGCCAGTTAATTATTATTATTATGGGAAGATTATCATATTGATTAATATATATTAAAAAATATACACATTAGTTCAAATGGTGTTATGCACAGGACTGTGTTCATGACTCTTCTCTGTCTCTCACTTGTCTCCTGGCTTGCCCATTTTTCTTCTTTATTACCAATAGTTAAAAAACTTACCAAAATTAACTTCAGCTCGGGAGATCATAGTAGTAGTACTACTACTACTTTACTTTACTTTACTACTACTTTACAAACATTGCTGCTGAATATTATAGCTGGGATGACCTTAAAAAAAAAGTTTAAGGGGACATTTTTGTGGGCGGAAAAAGACACACGAATCAACAAGCAGATGACGGAACAGTGTAAGTCAATATTGTAACAATATTAAACGATATTTTGCTTAAGAATACACACAACATGACTGGTCCTTACATAGTCCGTCCGTCAGTTCAAGTGTGGAGGTTCAGCAGTGTGAAGGTTCAGCAGTGTGGAGGTTCAGTAGTGTGGAGGTTCAGCAGTGTGGAGGTTCAGTAGTGTGGAGGTTCAGTAGTGTGGAGGTTCAGTAGTGTGGAGGTTCAGTAGTGTGGAGGTTCAGTAGTGTGGAGGTTCAGAGTGTGGAGTTCAGAGTGGAGGTTCAGAGTGTGGAGTTCAGTAGTGTGGAGGTTCAGCAGTGAGGTTCAGCAGGAGGTTCAGCAGTGTGAGGTTCAGCAGGTGAGAGGTTCAGCAGTGTGGAGGTTCAGCAGTGTGGAGGTTCAGCAGTGTGGAGGTTCAGAGTGTGGAGGTTCAGAGTGTGAGGTTCAGAGTTGGGGTTCAGAGTGTGGGGTTCAGAGTGTGGAGGTTCAGTAGTGTGGAGGTTCAGAGTGTGGAGGTTCAGCAGTGTGGAGGTTCAGCAGTGTGGGGGTTCAGCAGTGTGAGAGGTTCAGCAGTGTGAGGGTTCAGCAGTGTGAGGTTCAGCAGTGTGAGGTTCAGCAGTGTGAGGTCAGCAGTGTGAGGCAGCAGTGTGAGGTTCAAGTGTGAGGTTCAGCAGTGTGGAGGTTCAGCAGTGTGGATTCAGGTGAGGTTCGTCAGCAGTGTGGAGGTTCAGCAGTGTGGAGGGGTTCAGCAGTGTGGAGGTTCAGCAGTGTGAGGTTCAGCAGTGGAGGTTCAGCAGTGTGAGGTTCAGCAGTGTGGAGGTTCAGCAGGTGGAGGTTCAGCAGTGTGGAGGTTCAGCAGTGTGAGGTTCAGCAGTGTGGAGGTTCAGCAGTGTGGAGGTTCAGCAGTGTGAGGTTCAGCAGTGTGGAGGTTCAGCAGTGTGGAGGTTCAGCAGTGTGAGGGTTCAGCAGTGTGGAGGTTCAGCAGTGTGGAGGTTCAGCAGTGTGGAGGTTCAGCAGTGTGGAGGTTCAGCAGTGTGGAGGTTCAGCAGTGTGGAGGTTCAGCAGTGTGGAGGTTCAGCAGTGTGAGGGTTCAGCAGTGTGAGGGTTCAGCAGTGTGAGGGTTCAGCAGTGTGGAGGTTCAGCAGTGTGGAGGTTCAGCAGTGTGGAGGTTCAGCAGTGTGGAGGTTCAGCAGTGTGGAGGTTCAGCAGTGTGGAGGTTCAGCAGTGTGGAGGTTCAGCAGTGTGGAGGTTCAGCAGTGTGGAGGTTCAGCAGTGTGGAGGTTCAGCAGTGTGGAGGTTCAGCAGTGTGGAGGTTCAGCAGTGTGGAGTTCAGCAGTGTGGTCAGCAGTGTGGAGGTTCAGCAGTGTGGAGGTTCAGCAGTGTGGAGGTTCAGCAGTGTGGAGGTTCAGTAGTGTGGAGGTTCAGCAGTGTGGAGGTTCAGCAGTGTGGAGGTTCAGCAGTGTGGAGGTTCAGCAGTGTGGAGGTTCAGCAGTGTGGAGGTTCAGCAGTGTGGAGGTTCAGCAGTGTGGAGGTTCAGCAGTGTGGAGGTTCAGCAGTGTGGAGGTTCAGCAGTGTGGAGGTTCAGCAGTGTGGAGGTTCAGTAGTGTGGAGGTTCAGTAGTGTGGAGGTTCAGCAGTGTGGAGGTTCAGCAGTGTGGAGGTTCAGCAGTGTGGAGGTTCAGCAGTGTGGAGGTTCAGCAGTGTGGAGGTTCAGCAGTGTGGAGGTTCAGCAGTGTGGAGGTTCAGCAGTGTGGAGGTTCAGTAGTGTGGAGGTTCAGCAGTGTGGAGGTTCAGCAGTGTGGAGGTTCAGCAGTGTGGAGGTTCAGCAGTGTGGAGGTTCAGCAGTGTGAGGGTTCAGCAGTGTGGAGGTTTAGCAGTGTGAGGATTCAGCAGTGTGGAGGTTCAGCAGTATGAGGGTTCAGCAGTGTGGAGGGTCAGTAGTGTGGAGGGTCAGTAGTGTGGAGGGTCAGCAGTGTGAGGGTTCAGCAGTGTGGAGGGTCAGTAGTGTGGAGGGTCAGCAGTGTGGAGGTTCAGCAGTGTGAGTTTTCAGCAGTGTGAGGGTTCAGCAGTGTGAGGGTTCAGCAGTGTGAGGGTTCAGCAGTGTGAGGGTCAGCAGTGTGAAGGTTCAGCAGTGTGAAGGTTCAGCAGTGTGAAGGTTCAGCAGTGTGGAGGGTCAGTAGTGTGGAGGGTCAGCAGTGTGAGGGTTCAGCAGTGTGGAGGGTCAGTAGTGTGGAGGGTCAGCAGTGTGGAGGTTCAGCAGTGTGAGTTTTCAGCAGTGTGAGGGTTCAGCAGTGTGAGGGCTCAACAGTGTGAGGGTTCAACAGTGTGAGGGTTCAACAGTGTGAGGGTTCAGCAGTGTGAGGGTTCAACAGTGTGAGAGGTCAGGTGAAGCCTGGTAATGTAGGAGAACATGAGTGGTTTTGGGAGCATTAAAGGACCTTGATTTTGCTCTATAATGTTTGAGGTTTGCATGACGACAGTGCTGGTGCTGCCAACAATATTCTACTCGTGTAACACGAGTTGGGTTTTGTTCAGGTCTTAAGATACGTATTCTAGTCCAGTGTACCGCACATACACTTTATTAATGCTGTGTGTTCTGCACATGTATTTATGGTCTATGTTAGGTAAGATTTGTCAGGAAACAGAACGACTGTTTCCTGACGCCGGTCTTTGTCATATGATGACCCGCAGCTGGAGCTTTTGGTCATCTGACCGAGGCCTTCCGCTGGCTTACCGGTCCGCCCCCTTTAGAAATTATGGTTATGATTATAACGATTTCATCACTCTTCTCTAGGGGTTGCGTGTTAATATTACTTATGCAAAATTTGTTGCCCCATTCTTAGCGTCACTTGCAGTTTGTGCACTTGACTATTTCTTCAACGGGAGAAGAGGTGAGAAAAGCCAATGTCAGGTCAAGTCACGTGTTCTCTGAAGATCAGAGCATTTGACAACATACTTACTCATGTGAAGCACTAAACCCATGTGGGTAATTCAGCGCAAGGAGTGGTGAAGGCTTGATCCTTCATCCGCTAATCAGCCAGCCAGGCTAAAGGGAGACCCGTCTCTATAACCAGGTCACAATACTCCTCAGTCTCATCTGGGAGTTTAGAGTCAAGTCCCTGGAGGAGGATCAAGCCTCCAGCGTTTCATACACGATGTACTGAGGTAGACGAGCCTCCACAAAGACGAAACCGGGAGTAAGACTCATTTTAATGGCTTGTATAAGGGCCGAGTCAACAAGAGGACATCAGCGAAGACTAGAAGAGGGATATACTGATACGGCAAAGGAACAGTCTGAAGGATAAGTATAATCTCTAGCATGACGGGAAATAGCATTGTTAACGTCGGCAAGGAGAACACTTGGAGTGTCAAAAAGAAGTGGCCAGTTTCACCACTGTAGTGTAGGTGGCAAGAGGAGCAGGAATGAAGGAGATTCCGGTAGTATCAGTGACACGAGAACAAGAAACGAGAACCAGACACGTCAACCAGATTATGACAAAATATATTAGCTTGATGAAACGCAAATTTAACATCCAGAGGACAAAGAGTGTTAACATGATATTGTATATTAGAAATATAAAGTAAGGTACAGGAAAAAAAGTTTGATTAGCTTGAGAGTGAGCAGTGTATTTATTAATTTTGAAGGAAAATCAAGAGAAGATAATCAACTGGGAAAATGGAATTTTTGAATCAAGAAAATGTGCATTATTAGTCTCAAAGATAGCGGGAAATAGGGACTATCCCATGGCAATGGTTTGTAAAGAGTAGTTACCTTACTAGGAAAACCTGTTAGAATCTACATAAACATAAATAAGATATAGAAAGGCATCGGTAGGAAAAGGGAGATCAAACACCCGCTAACTGATTTTCACTCAAATACGACTGGAAACATCAAAACAAAGATTATACGAGAGAGAGAGAGAGAGAGAGAAAGAGAAAAAAAAAAAAAAAAAAAAAAAAAGAAAAAAAAGAAAGAAAAAAAGAGAAAAAAAAAAGAGAAGAGAGAGAGAGAGAGAGAGTATCACGACGTATCGTCTTGTAGGTAGGATGTGGTCACACTCGTGCAGGTGAGGTGAGCAGAAGAGAAAATTAAAGTAACGAGAGTTTTGGCAAGCCAGGAGACAAGTGAGAGACGGAGAAGAGTCATGCACACAGTCCTGTGCATAACACCATTTGAACTAATGTATATATTATTTAATATATGTTAATCAATATGATAATCTCCCCATAATAATTAACTGGCTGGGAAATAAACACTAAAAGAAATCCTTTTTTTTTTTTTTTTTTTGACGAAAATGATTTACCTGGATACGGAAGAAATTTTTTTTAATTTGCTTCCCGCTAAGCGTTCTAATTGGCTGATTCCCTCAACAGCATCGTTATAACAAGCTCTGATTAACATTCGCATGACGTCATTGCATGACGTCACCGGTGAACCAAACATTTTAATTGGTTAACTTCATTACACACTTCGTCCAATCGCTGACATAGGATGACATATATGATGAGTCAATATGACGTACGCAATATAAATTTCTCTCTCTCTTTGTCTTAGCAATGAATTCATAAATCGCTGGACAATATTTCAAGTTACTCAGTCCAGCATTATTTACTTCTTGCTGATATTGGAAAGTCTTGGATTCCATCAGATCTTTTATGAATGTAAGAAACAGAGTCCACCAGCATCTGACCATCTTCACATGTCAACATTTAGGAATTATTAACGATAAAGTAACGTTGTTGTCGTTAGTGTTGCTAAATAATACCACTGTTAGGTGCTACTACTGCTGCTGCTAATAATAATAATAATAATAATTGCAATTATAATTATAATAAAAGTAAGATATAAACAGTAATAGCATTGAACTATAGATATAGGAAGTGATGAGTAGGTCGCTCTGGTGACTATTTCTGAATCAAACTTCAGAGGACAAAATTGGTTTGTAGGTTCTGAATTGTGCATGTTTCTAAGATGTCATGGAGGGTCCAAGGAAGCGAGTACTCTCATAGCGAGTACTCTCACAGCGAGTACTCTCATAGCGAGTACTCTCACAGCGAGTACTCTCATAGCGAGTACTCTCACAGCGAGTACTCTCATAGCGAGTACTCTCACAGCGAGTACTCTCATAGCGAGTACTCTCACAGCGAGTACTCTCATAGCGAGTACTCTCACAGCGAGTACTTCTCATAGCGAGTACTCTCACAGCGAGTACTCTCATAGCGAGTACTCTCACAGCGAGTACTCTCATAGCGAGTACTCTCACAGCGAGTACTCTCATAGCGAGTACTCTCACAGCGAGTACTCTCATAGAAAGGAGTCTGGCGGCCCCTACTCCATTAGTCTAGTAACCCTGTCAACCCAAACTATTTCAATAGTTCACTAGTTATTAATGTAAAAAAATCAACATGCGTAGTAATTGAAACTCAGCGAGAAAATTCCTTGCTAGATCCAGCGGCGGTAGATAAGATACACAATTCGGGTTAACAAATCACGGAACGAGCAGGACTTGAACCCATGGCGAGTGAGACCTAAAACTAACTTCCCATGGGTTCAAATCCAACCCGTTCCGTGAATTATTTGCAGTCGTGTTATTACGATTTCCTGAATCTGATGTGGAGCCACAAGGAAGTGCCTACTGTGGCTGACACAAGTATTCCGTTAGCGGGTCAGCGGGTGAGTGCCGCTGACCAGGGGGAAGAGGCACACACCCTTCATTTGTCTTCGCCCTTTCATTTTTTTATCCTTCTTTTCCATTGTAAGTCAAACCTGATTATTACTACCCCGGCCAGCGAATTATACTACCTGGTCCCACAACACGCTTACGTCATCATTGCTACTACTGCTACTACTGCTACTACTACTACTGCTACTACTACTACTACTACTACTACTACTACTACTACTACTACTGCTGCTACTATACTACTACTACTACTACTTTTACAACTACTATTACGACGAAGTCGACGTTATAGTTCTCTCGTTTCCCAGTATAAGTCAACTTTTCCTGTATTAAATTGATAATGTCACTGGTGGGCGACACGTCTTTCAAAGACGGTAGCCAGGTGTTTGACAAGTGTCTTACACCAGGTGTTTGACAAGTGTCTTACACCAGGTGTTTGACAAGTGTCTTACACCAGGTGTTTGACAAGTGTCTTACACCAGGTGTTTGACAAGTGTCTTACACCAGGTGTTTGACAAGTGTCTTACACCAGGTGTTTGACAAGTGTCTTACACCAGGTGTTTGACAAGTGTCTTACACCAGGTGTTTGACAAGTGTCTTACACCAGGTGTTTGACAAGTGTCTTACACCAGGTGTTTGACAAGTGTCTTACACCAGGTGTTTGACAAGTGTCTTACACCAGGTGTTTGACAAGTGTCTTACACCAGGTGTTTGACAAGTGTCTTACACCAGGTGTTTGACAAGTGTCTTACACCAGGTGTTTGACAAGTGTCTTACACCAGGTGTTTGACAAGTGTCTTACACCAGGTGTTTGACAAGTGTCTTACACCAGGTGTTTGACAAGTGTCTTACACCAGGTGTTTGACAAGTGTCTTACACCAGGTGTTTGACAAGTGTCTTACACCAGGTGTTTGACAAGTGTCTTACACCAGGTGTTTGACAAGTGTCTTACACAGGTGTTTGACAAGTGTCTTACACCAGGTGTTTGACAAGTGTCTTACACCAGGTGTTTGACAAGTGTCTTACACCAGGTGTTTGACAAGTGTCTTACACCAGGTGTTTGACAAGTGTCTTACACCAGGTGTTTGACAAGTGTCTTACACCAGGTGTTTGACAAGTGTTTTACACCAGGTGATTTACAAGTGTCTTACACCAGGTGTTTGAAAAGTGTCTTACACCAGGTGTTTGACAAGTGTCTTACACCAGGTGTTTGACAAGTGTTTTACACAAGGTGTTTGACAAGTGTCTTATACCAGGTGTTTGACAAGTGTCTTACATCAGGTGTTTGACAAGTGTTTTACACCAGGTGTTTGACAAGTGTCTTATACCAGGTGTTTGACAGGTGTCTTACACCGGGCGTTTGACAAGTGTCTTACACCAGGTGTTTGACAAGTGTCTTACACCGGGCGTTTGACAAGTGTCTTACACCAGGTGTTTGACAAGTGTCTTACACCAGGTGTTTGACAAGTGTCTTACACCAGGTGTTTGACAAGTGTTTTACACCAGGCCTTACCGGCCCATTATGAATAATACACCTGTGCAATACTTGTATACCTTTATTGGTGGCCCATGCTAAGCATTAACCACTGGTCCATGCTAGGCATTAACCACTGGCCCGTGCTAGGCATTAACCACTGGTCCATGCTAGACATTAACCACTGGTCCATGCTAGGCATTAACCACTGGCCCATGCTAGGCCTTAACCACTGGTCCATGCTAGGCATTAACCACTGGCCCATTCTAGGCATTAACCACTGGTCCATGCTAGGTATTAACCACTGGTCCATGCTAGACATTAACCACTGGCCCATGCTAGACATTACCACTGGCCCATGCTAGACATTAACCACTGGCCCATGCTAGACATTAACCACTGGTCAATGCTAGACATTAACCACTGGCCCATGCTAGACATTAACCACTGGCCCATGCTTGACATTAACCACTGGCCCATGCTAGACATTAACCACTGGCCCATGCTAGACATTAACCACTGGTCCACGCTAGACATTAACCACTGGCCCACGCTAGACATTAACCACTGGCCCTTGCTAGACATTAACCACTGACCCATGCTAGACATTAGCCACTGGCCCATGCTAGACATTAACCACTGGCCCATGCTAGACATTAACCACTGGCCCATGCTAAACATTAACCACTGGCCCATGCTAAACATTAACCACTGGCCCATGCTAGACATTACCCACTGGTCCACGCTAGACATTAACCACTGGTCCATGCTAAACATTAACCACTGGCCCATGCTAGACATTACCCACTGGTCCACGCTAGACATTAACCACTGACCCATGCTAAACAGGACTCAGTAACACCTCTCCCCACTGTTTTTCAAACATCTCATGGTCACAGCACTCAGTAGGACAGCCCAGTTTTACACCACACCACAGTTCGCAGTGTTCACCAGCTTGGTGTACACCCATGTTCATGAGCTACCAACAGTCAGACTGTTCTTTATCTGCCAACTCTCACCGAAATCTCGCCTTCGTGCTGACAGTTTTCTCACTCTGAAAAATGCCTCATCTCTTTCTCTGTTTCCATTTTTTTGCCTTCTTTCCTCACTGAATCTGTCTTATTCGCCCTTAAATAATATAAAAATCAAATAGAATACTTCAGACCACAGCACGATTAGACACACACACACACACACACACACACAGTTTGGAACCCACACCTAGCCAAGCACGTAAGGAAACTAAACTAGTCCCTGAGCTAAGGGGTATGTCCTACGAGGAGAGGTTAAGGGAAATCGCCCTGACGACACTGGAGGGCAGGAGAGATATGGGGATATGATAACGACATATAAAATACTGAGAGGAATCGACAAAGTGGACAGAGACAGGATGTTTCAGAGTTGGGACACAGCAACAAGGGGACACAGTTGGAAGTTGAAGACTCAAATGAATCACAGGGATGTTATGAAGTATTTCTTCAGTCACAGAGTTGTCAGGAAGTGAAATAGTCTGGGAAGTGATGTAGTGGAGGCAGGATTCATACATAGCTTTAAGAAGAGGTATGATAAAGCTCATGGAGCAGGGAGAGTGACCTAGTAGCGACCAGTGAAGAGGCGGGGCCAGGAGCTGTGACTCGACCCCTGCAACCACAACTATATATATATATATATATATATATATATATATATATATATATATATATATATATATATATATATATATATATATATATATATATTATATATATGTCTTGCCGAATAGGTAAAATTGGTCAATTAGCAAGAACTCATTTAAAATTATGTCCTTTCAAAATTTTCTTTTATACGTTTAAAAATATAGGGAGGTATCACCTCTGGAACTTTATTGGGAACCCTCATCCTCAGAGGTTCTCCCCGGACCGTTTGAATATTTTCTCCTGCCACCCCCTATATTCTATGTAAACTTTATTTATAAACAAAATACATTAACAAAGATACAATAGAAATGAGAACAACATAAATAACATACCAGAGCCTACATCTCAAACACTTCAACCAGTTTCCCGGCGGTGGGCCGCGTGCCCAGAATGCTGAAGGCATTTTCCCTCTGGATCGCAACACTGAGTCTCTGAAAAAGGAAGCTGGCCGCTCTGTGGTCCTTGGTTTCTGTAAGCACACTTGCCCCAAGCTCCAAGGGTCTCCAACCCTACTGGGATGAAGTTATGGCAAGGGGGCAGGTCTACATATCTGCGGATCTTCTGGGTCTGCCTGTAAGTGGCGGCTCCACCCCCTTAAACTTCAGAGTATGGCAAGTAGGTGTCCGCCAACGTGGCAGCACAGGTGTAGTCCCATTCAATCTGCTTACCATCCTTCCAGGGTACCATAGTGGCTCCATCTGGACGCTTTTGACTTCCGTCGGACCTCCATACTTGGGGTTCCCGTTGAGCTGGGCAACGGGCTGTAGCGAGACTTCTCTTTATGATGTCATTGACCTCCTCATGTCTAGCATACTTCCCTTCTGATGTATGACACACGAGACCATGAAATCCGAATTGATCAGCCGACGCCCTACCGCAAATACACCTATGTTCGGTGAGTGTGGGGGCGGCTAGGCGAAGAACTACACCAATCCGAATGGCCTGTGAGTCGAGTCGGGTGCCCAGGGAGGAGTTGGAAACAACTAAAAGGAAATCTGAGTGTGGTGCCTTCACCGCTAGGAGACGAGCTTTGTCCTTTCCTGAAGTGTTGTTGAGCATTGTGTTGGCAATTTTTTCTATGATCGGTTTGTCCCAGTGGGACTGTTTGTGCTCTTTGGGAGGAACCGGTCTGCTGGAGGAGTCTGCAAGATTGTCCCACCGCACGGCTGCTTCAATGAACCTGTGGTCTTGAGCTACTACCGCACCTCTCAAGCGTTCGGGAACAATATCCTTGACTAGTCCACTGGAAGCAATGCACAAGGACAAAAATGCAGGTAAACCTACCTGTTTGACCCCATTGCTGATCTTCCAGTGACAGATTCAGTGCCTTTTTAAAGATAGATCTCAGGAGCGAGTCATATTCGCTAAGTGTTGGGATGTCGAAAGAGGGTGCGCACCTCAAGAAGTGAGTCTTGGCAAGGTAAGACACATTGTGAGGAGATACAGGGTATCATGGGCATCAAGATCACTTATTCTCTCCTCCATTCTCTTCAGGCCATTCAGTTTGTCCTTGAGG
Source organism: Cherax destructor (assembly GCA_009830355.1). Taxonomy (NCBI): domain Eukaryota; kingdom Metazoa; phylum Arthropoda; class Malacostraca; order Decapoda; family Parastacidae; genus Cherax; species Cherax destructor. The sequence continues at coordinate 171,658 of WNWK01000478.1, forward strand.
CCCGTGTTGATGGCCTGATGACCCAGTGGTGCTCCCAAGAGGGTGCCCTTGGTCGGGGTGGTAGTAGAGGCTTCGGGAAGGATTGTTCGCACAGCTGTGATCATTACCTGGTTGTGTGTGATGATTTCACACTTGGAGGGATTGAAGATGAGTCCTAAGGCTTCTCCCTGTGTCTTCACCAGTTGTCGGTCCTCTAACAGGGACTCTTCAGTACCTGCCAGAGTGCCATCATCCAGGTACCAGACGTTGAGCTCACTGCGCAGGCTGGAAGTTAGTTCTCTTACCGTCAAGCAGAAGAGAAGTGGAGCGAGTGGATCACCCTGCTGAACACCCTCTGATGAGGGAATTTCATGTTCGCCAAACAAAAGAATTGAGGGTTTGCTGTAGCCAGCAGCTTCACTCCCTTGAGAGACGCCAAAGCCCAGTTGATTTGGCTGGAGTAAACTGGCGGCTTCTATGCGAAAAAGGAAGGTTTAATTTCTATTCGGCACGACATACACACACACACAATATATATATATATATACTATATATATATATATATATATATATATATATATATATATATATATATATATATATATATATATATATATATATATATATATATCAATAACAGCATATGCGACTAACAAAGGATTCGAACCCATGATGCTTTGGCCCGCCTCATGATGAGCGAAAATCCATGACGCTCTAACCCATGGTTAGAGCGCCCAGCCAAGCTAGGCGTTGTACCCTTGGTCCGAGAACATTCAGTGGTGTGGGGTGATCAATACCACTTGTTCGTGGTCACAATAATATATATATATATATATATATATATATATATATATATATATATATATATATATATATATATATATATATATATATAATTTCTTGACATAACATAACGTTGAGAGAACCACAATTCTCCAACACAAAACTCAAACATAACACTCACGTTTAACGAGAAGAAACTCGCGGAACTCCTCCTGGTTGTAGAATAGTGGTGGGCAGGGCAGAGAGGGACCAAAGAGAGGCACCGTCTCCTCAGAGTACACCTGAAGACGATATGCGTCCTCCTCTGGCAGGTACGACACCAAGGCGAACACGTCTATAGACACTGGTTAAGGAAGAACATCTTTCGCCACTTGAGGTATAGTATGTAGAGTGCGTACGTCTCTAAATGTGAATGTACTTGGAACAGAAATATATATACTGAGAGATACACATATACAGAGAGGTATATATATAATGAGAGGTATATATACACTGATATATATATATATATATATATATATATATATATATATATATATATATATATATATATGTCGTGCCGATTAGGTAAAACTTGCGATTTTGGCTTAAATAGCAACGCTCACCTTGCCATACAAGACAAGTGAAAATTTGTGTATGCAATAATTTCGCCAAAATCATTCTGAACATAACGAAAAAAATATATTTCATTGTGTTTGTTTATTATTAAATTAATGTTAACGTATCTAAAATATATTTAGTTGGGTTAGGCTAAATTAAATTGCGCTTGTTGTAATAAGGTTAGGTAGGTTTTCAAAGTTTCTCTTGGTACAAAATTATAAATTCTTACATTAACATAAATGAAAAAAATATATCTTTAAACGTATAAGAGAAAATTTTAGAAAGGACGTAATTTTAGATGAGTTCTTGCTAATTGACCAGTTTTACCTAATCGGCACGACATATATATATATATATATATATATATATATATATATATATATATATATATATATATATATATATATATATATTATATATATATATAGAGAGAAGAGATGGAGATGTCCGAAAATATACTCTTAGAGATAAGACAAACTAAGCAGACTACCATACAGCAGTGCTCCTCTATTATTATGCTTAGTATTAAATACAAAAGTATTCATGACTGGTGGAGTGTAGGCGACATGCAGCGTAAATGATCCCCGTATAATCGATAGTCTTTAAACCTAATAAGCCAGCCAACGGACCTTCTTTTTGCCACAGAAATTTGAATTTCGAACCAATTGGTTTATCAAGTTTAATTACAGTCTACCTACTGAATGATTATCCTTAACTCTGCAGGTTCGCTGTCCAAAGCTATCAGAGCAGTACGGTGCGGAATTCCCTATGGTACAGTTGATTTTTTTTTTTTTTAAATTTACATCACGAAATTACGGTATGGTATTTCAGACAGGTGCGAAAAACGTAAATAGAAATACGGCACTGGCAGCATTCCTCTATACTGTCACCAAGAATACTTTACTCAGAAAAGTAGACAATATACACTATACTATATATACACAGAGATAAACCCATCCTACAATAAACACCCTGTCAGATACTCATCTCAGTGCGTATACACTAGGAGATATATTCCTGTCGGAGTATGTGGTCGGTCGTGTCGACTCAAGACATTCCTGCACGAGTAATATGACTAAATGCTAGGTTTGGGTCCCTCCTCGTGGTCTGTAAGAAATGCTAGGTTTGGGTCCCTCCTCGTGGTCTGTAAGAAATGCTAGGTTTGGGTCCCTCCTCGTGGTCTGTAAGAAATGCTAGGTTTGGGTCCCTCCTCGTGGTCTGTAAGAAATGCTAGGTTTGGGTCCCTCCTCGTGGTCTGTAAGAAATACTAGGTTTGGGTCCCTCCTCGTGGTCTGTAAGAAGACAGAGAAACAAGTTGCCGAATAAACTTGGAAGAACTTTTCGCTCTGTGTAGTTTTGATAAAGGACGTTGTGCCGATGTAACCTTCTTCTTCAACTTGTCTTTGTCTTGACACTTGTGGGCAAGACTACGCTTCTTCCATTATCGTGAAATTACGTTTCCGTGAAGACACAGTAACAGAGGTCAACAACCCCCACTTATAAAAAATAGCTTCGTAACACGACATTAAGAGGCTTTTGATGCTATTTCATTTAGTCTGAACATTTATTCATTACGTCATTTTAGTATATACATATTTATTTAAAAAAAATATTTAAAAACTGTCGAATTTTGAAAAATGTCGCCTATCGCCAGTGGGACTCTCACTCGGCAAATCTTTCAAATTTGTTCCCGTGAATCAACCAGCTGGATCTTGTATCACAAATATAATACTGTACTGACAATGGAATAGAAGAGACACATTTGCAACTTAAGGAAACTTTTATTACGATACGATTGGCACACCAGGAGCTATATCAATGCAAAAGCGAGTTGTTTATAACTAGGAACTAGGAACTAGGAATGACCGAAGCATCGGTGAGATAGGGAAGGAAGAAGGAAGGGGAAGGATGGAAATACTGGAAAAGGATGGGATGGTGGAGGAGAGGAGGGTAGGAAAGATCAGTGGACCAACCACTGTAGAGCAAGTGATACTGAAGTACTGCAGTCGTTGATGGAGAGGGATGAGGGACGGTGGTGTATGTTTCTCATGAAGGGGCGATGAGGCGGCTTCAGCAGGCAGGAAAGGTGGAGAAGGCAGTCACACTGCACAGTGATGTGTTGGAGAGATTACTGAAACGATCCATTCTCGAGTGAGTTGAACTTCGTTCTTATGGTGTGGTACATTTTCAGTGGACGTCTGAACTTAGGATGAGCAAGGTCGCGGATAAGGTCATCCATGGTGTTGAGTGGTGAAGAAGAACAGGGGAACTTTTGTTTATAACTAAACGGTTATAACTGACAATTTAAAGGGGTGGACCGGTAAGCCAGCGGAAGGCCTCGGTCAGATGACCGAGCGGGTCGTCATCCGACTAAGACCCGCGTCAGGAAACATCATGTCTGAGCTCTGCCTTTTAAACACTGTATCATCATGTCTGCACTCTGCCTTCCAAACATTGTATCATCATGTCTGAACTCTGCCTTCCAAACATTGTATCATCATGTCTGCACTCTGCCTTCCAAAAACTGTATTTTCATGTCTGCACTCTGCCTTCCAAAAACTGTATTTTCATGTCTGCACTCTGCCTTCCAAACATTGTATCATCATGTCTGAACTCTGTCTTCCAAACATTGTATCATCATGTCTGCACTCTGGCTTCCAAAAACTGTATTTTCATGTCTGCACTCTGCCTTCCAAACACTGCATCATCATGTCTGCACTCTGCCTTCCAAACATTGTATCATCATATCTGAGCTCTGCCTTCCAAACACTGTATCATCATGTCTGCACTCTGCCTTCCAAACACTGCATCATCATGTCTGAGCTCTGCCTTCCAAACACTGCATCATCATGTCTGCCCTCTGCCTTCCAAACACTGCATCATCATGTCTGCCCTCTGCCTTCCAAACACTGTATCATCATGTCTGAGCTCTGCCTTCCAAACACTGCATCATCATGTCTGCCCTCTGCCTTCCAAACACTGCATCATCATGTCTGCCCTCTGCCTTCCAAACACTGTATCATCATGTCTGAGCTCTGCCTTCCAAACACTGTATCATCATGTCTGCGCTCCATAAAGACAACGAGGGACCTGGTAACTGTCTCTTTCGCTGGCGACAAATGCTTGACGTGTTAAAGAGGCAAAGATAAATTTCTGGCAGTGCTAATTCTTCAAAGTCAGGCTCAGACAAGAGAGGAAATTGAATTCCATTTAATGTCGCGCGAATGAAAAGAAGTGACAAGAATTTGCTAAATACTGACGACTTCCTGACGCATCAAACCAAGGGCCGATGAGGATGACATGTTCTTGAGTTAGGTCTCGTGTAAACATCACGCAGTTTACCCTCAACGAGTCAGCTGTGGGAAGACATAGACAAGAACACTTCAGCCACTGGAAAAGAAAATAGAGTAAAAAATTTATTGTACGAAAAGTGAGAGATACTCGCCTCTCTGTGTATATGCGCTGATACACACATATCTCGGTGTATTTACTTTGAGAGATACACTCACATCTCGGTGTATATACTCTGAGAGATGCACTCACATCTCAGGGTATATACGCTGAGAGATGCACTCACCCACTCACCTTTCAGTGTATTTACCCAGAGAAATATACCGATGCAGATGTATATACCCTGAGAGATGCACCCATCCAGGTGTATACCACCACCTGAGTGATACACACATCTCGGTATATATACCCTGACTTGACCTCTCGGTGTATATACCGTAAGAGATACACCTATCAGTGTATACCCTGATAGATACACTCATCCAGGTGTATATAACCTCCTGGTAGATACACTCATTCTGCTGCATATACCCTGATAAATATACTCATCCAGGTGTATATTCCCTGATTGATACACTTATCCTGGTGTATACACCCTGATAGATACACTCATCCAGATGTATATACCCTGATAGATTCACTCAGCCAGGTGTATATACCCTGACAGATTCACTCATAGAGGTGTATATACCCTAGTAGATACACTTATCCAGGTGTATATACCTTGGTAGATACAGTCATCCAGGTGTATATACCCTGGTAGATACAGTCATCCAAGTATATATACCCTGGTAGATACACATCCATGTGTATATAACCTGGTAGATACAGTCATCCAGGTGTATATACCCTGGTAGATATACATCCATGTGTATATACCCTGGTAGATACACTCATCCAGGAGTATATACCCTGGTAGATACACTCATCCATGTGTATATACCCTGGTAGATACACTCATCCAGGTGTATATACCCTGGTAGATACACTCATCCAGGTGTATATACCCTGGTAGATACACTCATCCAGGTGTATATACCCTGGTAGATACACTCATCCAGGTGTATATACCCTGGTACATACACTCATCCAGGTGTATATACCCTGGTACATACACTCATCCAGGTGTATATACCCTGGTAGATACACTCATCCAGGTGTATATACCCTGGTAGATACACTCATCCAGGTGTATATACCCTGGTAGATACACTCATCCAGGTGTATATACCCTGGTAGATACACTCATCCAGGTGTATATACCCTGGTAGATACACTCATCCAGGTGTATATACCCTGGTACATACACTCATCCAGGTGTATATACCCTGGTACATACACTCATCCAGGTGTATATACCCTGGTAGATACACTCATCCAGGTGTATATACCCTGGTAGATACACTCATCCAGGTGTATATACCCTGGTAGATACACTCATCCAGGTGTATATACCCTGGTAGATACACTCATCCAGGTGTTTAAGGAATGAGAAAAGTCACAACAATGTGACTGGAACAATTCCCCAAAAGTTCATCTGAAGTCGATGATACGGACCATCAAGGACCCTTATCAACGATACGGACCATCATGGACCCTTATCAAGGATACGGACCATCATGGACCCTTATCAAGGATACGGACCATCATGGGCCGTTATCAACGATACGGACCATCATGGACTGTTATCAAGGATACGGACCATCATGGACCGTTATCAAGGATACGGTCTATCGTGGACAATTATCAAGTGACGACGATAAGGTCCCTTATGGACCATTATCAAGTGACGACGATAAGGTCCATTATGTACCAAAATCAAGTGACAACGATACGGTCCATTATTTCCTCGTCTCCTTTTTCCCTTGATTCGTCTTTTGCTGTTTTTTTCCGCTTTACCTATCCCGTCTTCTGATTTCCCTCTTCCTTACTTCTTTCGTAGCTCGGGAGAGCAGGCCTACCGCAGCTCACCTCAGCCTCCCTGGCACCAGGTGTCAGGCCTACTGCAGCTCACCTCAGCCTCCCTGGCACCAGGTGTCAGGCCTACTGCAGCTCACCTCAGCCTCCCTGGCACCAGGTGTCAGGCCTACTGCAGCTCACCTCAGCCTCCTTGGCACCAGGTGTCAAGCCTACTGCAGCTCACCTCAGCCTCCTTGGCACCAGGTGTCAGGCCTACTGCAGCTCACCTCAGCCTCCTGGCACCAGGTGTCAGGCCTACTGCACTCCCAGCCTCCACCAGGTGTCAGCCAGCACTCACCTCAGCCTCCTTGGCACCAGGTGTCAGGCCTACTGCAGCTCACCTCAGCCTCCTGGCACCAGGTGTCAGGCCTACTGCAGCTCACCTCAGCCTCCTGGCACCAGGTGTCAGGCCTACTGCAGCTCACCTCAGCCTCCTGGCACCAGGTGTCAGGCCTACTGCAGCTCACCTCAGCCTCCTGGCACCAGGTGTCATGCCTACCGCATCTCACCTCAGCCTTCCTGGCACCAGGTGTCAGGCCTACCGCAGCTCACCTCAGCCTCCCTGGCACCAGGTGTCAGGCCTACCGCAGCTCACCTCAGCCTCCCTGGCACCAGGTGTCAGGCCTACCGCAGCTCACCTCAGCCTCCCTGGCACCAGGTGTTAGGCCTACCGCAGCTCACCTCAGCCTCCCTGGCACCAGGTGTCAGGCCTACCGCAGCTCACCTCAGCCTCCCTGGCACCAGGTGTTAGGCCTACCGCAGCTCACCTCAGCCTCCCTGGCACCAGGTGTCAGTGGTGGCAAGATGCTCCTCTGAGCGTCCAACATCTTCAAACATATTTCTCTCTCCATATTAGATCATTATTCCAGCTGCCTGGCCTGGCTCACTGCATCTACTACTACTGCTACTACTTATACTAATACTTATAGTACTACTAGTACTTAAACTACTACTACTACTGCTACTACTACTGCTGCTGCTGCTGCTGCTGCTGCTTGCTGCTGCTGCTGCTGCTGCTGCTGCTGCTGCTGCTGCTACTACTACAAACACTGACTCCTTTCCCAGTTTATCTTTCGCTTTGTCTTCTGGTCTCCTCTACTATTTTCGCCCCAGTTGTAACTTGACAATGGTCCAGGACTCAGTGAAACGCGGTCATAGGTTTTCTGCCCTAAGCGCGGACTGTTGGTCACTCCAGCTCCGTGTATTCTATCAAAAAAAAAAAGTCTTTTATAAGTTCTTTAGTGTTTCACAAAAATATTTGCACATTTTTTAAATCAAAGATATTTAATATTTCTTACTTTGAGAGAGGAAAGGAGGAAGAGGAGGAGGAGGAAAAACAGCAGGAGAAAGAGGAAAAACAGCAGGAGGAACAGCAACAGAGCGAGAAGGAACATAAACAGAATTAAGAGAAACAACAGTAGCAAAAGTAAGAGCAGGAGAAGGAGGAGGAGGAAACAGCAACTGCAGGAGGAGGAAGGAGAGTAACAGCAACAGCAGGTGGAGGAGGAGGAACAGCAACTGCAAGAGGAGGAACAGCAGCAGGAGGAAGAACAGCAGCAGGAGTAACAGTAACAGCAGGTGGAGGAGAAGGAACAGGCCCTCAGATTAAAGGATACGAGTAAACTGGGACTTGATGAACGACGGGGAGAAGTTGGCCATGTCTTCCACACTGCCGTCCAGGAACACGATGTTGACGATGTCGTTCCCGATGTGTCGTTTCCTCTCCACCTGCGGAAGAGAACAGAAAGTGCAAGTGAGAACGACAAGTCTTAACAATAAGTGTCTGTATATATATATATATATATATATATATATATAGTCGTGCCGATTATGTAAAACTGGTCAATTAGCAAGAACTCATCTAAAATTAAATCCTTTCTAAAATTTTCTCTTATTCGTTTAAAGATATATTTTTTTCATTTATGTTAATGTAAGAATTTATAATCTTGTACCAAGAGAAACTTTGAAAACCTACATAACCTTATTACAACAAGCGCAATTTAATTTAGCCTAACCCAACTAAATATATTTTAGATACGTTAACATTAATTTAATAATAAACAAACACAATGAAATATATTTTTTTCGTTATGTTCAGAATGATTTTGGCGAAATTATTGCATACACAAATTTTCACTTGTCTTATATGGCAAGGTGAGCGTTGCTATTTAAGCCAAAATCGCAAGTTTTACCTAATCGGCACGACATATATATATATATAGAGCGTCATGTGGTTTTCACTCATCATGAGGCGGACCAAAACAACATGGGTTCGAGTCCTTGGCTACTCGCAGTGTTGTTATTGATCAATACCACTCGTTCGTGGTTACAATAATATAATATACTGCTTGTTGAGCTAGTATACCAAACAGGGAGTAGAATGAAATTAGCTTAGAGGCGTCCACACCACCGTATGTCCTTGGGTAGCGAGTACAACATCCAGTTCTACTGGATGCGCTACTCTTAAGAATTGTGTGGTTAAGTGGTCTAGAGCGTCATGTCTTTTCTCTCACCATGAGGGGGCCAAAGCAGCATGGGTTCGACCCCTGTCTAGTGCAGTGTTGTTATTGATCAATACCACTCGTTCGTGGTTACAATAATATATATATATATATATATATATATATATATATATATATATATATATATATATATGTCGTGCCGAATAGGTAAAACTTGTGATTTTGGCTTAAATAACAATGCTCTTCTTGCCGAATAAGGCAAGCGAAAATTTGAGTATGCAATAATTTCGCAAAAATCATTCTGAACCTAACGAAAAAAATATATTTCATTGTGTTTGTTTATTAAATTATTGTAAACTTATATAAAATATATTTAGTTGGATTAGGCTAAATTAAATTGCACTTTTTATAATAAGGTTAGGTAAGTTTTCTAAGGTTCTTTTGGTACAAAATTATTAATTTTTTCATTAGCATAAATGAAAAAAAAATTTCATTAGCATAAATGAAAAAAATATATCTTTAAACGTATAAGAGAAAATTTTAGAAAGAACTTAATTTTAAATTAGTTCTTGCTAATTGACCAGTTTTACCTATTCGGCACGACATATATATACACACACATATATATGTCATGTGATTTTCGTTCACCACGAGGCAGGGCCAAAACTACATGGGTTCGAATCCTTGGCTAGTTGCAGTGTTGTTATTGACTCAATACCACTCGTTCGTGGTCACAATAATATATACACTGCTTGGGGAGGATAGTACGCCAAATGGGGATAAGAATGAAATTAGCTTAGAGGCACCCACACCACCGTATGTCTTCGGACCAAGAGTAACACACCTAGCTTGGCTGGGTGCTTGGTTCTTGTAGGATTGTATGGGCCAGTGGGTTAAGGCGTCATGTGATTTTCGCTCACCACGAGACAGGGACAAAACTACATGGGTTCGAATCCTCGGCTAGTCGCAGATTTCTTACTGATACATATATATATGCAATACGTAATGTTAACACGGGTTATATCTTGTTAATGTCCAGGAAAGCAAACACAATTTGCGAGGTTAACTTAGAAAATGAGAGATGCAAGATTTTGAGAGTGTATGCCGCCATCTTCTCTTTGAGAGAAAATGAAAACCAGAACAACTAAAAGAAGAAAAATCTGATTATTTATGCAAACTTTATGCATTTCATTCATTGCAGAATCCGAGAGAGGTATTCCCTTATTGCATAGCCCCAGCCCCCTGTGTCTCGGTGCACGCGATCGTAGCAGTATCCGGTGCGGCGTAAGTTTCTAATGCACTTAAATGTTGGTGTTGAAGATTTGAAATGAATCGGAAGAGGCATTCACAAATTATCACATGGAGACTAATATCCTAATTTCTTCAATGAAAGTGAAAATTTTGGACTTGCATTAGCCAAAGTAATTCAAACTTTCCACTAGGAGACACCAGCCGTGAAGTCAAACTTTTCTTGTTATCTTTGAGATCAGTATCTTAAAATACGCCAGCATGTTAAGTTTATATTCGCTCAGAAGTTTCATTAACAAGTTTTAATTATCAGCGTTGAAAGGTTAAAGTCAATTAGATGAAGCACTCAAAAAATGTCGCATGAAAATCAGTATTTCAATTTTCCCACTTTTTCTCCCAAGAAAACTTGCTAATTGGGATCTAAACTGTTGCTTCGTAAGATGGACTATTATTTACGTTTAATGTAAACAAGCAAGCAAATAGGCAACTTTATTTAGAATTTATGTACATAATATTCAGTTTTTACAATATTCTTGATGGCACACAGATGGTATGAGTACATCAAGTGTATAGTAAATAGATTTAATCTTAGATAACCTAAGATGATTTAAGATCATTTATTTCTGATCAGAAGAGGAAGTCTCCAGTTATTTCAGAGAAACCAATTTGCTTTACAAACTGGCGTACTGCAACTTGCACAACCTAAATTCAAAGACAGCTTCCTTTGAAGAAAACACATCGACGCTAAAAGTTTGAAGCCGACCAAGAAATGCATTCTCCAGTTATTGCAGAGAATTTAAAAAAAATTATACCTTCGCAGCCTAATCCCAGAAATGTTTCATGTATTCCACATGACTGATACCGTTCGGAAATGTGTTATTTTAATCATGTCTGGGGAAAGGAGGCATTCAGATTCGATCTATGAAAGGAGAGTTCTTTGGATTTAGTTCCTTGGATCAAGAGCACCCTCACCAACATCAAAGCACATTCTTTGAGAAGTTATTTATTTAATTAGAAAAAACATTGGAGATTAAACCATTTCGAGATTAAAGGTGAAAAGAGCACCATCAGCTGTCCATTAACTAGGATACACGAGACGTGGAAAGTAGCGTCTTGAATGGTCTATATGAAACTGATCAGAGGGCAGGTGTACTTATCAAGTGTACTTATCAAGTGTACTTATCAAGTGTTGCACTGACCTTCACACAGTAAAAGATATGTTTATGCTATAAAATACCGACAAGTTGAAAATTTAGACACATGTGCAACAGTTGGGTAGCTTAATTGTTGAAACGTTTCTCCTACACAGTAGGCTTCTTCAGTCAAATACAGAGGTAACAGGTGTAGTAGTGAAGTGAAGATGATGTAATCAGTCTATCAACCTTGGATAAATATAATTTGAGGTGGTCAGTCCCTCAGCCTGGAGAAGAGTTCAGGTCTATTGTCTGGAACGATATGAAGTTGAAGCATGAGAATGGAGTCTTAATACTGTCGAAGGTGAGGTGGAAGATCTCGAAGACGTTGCAGGGGATGGGATTCACTAGTAAAAGTAAGGAGGCAAGTCCCTCTGGAATCCAACTCTTCTCACTCATAACTAGTAGTTAGGCGATGAAGTGTGGAATATATCCTGTGTACCAAGATACCGTTGTGTTGCAGTGCCTGACAGTATTGTTGACACTGGCATAATGTACCGACAAGTTAATGATTAAGACACATGTGCAACAGCTGGGTAACCCAGGTAAATAACCGAGGAAAATAACCCAGGTAAATAACCTAGGATAATGACCCAGGTAAATAACCCAGGGTAATAACCCAGGTAAATAACCGATGATAATAACCCAGGTAAATAACCGAAGATAATAATCCAGGTAAATAACCCAGGATAATAACCCAAGTAAATAACCCAGGATAATAACCCCAGGCAAATAACCGAGGATAATAACCCAGGTAAATAAGCCAGGATAATAACCCAGGTAAATAACCCAGGATAATAACCCAGGTAAATAACCCAGGATAATAACCTAGGTCAATAACCCAGGTAAATAACCTAGGGTAATCTAAGAGAGTCAAGTAGTGTGATTTATTTCCACAGGGGATCTTTAGATCCTCTCCACTACGATCCTAGCTATATATACCAACTAACTCCCAGGTACCTATTTACTGTTAGATGGACAGGGGCCAACAGATGTAAGGAGACAGGCCCTCTCATCTCCACCTGTCCAAAATTGAATCCGGGTCTTTAAGTTGCGAGCCAAAGGCGTTGTCTCTGGGCCACCAGCACCTTTGATTCCCTTCACAGAGGTTAAAGTGTAGACTGCTGTGAGGATTATTGTGGTAGACTAAAAATTCACGGTTTATAATGAAACAAAAACGTATCAGTAATTCATTTTGCTCATTATTAATTATTTCATAATATATATAATTTGACCCTTACAGATAGTTTAGAGATGCCTAGCATCGCCAAGTGAGTGGGGGCAACTAGTACCGAGAATAATGCGTCCCGTGATAACAGTGAAGCTGACCCATGTAAAGGAAGACACTATATTGTTAACCTGGAGGAACAGTTGAAATGTCCACGTATGTATATGTGTGTGTGTGTGTGTGTGTGTGTGTGTGTGTGTGTGTGTGTGTGTGTAATAATTTTAAGGCATGCATGTAGTGTTAATTCCTCCAAACCTTTGAGATAATTACCCGACTTTGGCCATTATAAACTCTGTTCAAACTCAATAAATTACTGTACAGCTTCACCTCAGAATGTACAGTTAACTGAGCATCATACCTCGTGTTATAGTACAATGTGAGATGTTGCTGTATAATGAGTGATAACAGAATGAGATAATGATCATCATATCCGACAAGAGTAAATAAGAATTATTATAACGGACAATGATAATAATATTGATTACAATAGATAAAGATGATGATGATGATGATTATGGTCATTACAGTGTTGGTCATAAACCCGAGAGGGTTGTGAGGCCGGCAGCACCTGTGTTCACGAACGCTAAGATTATAAACATTGCTAGTGCATACATTTCCACCTGCGAACGACCCGTAACGACCCCATCTATAACTACATGTTGTCGTACGACCTCGTTAAAGAGGGGGACGTCGTTAAAATGAGTCCGGTGATGCGTCCACGATCGAATAAACGCGTCATGGACACCGTTAACTGATATTTTACTACTTTCGCCAATGTCGTATAAGGCAGAAACATGGGCAGGGAGAAATTCTGGCGAGATTTAGGGAAATTATACTTAATTTTTTCAATATTTACCCCCCCCCTCCCCATCTCCTTTCCCTAAATGGCAAATTCCTTATTGCATCTAATTTGAAAATTACACACGATATTGCAAAGTAATACTTGATTTTATTACACGGAACACGAACCTCTTACGAGTAAATTCCTGAGTATTTTAAGGAAATTCCAAAATTCCTAAGGGGTATTCGGCGATATGCTGCATAATCTCTGGGGGATTTCCTGGGCGACTTCAGGGAAATTCTTTCAGATTACGAGGATTCGAAGGATTTAATCAGGATATCTGGATAATTCTGAGAGATCCATGGTAATTAAATTAGATAGATGGAGAGTATTTGACAAAGAGACACGAGAGAGAGAGAGAGAGAGAGAGAGAGAGAGAGAGAGAGAGAGAGAGAGAGAGAGAGAGAGAGAGAGAGAGAGAGAGAGAGTGAGAGATGATGCAGTCAGGACAATCAGATTCTTGAGTGAGACGCATGGGAGTGTGGAGCAAGGTAGCGTCCTGCTGGGCACTTAGAGGACACAAAGGAAGGCGCCTTCATTGAATACAAGCAACTCTCTTTGTAACTCACACAGCCTCACTGATTCAGCAAATTTGTCACTAGATTTAATAACAGGTGAAAGAGATGCAAATCTGAGATGGAGAGAGAGACAGAGAAAGACAGAGGAGAGAGAGAGAGAGGGAGAGGGAGGTAGGGAGGGAGGAAAGCGACGTAGAAGGACAATAAAAGAGGATGCGAGGAAGGAAGCTGAATTAAAAGGGTGAAAGCAGGATGCAGAGATAGACGAGGAATGATGAGGAGGAAAGGTAAAAAGAGAGAAAACAGAAGAAATATACTAAACAAATGAAAGGATTATATAGAGTGAAAGGAAAGAGGTGGGGAGGGTGAAAGAGAAAAGAGCAACAACAGCAACAGTAAGAGGTTTCGACATAACAACAGACGTAAATCCAGAAACCAGACGGTGTTCTCTGCACTGGAGAGTTTTCAAACCTCGCCTGTAAGAAACCCGTCTCACACATTCGCAAATTACTCACGAAAACAGAATTTTCAGCACAGACGAACTGATAAATCGAAACATGACATATTTTGTTTTTACTAGACTTAAGAAAGACACATGAAAACATCATGAGTGGACACGCAAACAGGATGACCACCTCACACAAAAAAAGGTATGTCCAAAACATCTTAAATATATACATGTTTTAGATTTGCTTCCCCACATCTCCAGAATAAACATCAAGAACACGTACACGATATCTTTTGATATTTCATATTTATTTACCATCATCCCCACTGGCGCCACTAATGACGTACTTAGAAGGAAAAATCACCATTGACACGAACCTACCAATTCCTTGCCAGGACTTCGTAAAGTTAACTAAGCAGTGCTTTGGCATGGCCCTGGGCATGGCCCTGGGCATGGCCCTGGGCATGGCCCTGGGCAGTGCCCTACGTGTCAACATCGTCATGGAAAACCTAGAGACTGAAAATTTTTACTCTATCATTCTTGGTACAGTAACTTGGATATGCTGACCTTATATAACCCAGACGCCTTGACATCCATTCCATTCTCAACAAGATAAACACTGTCGAAGCTTCTATTAAGTTCACTCTGATGTTTGAGAGTGAGCACAAGCTCCGGGACCTTGTTGTCCTCTTCTTCAGTACACCAGTCAGTGACACACTTTCCTTCAAGGTGTACATAAAACCCCCAGCATGGATGATTTAACACTTTATTATCACACTGAAACTTACCAAGTATGGGGTGGTTAATGGTTTGTACTTGGGGGGGGGGGTCTATATATTTCTTGTCCAGAATTTCTGGAATAGGTATGCACTTACATAATTAAAACCCTTCCACACTTTCACTTTCCATTGTACTTCATTCGAGAGAGTAAGCTCAGGGGCTACAGACTATCCCACATGCCACTTCCACTGTTAAGACCACTAGGAAAGTCTTAGCTCTGTCGTGTGGTGACGTGGCTTACTGGCAGCAACATAAATGTAGATATTACAACCTCTGCTGCTATCAAAGACGAAGCGACCCTCTATCTCTCCACCGGCTTCTGGATCTGGAGTCTACACCATCCTGTGCAGACAATGTGATATGATATGTGTAGGAGAAACAGAGAAGCCAGTCGACTAGGCTTAGTGTACACAAGTACACATTATATATACAGTACATATTATATATACAGTGCCGAATAGGTAAAACTTGCTATTTTGGATTAAATAGCAACGCTCTTCTTGCCGAATAAGGCAAGCGAAAATTTGTGTCTGCAATAATTTCGCAAAATCATTCTGAACCTAACGAAAAAAATATTTTTCATTGTGTTTGTTTATTATTAAATTATTGTAAAATTATCTAAAATATATTTAGCTGGATTAGGGTAAATTAAATTGCTCTTGTTATAATAAGGTTAGGTAAGTTTTCTAAGGTTCTTTTGGTACAAAATTATTAATTTTTACATTAACATGAAATAAATTTTTTTTTAGAAAGGACTTAATTTTAAACGAGTTCTACCTAACTGACCAATTTTACCTATTCGGCACGACATATATATATATATATATATATATATATATATATATATATATATATATATATATATATATACATACATACTGTGTTTAATGTACCCAGTGTATCATTGGAGTGAACAAGGTCCTGAAGAGGAATCGTCTCCTGTTGGAACGACTCAAGTATTGTCACACACATACTCGTCCTCAACCTGTCTGAGTCATGCATCTAATTGCTACCAAAACAAACATGTTAGAACGTGACTTCAAAAACAATTTGAAGTACTGAAGTTCCAATGAAATTTACTCCTGAACGTAATGGACAACTACAATTGAAGTTGCAATATTCAATTTCATTTTTGCATTTAAAAAACTGTTCTCTACGGTAACAAACAGGTGAACTCATAAACTATTAAATATTAATATAAAACTTTGTGAAAATACCAGCTTTAAATATTATTTAAAAATTGAGAGAAAGCACAATAAAATTTTTGCTTTAAAATGCTGTTCAAAAATGGAATCCAAATCATCGCAGAGTTTACACACAAAATTCAAAACCTTTTTCTCGCTTTCGCACCAAGCCCTTTCAGGTCATAAATCATTTAGTGGAGGGCAGGTAGAAAGAGGGAGAGAGAGCGAGAGCGAGGGAGAGAGAGAGAGAGAGAGAGAGAGAGAGAGAGAGAGAGAGAGAGAGAGAGAGAGAGAGAGAGAGAGAGAGAGAGAGAGAGAGAGAGAGAGAGAGAGAGAGAGAGAGAGAGACAGACAGACAGACAGACAGACAGACAGGCAGTCAAACGGTGAATGTACTAAATGCTTATGCACATGCCAGCCTCCTCCACTAGACCTAACCCACTGTTTTAGTTGGTGACTTAAATGTTAGACGCAGAAGGTCGAGGGTCCTCACCACAAGTACTAATCGTAGGAAATAAAATTTCGCTTTTAGAAGCATGATAATGATGATTTCCAAAACCAGTAGCAAGACTGAGACAACTCACATGTGCGGAGCAACTCTTGATAGGTACATAGGCTTTAATATGTCAGACACTACTCTGACACTGTTGACTGTGACGTCTGACCATTCACAGTACACACTGTATGAGTAGACGGTGTCATCTCGCCTGGCGAGAGATTTAACAAATGATACAAAAAATCTATTGAGCTTGTAACCACTATATGACCTGGTCCACTTTATGTTAAATAGCACCATGAGTGTGATACTCTATATGTCGAGCATGAAATAAATACTGCTCACACCCGGGGCAAGGACACCATCCCTGGGGAGGTCGGTATTGCCCACATCACTTTTATCACGGACCAATAACGTTATTGTACCACTACTCAGACCTTACCCAGCATGATGGTCGTCGTCCCGTCTCCCTGACTACCTGACTGTGTAATACATTTAACAACGTCTATGAGTCTCTGTTCCCTGACGTGTATTAATAGATTCGAGGCTATAGACTTCAACGTTAACAGGTTACTATACAAAACTAGATGCATTTTGGTTTCTGGGCGAGAAAGGCATTCCGTATTGTAAAAACCCGTCCCCCTGTACCTCACTGTACAAGAAAGGAACAGTGTAGAATGCGACATATATTTTCTAATGCAGTTAAATATTGGCACTGAATATTGGAAGCGAATTAAGTCATTTACAGCTTATCATTTATTAAATAAAAATGACAAATTAGGACACACACAGCACAGAACTGACTCAAATCTTCTACTAAGAAGCTCCAGCTTTGAAAGTTTAAAACTAAACTAAAGAGGCATTCTCTTGATATCTTGGACAGACCAATATCCTAAAATACACCAGTACAGGGCCAAAAACTGAGCTGTCTTTATATGGTATCAGGAAAACTGGGTTCCAAAGCCTTGTGGTCCTTGGTTAAGGACAGATAAGGATATTCAGTTGATGAAACAATTCCATCTCTAAATCGACAGAATGGGATTCTCTCTGCCAGAAATCAGACGAAGGTTGCTCTACTTGCTGGTCACTTTACGGCCAAAATACAAGTTTCTGGTCCAGTTGAGTAACCTCCATTGTCAGCTGCAAGAACTTTGTCAAAGTTGACAGTTAAGACAGGATGAGGAATATCTCATCCTTAATTCCATGGGTTTGGATAAAGTGAGCCCATGATTGCGGGGCATTGTACTGACCAGACAACATCACCTCTAAACCTCATCTATTAACTCTCTCTAACTCATAGTAAATAACCTTCTTTGCAGAAAAAAGACAAATACAATCCTTGTTCACAAAAGAAAAGAGCCGAGTAATAGTCAGAAACTACAGATCTAACAGACACATGTCACTCATATATATATATATATATATATTACCGCATAGGCCGTCTCCCACCAAGGCAGGGTGGCCCGAAAAAGAAAAACTTTCACCATCATTCACTTCATCACTGTTTTGCCAGAGGCATGCTTACACTACAGATATATTATTATTATTATAATCAAGGTGGAGCGCTAAACCCGTAGGATTATGCAGCACCTGTGGGGGGGATATGTGGAAGGTATTCAGGCTTAATTCAGGGAACTGGAGCACAGATCTAATTCTTTAGAACAAGTGCCCCTCACCAGCATCAAGGAACCTCCCTTGAGGGGTGCCACTACAGTTATAAAACTGCAACATTAACACCCCTCCTTCAGAGTGCAGACACTGTACTTCCCATCTCCAGGACTCAAGTCCGGTCTGACGGCTTCAATGAATCCCTTCATAAATGTTACCTTGCTCACACTCCAACAGCACGTCAAGTCCTCAAAACAATTTGTCTCCATTCGCTCCTATCTAACACGCTCATGCATGCTTGCTAGAAGTCCAAGCCGTCACGACCATGCTAGCGGGAGATTCGTCTGTAAAAACTTGTATTTGTGGACACAGTGGTGCCTATGCTAACCTTCCTATGGTGTAGAAATATACCTAGTTGGATGAATCTTATTGAAGCTAGCTGGCCTAGTGGCTTACGCGACGGTCTGGAGTTTTGAGACTCTCTGACCGCGGGTTCGAACCGCACCCGTGGTATGGTTTGTTTGCAATCGTGTCATTACGATTTCGTGAGTCAGTAGTATATCATTGATGTCAGCTAGGCCTGTATACCTTGTACATGTACTTGTAGTAAATAAAGATATTATTGTGATTATTATTATTATTGATAATCTGTTTGCAAATCACAAGAGTAAATCTGTTTTTGTCTGGGCAGTATTGGACGATGCCAGGCAGGGATGTGCTTGGTGGGGCTGGGAGGGGCGGGGTGGGGCAGGGATGTGCTTGGTGGGGCTGGGAGGGGCGGGGGCGGGAAGGTATGTGAGGGAGTGGGGATGGTAGGAGGTGGCGGGGCAGGATTTGTCAGGTAGATGGAGCGAGCTAAGATTGTTCTGGTCGGGGTCTGGTCTGAGCGGGGATGGGCAGGATGGGGCAGGTCCGGCAGGAGGAGCTTGTCTGCCAATCACAAGTGCTGCACGCTATTGTGGAAGCATTTAACCTCAGGCCATCCTCAATCTCTTCCAATATTTTTTAGTTTTTATGTCTTCCTCTGCACCACCTTTTATCGGACCGGTGCTCCAGTCTCCTGCTTTCGTTTTCTCCATATTCTCTTCACTTTATTATTTCTCTAATAATCCCTTAATTTTATATGATTCGATTTAACCAATCGAACACAAAGAGTAGTGGTAAATAGAGTCAAGTCGGAGGTTGCCACAGTGAAGAGCTCTGTTCCACAAGGCACAGTACTCGCCCCCATCCTGTTCCTTATTCTCATGTCAGACATACACAGAGATGTAACCTACAGCACTGTATCATCCTTTGCAGACGGTACTAGAATCTGCATGAGAGTGTCATCCATTGAGGAAACAGTAAATCTCCAAGCAGATATAAACCAAGTTTTCCAATGGGCAACGGAAGGCATTATGATGTTCAATGAGGACAAATTTCAGCTGCTCGGTTATGGAAAACTGGAGGAAATAATAGCTAGAACTGAGTATACCACAAACCCTAATCACACAATAGAGCGGAAAAGTAATGTGAAGGACCTGGGAGTGGTAATGTCAGAAGACCTCACCTTCAAGGATCACAACATTGTCACTATCACATGAGGAAAATGATAGGATGGATAATGAGAATCTTCAAAACAAGGGATGCCAAGCTAATGATGATCCTTTTCAAATCATTGGTTCTCTCTAGGTTGGATAAAGATAAGATTTCTTCGGATTTTTAACCCCGGAGGGTTAGCCACCCAGGATAACCCAAGAAAGTCAGTGCGTCATCGAGGACTGTCTGTCTTATTTCCATTGTGTTCCTTAATCTTGTCCCCCAGGATGCGACTCACACCAGTCGACTAACTCCCAGGTACCTACTTGCTGCTAGGTGAACAGGAAAAAAGGTGTAAGGAAACACGTCGAAATGGTTCTACCCCGCCGGGAATCGAACCCGGGCCCTCCGTGTGTGAAGCGACAGCTCCATTCAAGGCAGGTGAAATCGCTTGGAGTCACTTGACCTGTGCTCAGTGGAGCGCAGGCGAAAGAGATACATTATAATCTACACTTGAAAAATCCTAGAGGGACTGGTTCCAAATCTTCACACAGAAATCGCTCCCTACAAAAGCAGCAAAAGCCTGGGCAGACGGTGCAACATCTCCCCAGTGAATAGTAGGGGCGCCATTAGTACACTAAGAGAAAACACAATAAGTGTACGGGGCCCAAGACTGTTCAACAGCCTCCCACCAAGCCTAAGGGGAATTAACAATAGACCCCAGGCTGCCTTCAAGAGGGAGATGGACAGATACCTAAAGTTGGTAGCCGACCAGCCGGGCTGTGGTTCATACATTGGACTACGTGCGGCCAGTAGTAACAGTTTGATTGAACAGGCCTTAATCCACCGGCAGGCCTGGGTTGCGGGGGCTGAACCCCGGAAAACCTTCCAGATATATTTGTATTTTCGACTTTCTTAACTTGTACATGTTAATGATGGAGGCGAGCCTCTCTTGTTAAAGCTTATCCTGCGTTGAACTGTTTCAATCATATATACCAAGTTGCTTTAGTTAATACCTTGCTGTGCTGTACTCGTGGCTGCTCTGAGAGAATTTTTCCCTTGATTTATTCTCTCTTTCTCTCTCTCTCTCTCCCTCTCTCTTTCTCTCCATCTCGTAGGACACTGAGATAGGAAGCCTGGTAATGGACTCACATTAGTTGCTCTTAGCACTCGTAGCATGTGTTATCTCACCTACCCATAATACATTGTTGTGGCTGAAAATATTACACACCTGCTTGACGCCCCTGTCTGGATGAGTGGACAGGTGGCCGGCAGGGAGGGCAGGGCAGGCAGTGGAAGGATGGATGATGCCAGTGTAAAAGCAGGATGTATAAAAAGGGAGAGGTGGTGATGGAGTGAGGGGGTAATATGTGGTGGTGGTGTAGACTTATTGTGGTATTAGTGGTGGTGGTGTAGACTTATGGTGGTATTAGTGGTGGTGGTGTAGGTAGTAGTTCGTCTTCCAGCGACTTCCAGTACCCAGTCATTATGAGAGCCAGAGGTCCACGTACATAATGCAAATACTTCAGAAACACTGGTGCTGCTGTACACTGGTTCTCACAAACATTAGTGCTGCTATACACTGGTTCTCACAAACATTGGTGCTGCTGTACACTAGTTCTCACAAACATTGGTGCTACTGAACACTGGTTCTCACAAACATTGGTGCTACTGAACACTGGTTCTCACAAACATTGGTGCTACTGAACACTGGTTCTCACAAACACTGGTGCTGCTGTACACTAGGTCTCACAAACATTGGTGCTACTGAACACTGGTTCTCACAAACATTGGTGCTGCTGTACACTGGTTCTCACAAACATTGGTGCTGCTGTACACTGGTTCTCACAAACACTGGTGCTACTGAACACTGGTTCTCACAAACACTGGTGCTACTGTACACTGGTTCTCACAAACATTGGAGCTACTGAACACTGGTTCTCACAAACATTAGTGCTACTGAACACTGGTTCTCACAAACACTGGTGCTACTGAACACTGGTTCTCACACTGTTGCTACAGAATGTCCTCTCTGTCTTCGTCTCTACACAAACATTTACTACTCAAGGTCAGGTTTAAGCTACCATATAATTGCCTTAAGGTCACCTGACACTAAAGAAAGAATCGTGTCGCCGCGGGTGCTGCATAGAGACTGGTGGAGGCTCGATCCAGTTACAGTTTAAGAAACGCCTCTCTGAGAGCGTTAGCATTCCCTTGCCCACTGTTTAACTTGTTGGAATGTAATAATAATAATAATAATAATAATCTTTATTTCTCTACAAGTACATGTACAAGGTATACAGACGTAGCTGACATCAATGGCATACTACTATATAGAAAGCCCCTTCTCATGCAGAGCAATTCGGGACAATTAGGTAAATTTTGTCCTCAGGATGCGACCCACACCAGTCGACTAACACTCAGGTACCCATTTTATACTGATGGGTGAACACAGACAACAGGTGTCTTATGGAAACACGTCCTAATGTTTTCCAGCCATACCGGAGACTCTATCATCATTACTGATTCTATGTCATCACTGAAGACTCTATCATCATTACTGATTCTATGTCATCACTGAAGACTCTATCATCATTACTGATTCTATGTCATCACTGAAGACTCTATCATCATTACTGATTCTATGTCATCACTGAAGACTCTTGACTCACATAATGACTCTAACAACATGCTAATTGCAGAAGCCAGGTATAGATAATAAAAAAATCAGGGAAAAGGGACTTAATATACAATTGTTATGGATTCCATCACACATTGGATTATTCCTTCATGATAAAGTTATGTTAGCCAAGAAAAGTACAATGAAGGAGAATGTAGAATATAACTTTGGTATATCTGTGTCTATCATTAGGAATAATATTAGGAGAGAAGTAAATAATGAAAATGAATGTTATAGAAATGCAATTAGAAACCTGAGTAGATCTATAACTCACTATGATAACATGAACGTAGATAAGTATGTTTATGGAGCAACTTGCAATGTGAACAGACTGACTGATGTTGTAGTGGCCAGGCTTAGGCTTGGCTACAAGTACTTCTGGCAGTTTGGGAGACACACAGATGATGATCAAACTAAATGCAAATTATGTGATCAGGCATATGGTCACTGTCTTGAACACTGTGTGCTTAATTGTGCACTTATTGAGGAATATAGAGATAGACAATATAATAACCTATGTGACATGTCAAGATATCTTATTAATGAAAATAAGATACCATATATATTAAGCAAATTTCCTAAATTTGCTTGTAACAGATAAGTGAACTGTAGATATAAATCCAGATGTACTCCTGTTAACCCTTTTGTTACCTAGTTCCTAGGTCTTTTGTGTATCCATATGCTCTTGCGCTACCGTCCATAGGATGGATATGGGGTGCACAATAAACTAGCCACTTTGATGGCAAAATCTAAAATCTTTTTGACGCCTCCTCCTCCTCATCCTTCTCCTCCTCCTCTTCCTCCTCCTACGCCTTCTCTTCGTCATCCTCCTCACACCAACTTTGTTCCACTCCTCACAATGGCTGGCCTGGGAAGTTTCAAGACATCGATAATGTTATCTCTTGGAGGAGGTGTGAGAGTAAGAGAGAGAGAGAGAGAGAGAGAGAGAGAGGTAAAGAATGTGGGTAGTTATCTCAGAGCTCCTCGCCTCAGAATGGACATACACACTTGCCTACGCTACTCATAAGAGTCATGTGTTATCGCTGCTTAACTTCCACCTGCAACCCTCAAATTTACACCGGAGTGAACATGTCATTGATCCCAAAAGACTTGCAGGCTGGAGTTGAATCGTTGCTAGCTGGGCGGGTCCAGTGCCCCTCACCCGAAATATCTGGGTGCCTGAATTGTTTCCTAACAGTTGAAGGGCATCAGCCCCCTTGGCACAGGTGTTACAGCTACCAGCACTATGGTCTTGT
This sequence comes from Cherax destructor, assembly GCA_009830355.1. Classification (NCBI taxonomy): domain Eukaryota; kingdom Metazoa; phylum Arthropoda; class Malacostraca; order Decapoda; family Parastacidae; genus Cherax; species Cherax destructor. Next base: position 195,730 of record WNWK01000478.1, read on the forward strand.
TACAGAGACTGCGAAATACTCCATTCTTGTTGTCGCATGTGTGTCGAAAAAATTCCACTTAAGAATGAACAGGGAGGCATGATAGACATTTAAACGTATTAAATATAAAACAATTTGAGTTAAAGTTTGGTATAAGAGTTGTAAATTAAACTGAAACAACTGTCGATCTAACCCAGACAACAATAGTCTGATAATGACAACCCAGGGTGAGGCCAGCCAACTTATCACCACCATACCTGCTGCCCCACCTCAAGGAACTGCAGCGAGCCATTCCACTCCCCTACTCCTGCAACCTTTTCTGGTGACACCATACTGTCTTCTGCAACACCAAACGTTTGTGGACGACCTGAGCACCTCTATTAGCATACATGGAGCCACTGATCTGCCGCTACTCCCACCTGTGACTTAAAAATGTATATGTGGGTGACTCTCTCACCCCTCCCCAACACATATACCTCCACCAGTCAAACTGCCACCTCACCTGTGACTCCCATATGAAGCTGGGAATGAACTAGTCACACAAGCGTTACCTGATGTGCATGGTGAATTAGCCATGCCAGAAGCATCACCAGAAGACGCCAATGTAAATATAGCACCTGTTAACATGGAAAGTGCTGATGACAGGACTAACTCAGTAGTACCTCTCTACGTGAAAGCACCAGTCTTATCTGACCAATGTCATGTCTCGTATAGAAACTGACAGTCTCGAACAGATAGTGACAAATTATGTATGGATAGGTAGTACATATTGTGCCTTTGTCCACAAAGATGTAATTAGCACAACGTGTAGTATAAAAGCAGATGAATGTTAGTTGACAACACTGCCTGAGAATGTGATGCGAAATGCCGAGTATGTGGTCACCCTCATGGTGGTCACCCTCATGGTGGTCACCCTCATGGTGGTCACCCTCATGGTGGTCACCCTCATGGTGGTCACCCTCATGGTGGTCACCCTCATGGTGGTCACCCTCATGGTGGTCACCCTCATGGTGGTCACCCTCATGGTGGTCACCCTCATGGTGGTCACCCTCATGGTGGTCACCCTCATGGTGGTCACCCTCATGGTGGTCACCCTCATGGTGGTCACCCTCATGGTGGTCACCCTCATGGTGGTCACCCTCATGGTGGTCACCCTCATGGTGGTCACCCTCATGGTGGTCACCCTCATGGTGGTCACCCTCATGGTGGTCACCCTCATGGTGGTCACCCTCATGGTCACTTATTGTGGAATATAGAGATAGTGGAATAACCTATGCAGTCTGTCAAGGTGTTTTACTAATTAGAATAAGATACCAGACATTTTCAGTAAATATCCAAATATCATAAATTTGCTTGCAACAAATAAGATAACCTGTAGATATATATTCAGAAAAACTGCCGTTAACCCTAGTTAGTAGAGAGTTTGTGTATCCATATGCATGTGCACTACCGTCCACGGGATGGATATGGAATGCATGATAAACCAGCCTCTCTGATCTCATCTTTCCTCTCTTACTCTCGCCTCTGACCACCTGAGACTTCACTCAGAAACAGACATACACACTTAAAAAGTCTCCAAGTTACACACATCCACAACTGTAATGGTCTCAAGCAATACACGTATACACTTACAATCATTTTAAGTTATGTACATTCACACTTATAAACAATCCAAGTAATACAAACATCCACACTTACAAACAATTCAAGTAACAACACATCCGCACTTACAACAAATCCAAGTAACAACACATCCACACTTACAAACAATCCAAGTATCACAAAAGACCCACACTTACAAACGATCCAAGCAACACACATCCACACTTACAAACGATCCAAGCAACAAACATCCACACTTACAAACGATCCAAGCAACACACATCCACACTTACAGACGATTCAAGCAACAAACATCCACACTTACAAACGATCCAAGCAACACACATCCACACTTACAAACGATCCAAGCAACACACATCCACACTTACAAACGATCCAAGCAACAAACATCCACACTTACAAACGATCCAAGCAACACACATCCACACTTACAGACGGGGAACTGAGGAAGCAATAAAAGTGCTACAGCTGCCAAGCAGCAGTACCAACACGCAGGAAACATAAACATCTTTGTATTATTGTTTCCTATACAAACAACTTGTTTGTAAACCGAAAAACAAGGAATGAAGCTGGGTTGTGAGCTGGGGATTTCCTCTGTATTTAACTTCCACTCTTCCTGATGCTTCTATTGAGTGTGTCTTTCTCACTGAGATACGAGACAGTGCTGAACTGAGTTCAGGCAAACTTGACTGTTGATATTACTGTTGTGAGTGGAGGGAAGACTCCAGTTGTGGTATGCTTGACTGTGTGAGTTACTGTTGTGAGTGGAGGAAAGACTCCAGTTGTGGCAGGCTTGACTGTGTGAGTTACTGTTGTGAGTGGAGGGAAGACTCCAGTTGTGGTATGCTTGACTGTGTGAGTTACTGTTGTGAGTGGAGGGAAGACTCCAGTTGTGGTATGCTTGACTGTGTGAGTTACTGTTGTGAGTGGAGGGAAGACTCCAGTTGTGGTATGCTTGACTGTGTGAGTTACTGTTGTGAGTGGAGGGAAGACTCCAGTTGTGGTATGCTTGACTGTGTGAGTTACTGTTGTGAGTGGAGGAAAGACTCCAGTTGTGGCAGGCTTGACTGTGTGAGTTACTGTTGTGAGCGGAGGGAAGACTCCAGTTGTGGCAGGCTTGACTGTGTGAGTTACTGTTGTGAGCGGAGGGAAGACTCCAGTTGTAGCAGGCTTGCATCTGGAGGTTACTGTAGTGGGTGGAGCTCCTCCAATGCAAGCATCTAGCAGCAACTGCCTCACCGTAGTAATAGAAAACCAAGACTAAACTGAAGTTTTCATCACAAACTCACCTGCTTTTCATCGTCTGTCGAGTCTTTTGCTTTTATAGGGAATGATTTTCGTGTGCAAGTTTGGTACTAATCCCTCTAGGATTTTCCAAGTGTATATAATCATGTATCTCTCCCGCCTGCATTCTAGGGAGTACAGGTTGAGGAACTTCAAGCATTCCCAGTAACTGAGGTGGTTTATCGCAGTTATGTGCCGTGATGGTTCTCTGTATATCTTCAAGGTCAGCAATTTCACCTGCCTTGAAAGGTGCTGTTAGTGTGCAGCAACATTCCAGCCTGGATAGAACAAGCGACATGAAGAGTGTCATCATGGGCTTGGCATCGCTAGTTTTGAAGGTTCTCATTATCCATCCTGTTATTTTTCTAGCAGATGCGATTGATACAATGTTGTGGTCTTTGAAAGTGAGATCCTCTGATATTATCACTCCCAGGTCTTTTACATTAGTTTTTCGCTCTATTGTATGGTTGGAATTTGTTTTATACTCCGATATAGTTTTAATTTCTTCATGCGCAAACAGTCGTAAACAGGCGATCTTAACAATGCAAAACAAGCCATATGGGGATGGAAATCTTTAGCTCTAGATCTTTCGCACTCTCGTGCGTCGTCAGGAGCTATGCAGTGTTGCAAGACAGCAACTGATACTAGGGGAAATTCTCTGAGGCAAGGCAGAAGGTATCTAGGGAAGATTCGCCGGCATTTAAGGTTGAAAGACGATCAGTAGAGACATTCCCCAGTTATTTCACAGAAAACAATCTGTTTAGTGAAATTGGCAAATTATAAGTTACATAACCCTAAAGCAGTGCGAAGCTTCCTATAAGAACATGTTAGCACTAAAAGTTTGAAGCCTACCAGAAGATGCATTCTCCATTTATTGCAGAGGATCCAACAATTATCAGTTTATTAGCAACGTTAGTAAATTCGAGAATTTTTCACTTACACAACCTAAAGCCTAAAAGGTTTCATTTATTTTCTAAGATGCATCAGCCATCAGTGAGTGATGTCTGCATCAGCCATCAGTGAGTGATGTCTGCATCAGCCATCAGTGAGTGATGTCTGCATCAGCCATCAGTATAAACACGTATTGTTTATATCTTCTTGCAGGCGGTGAATGAAATGATAAGGCTTCGGAGGCGTCTTACTTTATTTGCAAATAACGTGAGGGTACTCAGCTGGCAGACACCATAGGCTGTTTGCCAGCTGAGTTCATGTTTCGCGCCATGCTAGTGGTGCCACCTATATGCCCATACCCCACTTCAGTCTGCTCAGACCTGCCTCTCTCTCACTCAGCGGCCTTGACTCAGTCAACAGGCCTATTCCTCTCTCCCTCGCAGGCACATGACCCACCCGGGCCATGGGCACAAACACACTGCCTGTCACTGTAGGCTCAGTGATAGTATAGTTCATAGCTTATAACCGTTACTGTATCATAGCTGTTCACGTGACCACCACACACTGCTCACGTGATCAACCGTTAGCCATGTCAAAGGTCATCCTTTTGAATGCCAAGGGTGCCCGCTTCTAAGAGAGTCAGTACTAACCGAACAGGCGGAGTAGACAGACGTAGGCTTACGGCTCTGAGTTCCATCCCATATATATCGACTTCAATACAGCAAGTAACCACCCACTCTCGTCTGTTCATTACCCAATCTACGAAAGAAACCCCTCGCAACATGCCTGTGTACCCTCACGTTATTTCAAATAAAGTAAGAAGCCTCCGAAGAGCGTATCATTTCATTCAACTTCCTTTGCAGCAGAACGATGCATCAATACTCATAGAAAACATCAGTGAGTGATGTCTGCATCAGCCATCAGTGAGTGATGTCTGCATCAGCCATCAGTGAGTGATGTCTGCATCAGCCATCAGTGAGTGATGTCTGCATCAGCCATCAGTGAGTGATGTCTGCATCAGCCATCAGTGAGTGATGTCTGCATCAGCCATCAGTGACTGATGTCTGCATCAGCCATCAGTTAATGATGTCTGCATCAGCCATCAGTGAGTGATTTCGCTCACCAGAGGTAAACACCAGTGACTGGAAGAATAACAATACTATACCATTTTGAAATTTTAAATTAGCAAAATAATAACAACACACCACAGTAATAACCTGCACACAGGAGACAGAAACTCTTGACGACGTTTCGCTCCGACCATTGAGTCGTCACACGGTGTGATAAATGATTTAGAAAAGCGACAACATGAAGACTGAGACACCTACGCAACACATGGGAATCGTTATTGAGGAAAAGTTTTGCCACAAAGTGGCTTCATCAGTCCAATACAAAGAAGAACGGTGTAAAGAGATGAGGAGTTTGAGGTAATCAGTCCCTCAATAAAGATATGTTGTATAAGTGTCTCATTCTTCAACCTGTCACACTACGCATTACATTAACAATGGCATCCAGTCATGAAAAGTTTGAAGCCGATCAGAATAGGCTTTCTAAGGGTATCACATGAAAACCACTATCGGAAATAGTGTATATGAAACTGATCAAAGGAACATCTGTACTTGTTAATTGTTCCATCAACTTTTTCCACTAGTTATTTTTAGCGAAGGTTAAAAATTTAAAGGCTCAAATTTAGAAACGCCATGACAACGCAAGTTTTCAATATATCTTAGTGTTTTGGTCACTACTATTCTATTTAAAAATCTCCGCAATTCGTCAATTTTTTTTAATAAAGTCCAAATTGATATGATTTTTTTGAAAAAAAAAGGAGAATTGTATATTATCGCTCAAAAATAAAACAAAATACTTAGTGTTACTGCCCGGGTCTTAGTATAATTTATTTAATAAAATTGGCAAATCGAAGCCATTGCGAAAGAGTTTGTTCAACGAAACCCACGAACGCTGAAAGTTTGAAGCCTATTAGAAAAGTCATTCTTCAGTTATGGCACAGATTACATCTGTTCCAAGTTTTCCACCAAATTTAACGTATTTACAAATCTTCGCCTCAATAAAATAAACGTACTCAACATTCTGTCCATTCGTCGTGAAATCGTTTAAATATTTAAACGGTTTATAAGAGGAACACTTAGGCAAATTGAACGTGATTTAACGCGAATGAAATTAACAATATTTTGCAGACATTTTGGACAAAAAATAATGGCAATGACACTGAGAACAATTACATCGCGTTTAATTAACATATACCTTGTTTTTGTACGAAGCCTATCACAGGTGGTAAGCCACCTGCCCAGTCTCTTCTTCCTCCTCCTGTTCCCCTTTCTCTCTTCTTCCTTCTCTTCTCCAACTCTGCCTTCTCTTTTTTTTTTTACTTCTTCCTCTTTCTTGTTCTTCTCTTAACTCTTCCTCCATTTCCGATTTCTTTTCTTCCTGTTTCTCCTCTTCCTCCTCAAATAAAATGAGCACAAGAGATTTTTTAATAATGACAGGAGCAACAGACGCACACACACACAAGCGCGCGCGCACACACACACACACACACACACACACACACACACACACAGGCTCCATACATAGCTTTAAGAAGAGGTATGATAAAGCTCATGGTGCAGGGAGAGTGACCCAGTAGCGGCCAGTGAAGAGGCGGGGCCAGGAGCTATGACTCGACCCCTGCAACCACAACTAGGTGAGTACACACACACACACACACACACACACATACACACACACATACATACATACACACACACATACACACATACATACATACACACACACACACACACACACACACTCTCCTCGTAGGGTATGTTCTACTAGGAGAGGTTAAGGGAAATCGACCTGACGACACTGGAGGACAGGAGAGATAGGGGGGACATGATAACAACATATAAGATACTGAGAGGAATTGACAAGGTGAACAAAAACAGAATGTTCCAGAGATGGGACACAGCAACAAGGGGACACAGTTGGAAGTTGAAGACTCAGATGAATCACAGAGATGTTAGGAAGTATTTCTTCAGTCACAGAGTGGTCGGGAAGTGGAATAGTTTAGGAAGTGATGTAGTGGAGGCAGGTTCCATACATAGCTTTAAGAAGAGGTATGGTAAAGCTCATGGCGCAGGGAGAGTGACCCAGTAGCGGCCAGTGAAGAGGAGGGGCCAGGAGCTATGAATCGACCCCTGCAACCACAACTAGGTGACTACAACTAGGTGAGTACACACGCCCCGATGGTATGGTGGCTAAAGCTCTCGCTTCACGCACGGAGGGCCCGGGTTCAATTCCCGGCGGGGCCGAAACATTTCGAAGTGTTTCCTTACACACACACACACACATATATATATACAACAGGCCTAGTGTCTAATCGACATGTGCCTAGGACAAAATGGTAACTAACACACACACAAATCTGACCCAAAGCTGCTGTACAGCCACATCAGGAGGAGAACAACAGTCAAAGACCAGGTGATCAGGCTGAGGAAGGTAGGAGGGGAGGTCACAAGAAATGACCATGAAGTGTGTGAGGAGCTCAACATGAGATTCAAAGAGGTGTTCACAGAGGAGATAGAAGGGCCTCCAGAAAGAAGGAGAGGTAGGGTACACCATCAAGTGCTGGACACAATACACACAACTGAGGAGGAAGTGAAGAGCCTACTAAGCGAGCTAGATACCTCAAAGGCGATGGGGCCAGATAACATCTCTCCATGGGTCCTGAGAGAGGGAGCAGAGGAGCTATGTGTACCACTAACAACGATCTTCAACACATCTATCGAAACAGGGCAACTACCTGAGATATGGAAGACAGCAAATGTAGTTCCAATTTTTAAAAAAGGAGACAGGAATGTAGCACTAAACTACAGACCAGTGTCACTGACATGTATAGTATGCAAGGTCATGGAGAAGATAGTCAGGAGAAGAGTGGTTGAGCACCTAGAAAGGAATGAGCTTATCAACGACGGCCAACACGGTTTCAGGGACGGGAAATCCTGTGTCACAAACCTACTGGAGTTCTACGACAGGGTGACAGCAATAAGGCAAGAGAGACAGGGGTGGAGAGATTGCATATTCTTGGATTGTAAGAAGGCGTTTGACACAGTTCCACACAAGAGATTAGTGCAGAAGCTGGAGGACCAGGCAGGGGTAACAGGGAAGGCACTACAATGGATCAGGGAATACCTGTCAGGAAGACAGCAGCGAGTCATGGTACGTGGTGAGGTGTCAGAGTGGGCGCCGGTGACGAGCGGGGTTCCACAGGGGTCAGTCCTGGGACCAGTGCTGTTTCTGGTATTTGTGAACGATATGACGGAAGGAATAGACTCCGAAGTGTCCCTGTTTGCAGATGATGTGAAGTTGATGAGAAGAATTCATTCGGAAGAGGACCAGGCAGAACTACAAAGAGATCTGGACAGGCTGCAAGCCTGGTCCAACAACTGGCTCCTGGAGTTCAACCCCACCAAGTGCAAAGTCATGAAGATTGGGGAAGGGCAAAGAAGACCGCAGACGGAGTACAGTCTAGGGGGCCAGAGACTGCAAACCTCAGTCAAGGAAAAAGATCTTGGGGTGAGTATAACACCAGGAACATCTCCTGAGGCGCACATCAACCAAATAACTGCTGCAGCATATGGGCGCCTAGCAAACCTAAGAACAGCATTCCGACATCTTAATAAAGAATCGTTCAGGACACTGTATACTGTGTACGTTAGGCCCATACTGGAGTATGCAGCACCAGTTTGGAACCCACACCTAGCCAAGCACGTGAAGAAGCTCGAGAAAGTGCAAAGGTTTGCAACAAGACTAGTCCCGGAGCTAAGGGGTATGTCCTATGAGGAGAGGTTAAGGGAAATTGACCTGACGACACTGGAGGACAGGAGAGATAGGGGGGATATGATAACAACATATAAGATACTAAGAGGAATTGACAAAGTGGACAGAGACAGAATGTTCCAGAGATGGGACACAGCAACAAGGGGACACAGTTGGAAGCTGAAGACTCAGATGAATCACAGAGATGTTAGGAAGTATTTCTTCAGTCACAGAGTGGTCGGGAAGTGGAATAGTTTAGGAAGCGATGTAGTCGAGGCAAGCTCCATACATAGCTTTAAGAAGAGGTATGATAAAGCTCATGGCGCAGGGAGAGTGACCCAGTAGTGGCCAGTGAAGAGGCGAGGCCAGGAGCTATGAATCGACCCCTGCAACCACAACTAGGTGAGTACAACTAGGTGAGTACACACACACACATACACACACACGCACACACACATACACGCGCGCGCACCAGTTTCGAATCCACACTTGATCAAACACGTCAAGAAATTAGAGAAAGTGCAAAGGTTTGCAACGAGACTAGTACGTGAGCTAACTGAGAATGTCTTACAAGGAGAGGTTAAGGAAAAATGGACCTAACGACACTGGAGGACAGGAGGAATAGGGAGGACATGATAACGACATACAAAATACAGAGAGGAATTGACAAGGTGGATAGTGACAGAATGTTTCAGAGATGGGACACAGCAACAAGGGGTCACAACTGGAAACTGAAGACTCAGATGAGTCACAGGGATGTTAGGAAGTTTTCCTTCAGTCATAGAGTTGTCAGGAAGTGGAATAATCTGGAGAGTGATGTAGTGGAGGCAGGATCCATACATAGCTTTAAGAAGAGGTACCATAAAGCTCATGGAGCGGGGAGAGAGTGGACCTAGTGGCGACCGCTGGAGAGGCGGGGCCAAGAGCAGTGACTCTACCTTTGCAACCACAAATAGGTAAGAACACACACGCACACACACACAAACACGAACACACACACACACACACACACACACACACACACACACACACACACACACACACACACACAAACACATGACTCAGATGAGTCAAAGAGAAGAGATGTTAGGAATTATTTCTTTAGTCACAAAGTTGACAGGAAGTGGAATAGTCTGGCAAGTGATGTAGTGGAGGCAGGAACCATACATTGTTTTAAGACGAGGTATGAAAAAGCTCATGGAGCAGGGGCAGAGAGGATCTAGTAGCGATCAGAGAAGAGGCGGGGCCAGTAGCTATGACTCGACCCCTTCAACCACAAATAGGTGAGTACACACACATACAAACACATACACACATACAAACACACACTCACACACATACAAACACACATTCACACATACAAACACACACTCACATACAAACACACACATACAAACACACACATACAAACACACACACAAACACACACACACAAACACACACACACATCTCCCAGCATCAGCTCTAGTTCATCCCTGCCTTTATCTCCGACATCTGAGAGGGATGCTGGCAGACCATTGGTATGCAGAGTGGGCTCGTATTTTTTCCGACAGCGTTCACAAGCGACTCTCCGTGTTTCCCTTTGCCACTGTGTGTATGTGTGTGTGTGTGTGTGTGTACTGACCTAGTTATCTTTGCAGGGGTCGAATCATAGCTCCTGTCCCATCTCCTGTAGCACTAATTATACCAAATGGTTCAGAAAATCTACACGTTGATGAACGAAACACTTGTGCAACACTTGAGTATCTTTACTGTGGCTTCATCAGTCCAATACAGAGAAGAACGTTGGAAGATGAGGAGGAGTTTGGGGTAATTTGTCCCTCAGCCTGGAGACGATGTGTTCGGTACATCAGTCTTGATAAAAACTGAAAGATTGAACACACTGCAGAAAGACTGAACACACTGCAGAAAGACTGAACACACTGCAGAAAGACTGAACACACTGGGATCGTCCCGCAGCTACTAAAAACAACAGACATAGCCCCGCTCCACAAAGGGGGCAGTAAAGCAATAGCAAAGAACTACAGACCAATTGCGCTAACGTCCCATATCATAAAAATCTTTGAAAGGGTTCTAAGAAGCAAGATCGCCACCCATCTTGATACCCATCAATTGCACAACCCAGGACAGCATGGGTTTAGAGCAGGCCGCTCCTGTCTGTCCCAACTACTGGACCACTACGACAAGGTCCTGGATGCTCTAGAAGATAAACAGAATGCAGATGTTATATACACAGATTTTGCAAAAGCCTTTGACAAGTGTGACCATGGTGTAATAGCACACAAAATGCGTGATAAAGGAATAACAGGAAAAGTTGGTAGATGGATTTATAATTTCCTAACACATAGAACACAAAGAGTAGTAGTCAACAGAGTAAAGTCTGAGGCAGCTACTGTGAAAAGCTCTGTTCCACAAGGCACAGTACTTGCTCCCATCCTATTCCTCATCCTCATATCAGACATTGACAGGGATATAAGCCACAGTGCTGTGTCTTCCTTTGCAGATGACACCCGAATCTGTATGACAGTGTCCACCGTTGAAGACACTGCAAGACTCCAAGCAGACATAAACCAAATCTTTAAATGGGCTGCAGAAAACAATATGAAGTTCAATGATGAGAAATTTCAATTACTCAGATACGGAAAACGTGAAGAAATTAAAATCTCATCGGAGTACAAAACTAATTCCAACCACACAATAGAGCGAAAAACTAATGTCAAAGACCTGGGAGTGTTCATGTCAGAGGATCTCACCTTCAAGGACCATAACAATGTAGCAATTGCATCTGCTCGAAAAATGACAGGATGGATAATGAGAACCTTCAAAACCAGGGATGCCAAGCCCATGTTGACACTTTACAGATCGCTTGTTCTATCTAGGCTGGAATATTGCTGCACACTAACTGCACCTTTCAAGGCGGGTGAAATTGCTGACCTTGAAAATGTGCAGAGAACCTTCACGGCACGCATAAGTGCGATAAACCACCTCAACTACTGGGAACGCTTGAAGTTCCTAAACCTGTACTCTCTAGAACGCAGGCGGGAGAGATACATTATTATATACACATGGAAAATTCTCGAGGGCTTAGTACCAAACTTGCACACAAAAATCACTCCCTACGAAAGCAAAAGACTCGGCAGGCGATGTAACATTCCCCCAATGAAGAGCAGGGGTGCCACTAGCACGTTGAGGGACAACACAATAAGTGTGAGGGGCCCAAGATTGTTCAACTGCCTCCCAGCATACATCAGGGGGATTACCAACAAGCCCCTGGCTGTCTTCAAGCAGGCACTGGACAGGCACCTCAAGTCGGTACCTGATCAGCCGGGCTGTGGTTCGTACGTTGAACTGCGTGCGGCCAGCAGTAACAGCCTGGTTGATCAGGCTCTGGTCCAACAAGAGGCCTGGTCACGGACCGGGCCGCGGGGGCGTTGACCCCTGGAATTCTCTCCAGGTAGACTCCAGGTAGACTGCAGAAAGACTGAACACACTGGAGAAAGACTGAACACACTGCAGAAAGACTGAACACACTGCATAAAGACTGAACACACTGCAGAAAGCTTTAACGGGGCAACAATTTGGTGTCTGCAGAGCTTTATCAAGTCACACAGAGAAATTATATCCAAATAAAAGTTAGTTCTTCAACTTATTTTCTTCAAGTACCACCTTGCACTCAAGTTTACTAAGTTCTCAAGTATCATCTTGTAGTCAAGTTCACTAAGGTCTCAAGTACCATCTTGCACTCAAGTTCACTAAGTTCTCAAGTACCATTTTGTAATCAAGTTCACTAAGTTCAAATACTGCTCTCATTGTAGACTTTATCAACATAGTAACACATGGGCCAACATATCCCACATGGATGGGAAACCTCCCACATGGATGGCAAACCTCAGACAAGGACGGAAGGACATTCCACAAGTACGGAAGGACATCCCACAAGTACGGAAGGACATCCCACAAGTACGGAAGGACATCCCATAAGTACGGAAGGACATCTCACAAGGACGGGAGGACATCCCACATGGACGGAAGGACATCCCACGAGGGCGAAGGATACCCCAGGACTGAAGGACATCCCAGAAGGACCGGAGGATACCCAACTTTCAGAGATCGACCTCGACAAAACACAAGAAACAACAAAATTGATCTTTTCATCCTTTTCAGAAACCAAAGTGGTTGTTGTAGGTTCACTCTGATGTGTTGTAGGTTCACTCTGATGTGTTGTAGGTTCACTCTGATGTGTTGTAGGTTCACTCTGATGTGTTGACCACGTAGCTGACCTTGTTTAAAATCTTATGAACCATCATACATTCCCTGGCAAACTGTCTTTAACATTTTAAATCCTTGCCGGTGCGTGGGTAAAGTTGAATACAGAAGCATACACAGTCTGGATGAAATATTTTCACTAAGTTGGTCATGGACCGGGAGAGTCTTGGTCATGGACCGGGAGAGGCCTGGTCATCAACCTTGAGAGGCCTGGTCATGGACCTGGCGAGGCCTGGTCATGGACCGGGCCCCGGGGGCGTTGACCCTCGGAATACCCTGCAGGTAAGAAAACCTGCAAGAAGACCCAACGATAACAGAGAACCGCCTGAAAATTTGGCCCTTTAATCACGGGATGTTGATACACTGACGACCAGAAAAAGAAACAATGAGCGAATCCACTGGACGTCAGCAGAGTGGACGATACGGCTTGATAAAACTCCTGGAGAGCGAAACGTTGCCACTATAAAATGTCGCAATAGTTGCACGTGTATCTTTTATTAAACATATTGGCGGTAATTTTACCAACAATATTACAATTTTTGGATAAGGTGCTTAGGAAGATCATGCGGGAAGATCATGCGGGAAGATCATGCGGGAAGATCATGCGGGAAGATCATGCGGTAAGATCATGCGGGAAGATCATGCGGGAAGATCATGCGGGAAGATCATGCGGGAAGATCATGCGGGAAGGTCATGCGGGAAGATCATGCTTGTCACAACTGCTGAACTATTAGCATAAGATTACTGAGACGTTAAAAGAAAATGAAATGCAGATGTCGTCTACACGGATGTCATTAAGGCGTCTGAAATATTCGATCATGGAGTGATAGCACATAAAGTGATGTCAACTGGTATGACAGGAAGAGCAAGCTTATGGATATTCAATTGTTGACAGAGTAATAGTAGTAGTAGTAGTAGTAGTAGTAGTAGTAAGGAAAGCAGAGTCTAGCTTCATCAGAGTACAATGCTCAACACCCCAAGGTACAGTTCTGGTGCCCGTCCTGTCTCATCCCCATACTGGACACAGATATAAAATACCAGCCACAGCTTCGTTTAATCACTTGCGAACAATAAGAAAATCAACATGAACGTCTCCACGGTAGAAGACACGGAAAGATTGTTAGGGGATATCAGCAGTCTTCTAGTGAGCGGTACAAATTAACAGTGTATTCAACGACAACAAATTCCGGTTACTCAGATATGATAAAACTAAGGGACTGAAACCTAGCACCCTATACAAAACATAACAGAACCACTAATAAAACGAAATGAACAGGTGAAAGACCTGGGTTTAATAATGTCAGCTGACTTGTCATTTAGAGAACAGTGAGGCCAATGTTGTAAAAACTAGGAAAATGATAGGGAGAATAATAAGAACTTTCAAAACAAGAGAAATATTGCCACAGGTGA
>WNWK01000478.1:215000-272500 GCA_009830355.1 Cherax destructor
GCTTTCCCCTTCACTCCTCCCTTCAAGGGAGGGGGGGAGTATGTGTGCCTTTTGAGCACTTGAAGGGCTCTTGGTTCAAGGAACTGGAGCTATGCTCTTCCTGGGGTCTTATGTGATAATCTCTCCTCACTTCCACTCAATAATAATAATAATAATAATAATAATAATAATAATAATAATAATAATAATAATAATAATAAACTATCGCGCTTTCAGCCTTCCTAGGTCTACTCTTATTCAACCTCTTCTAACCTATTCTTTTTACACATTCTAACCTAACCCACTCATATCCCTTCTTACCTTTTATCCCGTCTAGCCTGCTTCCCGTCTAATCTACCCCACTTCTATCCCTTCTAATCTACCCCACTTATATCCCTTCTAATCTACCCCACTTCTATCCCTTCTAATCTACCCCACTTCTATCCCTTCTATTCTACCCCACTTCTATCCCTTCTATTCTACCCCACTTCTATCCCTTCTAATATACCCCACTTCTATCCTTTCTCATCTACTCCATTTCTATCCCTTCTAATCTACCCACTTCTATCCCTTCTAATCTACCCACTTATATCCCTTCTAATCTACCCACTTCTATCCCTTCTAATCTACTCCACTTATATCCCTTCTAATCTACCCCACTTCTATCCCTTTTAACCTAGACATCTGTTTCTTTATAAGCTATTACCTTACCTACTCTAAGAAGTGCCCTGTTCACCTAGCAGTTAGTGGGTTCACCTAGCAGTTAGTGGGTTCACCTAGCAGTTAGTGGATTCACCTAGCAGTTAATGGGTTCACCTAGCAGTTAGTGGGTTCACCTAGCAGTTAGTGGGTACCTGGTTAGTCGACTGTTGTGGGTTGCATCCTGGGGGCGGTAATACATATTAAGAGCTGAACTTTGAAGTGAGCTGAGGTAGAATAACAGCTCTTAGTCTGTAAAGTGAGCTGAGGTAGGAGAGCAGCTCCTAGCCTGTGAGCTGAGGTAGGAGAGCAGCTCCTAGCCTGTGAGCTGAGGTTGAATAACAGTTCTTAATCTGTTAGTGAGCTGAGTAGAAGAGCAGCTCCTAGCCTGGTAGTGAGCTAAGGCTGAATAACAGCTCTTGCTAGTGAGCTGAGGTTGAATAAAAGCTCTTAGTCCGTCATTGAGATGAGGTAGAATAACAGTTATTAGTCTGTGTGTTGACGTTGAATGAAGGGTCTTACCCTGTAAATTCAACAGTGTAAAAAAAAATCTAATTCAAACTTTCCATTAAGAAACACCAACTTTGATGCTAAACTGAAGAGTATTTCCCTTGTTATCTTGGACCAACAATATCCTCACAATAGGAAAGTCTATCCTCATTAAATAAAACAGCTATTTTTTTTCTTAATTCAATAAAATTGGCAAATTGGGACTCGTGCCACCCAATAACAGCACGAAGCTTGTGTTCAGGAAGCCACAACGATGGTGAAAGTGTGAAACCGATCAGATGAGTCGTTCTCCAGTTGCGACAAATTTGGCAGCAGGTAAACAAAACATAGTATGTACTACCCTGGCCCTAAGATACACCAGCCATGGATTACTGAAGGCGTTCAGAAGAGGTAAACTGAAATTTATTTAACGTGATTTAACGGGAAAATTACATATTATTTTACGCAAAGTGCGTAAATCTGCTCCTACGTACTTGAATTTCACTCTCTGTCGTCAAATTAGGAGGCACCTTTTTGGAACGCTGGAAGTTACACCACTGAGGACTATGTTGAAAATGGTGTAAAATACTGACAAATTGATGATTAAGACGCAGGTGCAACAGTTGGGTATCTTTATTGTTGATACGTTTCGCCTACAAAGTAAACTTCTTCAGTCAAATACAATGTCAGCCTTTGTATCTGCCTGAAGAAGCCTACTGTATAGGCGAAACGTTTCAATAGTAAGGATATCCAACTGTTGCACATGTGTCTTAATCAGCTACTGTGGGTTTTGGAAGTTATCACAGCCATTCCAGGATACTGGGAATGGATTTGCTAACTTTGGTCAGGGAGCACCTGAAGATGCCAAGTGTTGCAAGAACTGGTCCTAGTTGCCGTGCACGTGAGTTGAAGTTGATCGATATAATCCATCTAGAACCACGGTACGGGTGGTAATTGAACTCGAGTGAGTCGTAAAACTCCAGGCCAGTGCGTAAGCCACTGGACCAGCTGGCTACAATAATATTAATCCAACTAGGTATATTTATACATCATAGGGAGCTTAGCATGGGCCACCACTGTGACCACAAATGCAAGTTTCTACAGATGAATCTCCCGCCAGCGTGGCCGTGACGAACTCTAGCTCAAGTCCCCTCAAGTAGAGGCTGTTTTTCTTAAGATGTCAACTAACGCCGGCCTGGGATGTTATGGAACTTTTATTGATGATCTGGATTTTTTTTTTTTAAATTCCACCAGTTCTTAGGAATTACTTAGTTATTACTTTACAAAAGTATAAAGTTATTGGGGCGAAAGCAGTCTCTTCTTTATTTTTAAGTGCATTTATTAGAGCACACCACACAGGGCATCACAACAGGTTGATATCAACTACCCAGTGTCAACAAGTGCTCGGAACCCCAAATATGTGGTAATAGAACAAGCTGCCAAACCCCGTCAACTCTTTAACTATCTGATACTGGCTGAGTGGACAGCTCAGTTTCTCTACCACCCTTCATCCACTCACTCATGACAGCGATGGATCACAGTGCAAATAAATGTTCCTCCCCATGACACTGTGAAGTTTGTTCTAAGAGCGATCCATCTCCGCGGTGTTATGAACTATCAAGTAAATAGCAGGAAGTCTCCATGAAATGTGTCGACTGTTAGTGCAATGGAGTTAGTGTCATTTCTTGACTGTACAGAATTACATGCTTGCCCACACTTCCGCAGGCAACCCTGATGTCCTGGGCCGTGCCAGTCACCCACCCACACCCCACAGGACCAGCAACAAGGTGGGTGACGCGCTCTACCCTGAATCATATTAGCAACAACACTTTCAAATTTCTCCTCAGGTTGACTATGTGGGTGTTATTCCCTGGGGTGATAGTGTGACACAGAGGAAAGACCATGAACTGTACCACGGTAATTGCTATGTGGTAGGAGTCTGCCTCTGGATCTGCCTCTAACTATTGTATTGATACCATCCAACTAGCTGGTTCTGGGCATCTCATGGTAAGGAAATTTGGCTTTAGTGCCACCTGCCCTTCCCCTGCAGCCCGTGGACTTGGCCAGCCATCATCCATCAAGATGTCGGACCCAGCTGGCCTGGGTCTGGCTTCGGAAGATGAGATGGATGCACAACAGTTGAAGTGCCGTGTGAAGCAAAAATATCTAAAGCTTCAGCTTCAGAAGCGTAAGGAAGACAGTGCGGGTAATGTTGTTGGTGATAATGAAAATTGTGTTGGTAAATTAGACACATATGCAACACTTGGGTATCTTTATTGAGGAAACGTTTCGCCACACAGTGGCTTCATCAGTCCATACAAAGGAGAATCGTGAAGAACAGGAGGAGTGTGAGGTTGTCAGGCCCTCAAAATTGTGTTCATTGTGGTGATGGTGATGATAATGAGCGTAGTGATGGTGACTGTTAAGTGTAGTGTAGTTAGGATGATAAGACTAATAAGCGTAGTGTAGTTTGTTCTTGCTGATATGGTTGGTTATAGGGACCTACCACCTTATCCTCAGTCAGGAACCATTATTACTGTTGGTGACAACGATGCTAAATACAACAACACTGGAAACTCATCAGCTAGTAATAGTAATAGTATACCACTTTAGTGAAGTGACCTGTAGATCGGTTGGTAGCGCACTCAGTTCACACACTGAGTGTCTGTGTTTCGATACCCGGTACGGGTGGAAACAATAGGCGTGTTTTCTTACACCTATTGTCCCTGTTCACCTAGAAACAAGTAGGTACCATGGTGTTAGCCGACTGGTGTGGGTCTCATCCTGTGGGGCAAGACATGCTCTGCATAACCAGGGGCTTTCTATATAGTATATCATTGATGTCTGCTAGGTGTGTATAAGTTGTATCATGTACTTGTAAAAATAAAAATTATTATTATTATTATTATTGTTGTTGTTGCTGTTATTGTTGTTGTTGTTGTAGTCATGATATACAGATTATGGGTGACCTTGAATGTACACATCAATGGAGGCATCAATGATCTGTGTCTTGCTCTCAGCATTACCTCCGCCAGCTGTGAGTTTTCCAATGTAACAGATATATCACATCATTTCCCAAGACTAACCTCTATTAACACTGGTAATATTCTCCTATCTGGTGGAACATTCAAGCGAAAATGCTTTCATGTTCGCAGTGACCTGCATAACAACTGTGTTGCAGATGTTGCAGATTGGTACAATGCCCATGAATGTTCCTCTGTCGAGACCTTTAACAACGACCTTGTAAGTAATGATAAAAATTATTCAGAACCGCCTGGACAGCCACATCAACCCTTCCCCCCTCGTAATGAAAACTCATATACGTGTGATCAATTCCCAGGCAGCAGCAACAACGGCTGCTCCTATATCTTTGCCGTCCCCTGGGCCGATCCAAGCTCCAGTGATGGCCTAATTGCAAGTACTACATAAGTACTGTAAGTAGTCTAACGTTGGAATTTTAAAACGTATCCTTAAAAATGTAGGCCCACCCAAAAGAAATCACCATACCTCTGAAATACTCATATCCCTGAAACTGTTCCCGCTGCTGCCAAAGAACTTATGACAGAACTCAGACAATCAGATGGGAAAAAACGCTTCTCACAGGTCTCACTGTCCACACACATGGGTAAATATATATATATAGAATTAAGGGTAACAAGAGTTTGATTCCTAACTTGCATCCTCCTCCTCCACACATCGTGAGTTAGTCAGTGTTCGGGATGCTGCATCTTGATTTAACAAGCTGGTCATTAAACACAGACAAAAATCAATACTAAATGTAATAAGAGAGAGACTGGTTCGTTTTGTGCTCAGCAAAGATAATTACAACATTTTTTTTATTTAATTTGAACTCGATACTACACTAAAGGAACTCTCACTTTCCCTGGAGAGGATGGTGTCGCTGACAACATTATTAACTATTTTCTCTTGTACCGAGAAACCTTTAATTGAACTGTAAATTGTGAACCACATAACACGGGACTTCCTAAATCTTCGCCCAAGTGTCTTACATTCTTATTTCAAAACTCGGTCAACAAGATGAATTCCGTCCAATATGACTCACGAAATCGTAATGACACGATTGCAAACAAACCATACTAAGGGTGGGGGTAGAACTCGCGGTCAGAGTCATGAAACTCCAGACCGGCGCGTTAGCCACTGGGCCAGTTGGCTACAATAAGATTCGTCTGTAAAAACTTGCATTTGTGGTCACAGTGGTGCCTATGCTAACCTTCCTATGGTGTTTAAATATATTTAGTTGAACGAATCTTATTGTAACCAGCTGGCCCAGTGGCTAACGAGTCGGTCTGGAGTTTTAAGACTTTCTGATCGCGGGTTCTATCCCCACCCGTTGCATGGTTCGTCCAATATCTCTCACTAGCTGCTTGTGCAAAACTTATAGAGGTTGGTTATGAATGGACTTTTACATAGTCAAACAATTTCTCTCTCCTTAAAAAAAAGGATTGAGCATCATTGCATAATCATTTTTTTCATCCTTCACATTGACAGCTCATAAAATTCTCCGACACCCAAAACATCCTTAACTATATTATAGATTTGTGTCAGGACTTGGGGTTCATCATCTCGTCTGAGAAAACTAAAGTACTTATCAGGGCGCCCTTCGTACTTATCAGGGCGTCCTTCGTACTTATCAGGGCGTCCTTCGTGGCAGGAAGGACTAAACCGTAGGATAAAATTGCATGATGGATCTCGGCTCAAATATGTAGTCAGACACAGATATCTTGTATTTGAGGTTCCTCTGTTTGATCTTGTAACCAAACTTTGTCGCCAATTACAAAAGATGGCTGAAAGAGTTGTACTGTTAACGAGGGAATAGTGAAAGTGAAGTATTCTGCTAACATCAGATCACTAGTTGAAAGAGATGTACTGTTAACGAGGGAATAGTGAAAGTGAAGTATTCTGCTAACATCAGATCACTAGTTGACTATGCCACACCTCTGCTTGCTCTTGTGTCCAATTGAACGCTAGCTTGAAGTGAGTGAAACAACATGTAGAAAGATGTGATGAAGATCATCCTAGAATATCAAAGCACTACTTAAAATACTAAACATGCTGAAAGAATTTGATATGCCAAGCAGCAGAGACGGTGTCGCTGGAAGAAATATTATTGGTGCTAATATGTTCAGACAAATCCATCCAAACCCTGGCACAGAAGTCTTCCAAATTTCTTTATCACATACAAGTAATCCTTCAAATAGATAAGAAAACGAACTGAATTTCATATGAATCAGATACAAGATCCATGCCAAGTTAGACATCAGAGACACTTCCCACCACCATGTGAATTTTTTTTTCAAATCGCTATCCCTCGTTCTTCCCCAAAGAACCTTGTTCAATCACAATCACAATCTTGAAGCCAAGCATAATACCTTAAGTTGTAGGTATATCTTAGTCACTCAACACTCTCTTCCAGAAATTATGTTTGTTGATGTTTTTCCATTAACTGTAAGTGATTCCAGGTTATCCATAAATGCTCTTAGCTCTATTTGTCAAGTAAAAACTAGCATAGTTTTTATTACATATTTTCGTAAAAGATAAATAATAGCTAATAATAATAATAACAGTGGTAGTCGTAGAAGTAATGGTAGTAGAAGTGGTGGTGATAGTAGTAGTGGTCGTAGTGATGATGGTCATGGTAGTAGTAGTAGTAGTACTAGTAGAGGTCGTAGTGGTGATGGTGGTGGGTGGTGATGGTGGGTGGTGATGGTGGGTGGTGATGGTGGTGGGTGGTGATGGTGGTAGTATTATTAGTCGTAATAGTAGTAGTCGTACTAGTAGTAGTCGTACTAGTAGTAGTCGTACTAGTAGTAGTCGTACTAGTAGTAGTATTAGAGGTAGTAGTGGTGGTGGTAGTAGTAGTAGCAGCAGTAGTATAGGCAGTAGTAGTAGCAATAGTAATAAACAAACTAGGAAATCAAGGGGATAAATTCTCCCATTTTCCATCAGCTGAGGGAAAGTTGAGTGGCAGTTACTCTCTTAATAGAAAGGGAAGTCCTGCAGGGGAAAGTTCAGCTGTGATTTTATCCACTAAGTAGGACAAACTTGGTCTACTTTCTCTTCTTAATTAAACGCAAAATCCTCGGGGAAGAGATTGAGGTGAGTCAACGCGCTCAACTACGCAACTTCTGCTTCAAGCTGCTTGATTTGTTATGTATTTGTTGAAGGAGAAGCCACAACGGAGGAGAAGATGGGAAATGAGAAGATGGAGGAAAGGAAGAAGAAAAGAGAATGGAATAAAAATAGGAGAAAAAATGGATAAATGGATGAGGGATAAAAAAACAGAGGTGGATGAGGGATAAGAAAACGAAAAGGAGAGAAAGTAAGAAAGAAGATGAATGTGAGGAAGAAACAGATGAGAAGGTAAAAGTTTTTTTTTAGAAGTTTTTCGTCTATTTGATATTAATTTAGAGAGTCATCGCCCCCGCTGCCCGGACCCAGACCGTGCATAACAAAGCTGGGAAAAAGCTTGAGAATACAAAGGATAGAGTAAAACCTGTCACGTGAACCACCGGTACAGCAGAGTACCGTCCTGGTCTGACACACACACACACACATACACACACACACACACACACACACACACACACACACACACATCAGTATGACAACTCATCCTTCATGTAAATTAGTTACAATATAGCAGAGTACCATCCTGGGCCACTTACCGTATTTCCAGCATATAAGACGCGCCTGTTTTCTCACCAAAAAATCAGCCTGCGCCTTATATGCTCAAGGTCAGGGGTCAAGGGTTACGCTTTAGCGTAAAGTAACAGGGTCATTATCCCATGAATATGATTACTGATCTACAGTTACGATACTTCTGTCGTGCGCCTTATACGCCGGAAAATGCGGTAACGCATACGCCAGTGTGGCAACTCATCCTTCTCAGACACACCTTAGCGACATACGATTTAAGCAAATTCCTCCACGAATGTTCTCCAGGTTAGATTAAATTTGGTCAGGTTAGACTGTCGTCTATAAACAAAATGTAACCAATTACAATTTAACATAATGCAAATAAATGGAATAATTGGGGAAGGCAATAGAAAACTTTTAAAATCTGATCGGAAAAAAGTCCCAACCAGCTCACGATAAAATAAGGCACTCAGATATATCATGTTTTCATCTCAGTGTCACAGTCACACGTCTGACGTTCTTAACTACAATGATATACTGACGGTGATGAAGAGGATGGCCCGGGTGTCTCCTAGTACTTAGCTGCCCAAAACCACCGCCAAGGGCAAAAGTGCATCAATATGTTCAGTCCATCAAGATTAATGGGCTGAACACATCGACTCCAAGCTGAGGGACTGATTACCTCAAACTTCTCCTCATCTTCCACTGTTCTTCTCTGAAGTGACTGAAGACGCCACTGGCTGGCAAAACGTTTCCACAGTAAAGATTCCTAAATGTTTAACAAGTGACTAACTGGTTGATTTTCTAAACCATTCATATCACAAGGAAAGAATAATAATGGAAGGAAGACGTGATAAAAGGGAGACACGAGTGAAGGAAGTGAGAGGATACGAACACATGCTGAAAGAAGGGAGACACGAGTGAAGGAAGTAAGAGGATACGAACACAAGCTGAAAGAAGGGAGACACGAGTGAAGGAAGTGAGAGGATACGAACACAAGCTGAAAGAAGGGAGACACGAGTGAAGGAAGTGAGAGGATACGAACACAAGCTGAAAGAAGGAGACACGAGTGAAGGAAGTCAGAGGATACGAACACAAGCTGAAAGAAGGGAGACACGAGTGAAGGAAGTCAGAGGATACGAACACAAGCTGAAAGAAGGGAGACACGAGTGAAGGAAGTGAGAGGATACGAACACAAGCTGAAAGAAGGGAGACACGAGTGAAGGAAGTCAGAGGAAACGAACACAAGCTGAAAGAAGGGAGACACGAGTGAAGGAAGTCAGAGGATACGAACACAAGCTGAAAGAAGGGAGACACGAGTGAAGGAAGTGAGAGGATACGAACACAAGCTGAAAGAAGGGAGACACGAGTGAAGGAAGTAAGAGGATACGAACACAAGCTGAAAGAAGGGAGACACGAGTGAAGGAAGTCAGAGGATACGAACACAAGCTGAAAGAAGGGAGACACGAGTGAAGGAAGTCAGAGGATACGAACACAAGCTGAAAGAAGGGAGACACGAGTGAAGGAAGTCAGAGGAAACGAACACAAGCTGAAAGAAGGGAGACACGAGTGAAGGAAGTCAGAGGATACGAACACAAGCTGAAAGAAGGGAGACACGAGTGAAGGAAGTCAGAGGATACGAACACAAGCTGAAAGAAGGGAGACACGAGTGAAGGAAGTGAGAGGATACGAACACAAGCTGAAAGAAGGAGACACGAGTGAAGGAAGTAAGAGGATACGAACACAAGCTGAAAGAAGGGAGACACGAGTGAAGGAAGTCAGAGGATACGAACACAAGCTGAAAGAAGGGAGACACGAGTGAAGGAAGTCAGAGGATACGAACACAAGCTGAAAGAAGGGAGACACGAGTGAAGGAAGTCAGAGGAAACGAACACAAGCTGAAAGAAGGGAGACACGAGTGAAGGAAGTCAGAGGATACGAACACAAGCTGAAAGAAGGAGACACGAGTGAAGGAAGTCAGAGGATACGAACACAAGCTGAAAGAAGGGAGACACGAGTGAAGGAAGTCAGAGGATACGAACACAAGCTGAAAGAAGGGAGACACGAGTGAAGGAAGTCAGAGGATACGAACACAAGCTGAAAGAAGGGAGACACGAGTGAAGGAAGTCAGAGGATACGAACACATGCTGAGAAGAGAGTAAACAACACACACACGTGTTTAAAACTGTTAGTGGAAGAAAGAAAAAGATAAATGGAAGGGAAAATGGAGGGAATGGGAACTGGGACGTGAAAGGAATGAGAAGGGAAGGTGTCCAGGAGTTCGATTGCTAGCGCACTCAGCTCACACACACTGAGGTCCATGGTTCGGTCCCCGGTACGGGTGGAAAACATTAGGACGTGTTTCCTTAAGGCACCTGCTGTCCATGTTCACCTAGCAGTAAGTAGGTACCTGGTTGTTAGTCGACTAGTGTGGATCACACTCTGGGGACCAAATTGACCTAATTTGTCTGAAATGATCTGCATAACAAGGGGCTTTTTATATGTAGGGCTGTGGCTCATACGTCGGTCTGCGTGGTCAGTACAGATTTTAAATGACATTAATTTTCAAGAATCAAAACAAATATGGAATCGGCCACTGGAGCTCAAGGATCCTTTCAAGGATCCTTTCAAGGATCCTTTCATGGATCCTTTCATGGATCCTTTCAAGGAAATACGGACTCGAAAATCTGAAATCTGAAATGAGGCACTGGAATGCCCCTCCAAAAAATCTAGAGTCCGATTTAGCAATTTAAACTGTTTTAAATGGGGGGAAATGGGAAATGTATGACTGTCGTTCGAATACGAGACAAACACGTGAGAATTTCTGCTCTCGGCATGAGAAATGAGGAACTGGCAATGCAGGAATAGCGATGAAAATGAGAAATAAGGAACTGTGAAAGCTGAAATCAAGATAAATATGAGAAACTATGAATTGGCAGCGCAGGAATAAGAATGAAAATGAGAAACAAAGAACTGGGAAAGCTGGAATTTGAATAAAATGGGAAATAAAATACTGAAATGCAGGAATTAAGATAAAAATAGGAAATAAAAGACTGGCAATGCAGGAATTAAGATAAAAATGGGAAATAAAAGACTGGCAATGCAGGAAATAAGATAAAAATAGGAAATAAAATACTGGCAATGCAGGAACTAGAATAAAAATGTGAAATAAGGAGCCGGGTTGTCAGAATAGGGACAAAATAAATCTCTGATCCCAGTTACGATTTATATTCGTTAATTAGGATCCATATACATCACTCCGGAGCTATCCATATTAGAAGGAAATCATATAAATCAGTAAAGAATCATACACATCAATGATAAATCGTATACATCCATTATACGGAACATTATTCACTATACAACAGCTGGGGATGATGTTCGTAATATGAAGCCTAATTAGGGCCATGTATACAATTATTATTGGTAGTTAGTTCATACATATCATCAGTATTTTTAGTTTGCTTAGGCCTATGGCTCTTCCTCTTCTTAATTCCTTCCCTCTTCTTCTTGATTTCCTTTATTTATTTTCTGTCTTCTTATCTCTCCCTTTCCATCATCCAGTTATTCCTTCTGTTCTTCGTTCCTGCTTCCTTCCTTCTTTCCTCCCTTCCTTTCTTCTTTCCATCCTTCCTTTCCTTCCTTCCTTTCCTTCCTTCCTTCCTTCTTTCCTTCCTTCCTTCCTTCTTTCCTTCCTTCCTTTCCTTCATTCTTTCCTTCCTTCCTTCCCTTCCTTCCTTCCCTTCCTTCCTTCCTTCTTTCCTTCCTTCCTTCCCTTCCTTCCTTCCTTCCTTCTTTCCTTCCTTCCTTCCTTCCTTCCTTCAAACAAACTTTTTGATTTGCTTTTATTACACTAAACTGTGAGGTGCGATTTATTTTTTAGGTTTGAGAGGGAAATATATTATTATTATTATCACTGTTATTAATATTTTTATTATTATTGTATGTTGAATTAATACTAAAATAATAATAATAATAATAATAATAATAATATTATTATTATTATTATTATTATTATTAATATTATTATTATTACTGTTGTTGTGTCTGACGAGCTAAACCCGTGTGGGTCACTCCTCCGAACACTCTTCCACAGTGTGGCGAAACAGACTGTGTATCGAAATGTTGTATTGGCCACACTGTCGGGGACAAGAGCTGCAGAACAACTTGTTATCGGGGCAACGTTTCGCTCTATTTAGATTGTATTTTCTCTTTTATTTCAGGAAGTGCTAAAACCGTATGTGTGTGTGTGTGTGTGTGTGGTGTTGGAGGGAGGGAGTTACCACTGAGCGCTGGGAGTAGTGGAGGCTTGATCCTCCGTCTGGTAATCGCTGTTTGAAGTGTGATCAGGCCGGGAAGGGCGAAACCATCCCGATTATAGCATGTTCTTCAAGGTACGTCTTCACTGTATGCAGCAGTGAGACGGGGAATAATCGGGAATAAATGATGGAGAGAGAAATATGACAGAATGAGAAAAAGAAAAGTGAGAGAATAAGAAGGAATGATAGGAAGATTGGGTGAGGGGAGAGAGAGAGAGAGAGAGAGAGAGAGAGAGAGAGAAGAGAAAGAGAGAGAGAGAGAGAGAGAGAGAGAGAGAGAGAGAGAGAGAGAGAGAGAGAGAGAGAGAGAGAGAGAGAGAGAGAGAGAGAGAGAGAGAGAGAGAGAGAGAGAAGGCAGGGTCTCCGGGAGCCATGATAAAGGAGACACCTGAGCAACATTTGGGTTTCTTTATTCTGGAAACGTTGCGCCAGCCAGTGGCTTCTTCAGTCCAACAGAGAAAGGTGGAAGATGAGGAGGAATTAGAGGTAATCTCTCTGCCGGGAGTCAATATTTTCAGTTCATGAATTTTGCTAAAAGTGCGGCATATTCGCGGAGATGGAGGTTATATACTGGTGACAGATGAGGTGGAGCAGTGGTAGGCGGAGTCACCAGTGGACAAAACCACTAGCGGAAGTTGGTCGCGCCTATAAGTTAGACAAGTTTTGAAGAAATCCCAGCATCAAGATGTTCCACAAGTGTCTCATTTATCAACTTGTCGGTTTTCTAAACCAGTTATTCACACTCTAGGAACTATGACAATATTGCTGGGACAATGCTAAGAATGAATGAGGGAATATTGAAAATAGGGAATGAAGTTGATATCCTTGGGATGAAACTCGAATCCAAACTGACCATGAAGAACCACGTTGTAAATCTTGCAAACAAGACGGCCAGGAAGCTTACAGCACTTTGATGTATCTTGCATTTGCTTAACATTAAAGGTTGCAAGATTCTGTATGAGGCACAAGTATCCTCACACCTTGAGTATGCTTCACTTTCTTGGATTGCCTGCCCCCTGTCTCATCTGCGACTTCTTTACAGATTAGAGAACAAAGCAAGACGACTCATCTCTCGCCTGGACCCAGCCTGGACAGATCTGTCATTTCAGCAGAGACTTCAACACTGGAGGGATGTGGGTGGCCTTACTGTTATATACAAAACCTATATTGTCAAAGTACCACACTTGACTTTACTCTGTGAACAGCGAGACGTGAGCTTCTACACAACAAGACGGGCAGCAAACAGCAGCTTCACTCTGGTTGTAACCTTCTCAAGAAAATCACTTCATCTGAGATCATTTATTCCCAGGAAGACTCGAGTGTAGAACATGTTCGTACAGCATAATGACATCAACGAAATAAAGTCAGTTGACCAAATGAAATCGCAGGCCCACAGATCGCTCCAACTTCATCTTCTTCTCTATGAAGGTACTGGCTCTTAACTTGTAAATAAAGTTAGGAACCTTAACCTAACCTAGTAAAACAATGTTTATAAAAAAACAATATTAGGGTGCCTTGTGTCAGTAAGAGTGACAGAAACTCCACTACACTACACTTCTGGGCTTCAACCTGTAAACATTAAAGTGGGTCCACCACCACCACCACCCCAGGAGTAGCCTTCCTCCTGATGGTGGGGAGAAGAGGAGAAGGGATAGGAGGAGGAAGAGGAGGAGGGGAGGAGGAGGAGAAGGAGGAAGAAGAAGAGGAGGAGGAGCAGCAGCAGCAGCAGAAGAAGCAGGAGGGGAGACAAGGGGAAAGGATGGGGGGAGGCTACAGGACAGGGTGAAACTGAGAAGAGAAAGAGGGAGATGCGGGAGGGTGAGAATATACTTAGATGTAATCTGTCAGTTGTGCAGAGGATGCGAGAGAGAGAGAGAGAGAGAGAGAGAGAGAGAGAGAGAGAGAGAGAGAGAGAGAGAGAGAGAGAGAGAGAGAGAGAGAGAGAGAGAGAGAGAGAGAGAGAGAGAGAGAGAGAGAGAGAGAGAGAGAGAGAAAGAGAGAGAGAGAAAGAAAGATAGATAGATAGATAGATAGATAGAGAGAGAGAGAGAGACAGAGACAGAGACAGAGACAGAGACAGAGAGAGGAGCGGATGGGAGAAGTACAAGTAGCTAGACACAAAAACAAGGCTGATGTTTCTGCATTAAAATGGTCATTGAAACTGCGACGGATGTCTCTCTGAGGCCGTCAAGAATTTTACTGCCGATTGTTGTCTGTCAGTGTGTCAGTGTGTGTACTCATCTAGTTGTGGTTGCAGGGATAGAGTCACAGCTCCTGGCCCCGCCTCTTCACTTGTCGCTAGTAGGTCCACTCTCTCCATGCTCCATGAGCATTATCGTACCTCTTCTTAAAGCTATGTATGGATCCTGCCTCCACTACCTCAGTCTCCAGATTATTCCACTTCCTGACAACTCTATGACTGAAAAAATACTTCCTAACATCCCTGTGACTCATCTGAGTTTTCAACTTCCAGTTGTGCCCCCTTGTTGCTGTGTCCCATCTCTGAAACATTCTGTCTCTATCTACCCTGTCAACTCCTATCAGTAATTTATATGTCGTTATTCCTAAACATTGGCTTAACATCTCCCACAATCTCTCTCTCATATACATTCCTCTTATATTCATCAGCATAAACACTTCTGCTTATAATTCACATTTCCCTGTTATTCTGTTTCACATAATTCTTTAATTTAGACACTGTGAATCTACTCCATTCTTTCCACGGTTGATGACATAATAATAACACCGCAGCTTCATGTCTAACTCTTGTCTCACAAACACCAGATTCAATCCTATTTGCTCCTCCCCAGTGTAACTCTCCCCCTTCTTTCAGTTTTCTTTCTCTTCGTGCTAAGTCATCCAGCTCATCTTTATAATTGATTCTCATCTGAATTACAACCAAACACATTCAAACACCCAACTTTATTTTTCCCCTCTGCTAGTAATTGATACAAAACAAAAATAATTACATTTCCAAGTTATGTAGTCGATGTTTATAAACATTTGTTCCGCCAATGTAACATCGCAAAGGGAATTATGGAATTTTATAAATCCCAGTATTCGTCTTCAGTGTCTTCGGAAAACCTGTATTTCACAAGGGACTTACTTGTATTAGAACTGTTGAAGGCAATTTTGCCGTCATTACGGGAGAGAGAATCATCTTAGCAGGATTTTAGCAATTATCTAATTAAGAAAGAACGTTTCTATTTCTTGAAAAAGTTTGTGTGTGAATATATATATATATATATATATATATATATATATATATATATATATATATATATATATATATATATATATATATATATATATATATATATATATATATAATATATATATATATATATATATTTTTTTTTTTTTTTTTTATTAACACATCGGCCGATTCCCACCAAGGCAGGGTGGCCCGAAAAAGAAAAACTTTCATCATCATTCACTCCATCACTGTCTTGCCAGAAGGGTGCTTTACACTACAGTTATAAAACTGCAACATTAACACCCCTCCTTTAGAGTGCCGGCACTGTACTTCCCATCTCCAGAACTCAAGTCCGGCCTGCCGGTTTCCCTGAATCCCTTCATAAATGTTACTTTGCTCACACTCCAACAGCACGTCAAGTATTAAAACCATATGCCTCCATTCACTCCTATCAAATACGCTCACACATGCTTGCTGGAAGTCCAAGCCCTCGCACACAAAACTTCCTTTACCCCTCCCTCCAACCTTTCCTAGGCCGACCCCTACCCCGCCTTCCCTCCACTACAGATTTATACATCTCGAAGTCACTCTGTCTCGTTCCATTCTCTCTACATGTCCAAACCACCTCAACAACCCCTCCTCAGCTCTCTGGACAATCGTTTTGGTAATCCCGCACCTCCTCCTAATTTCCAAACTCCGAATTCTCTGCATTATATTCACACCACACATTGACCTCAGACATGACATCTCCACTGCCTCCAGCCTTCTCCTCGTTGCAACATTCATCACCCATGCTTCACACCCATATAAGAGCGTTGGTATAACTATACTCTCATACATTCCCTCTTTACTTCCATGGACAAGGTTCTTTGTCTCCACAGACTCCGAAGTGCTCCACTCACCCTTTTCCCCTCATCAATTCTATGATTCACCTCATCCTTCATAGACCCATCCGCCGACATGTCCACTCCCAAACATCTGAATACATTCACCTCCTCCATACTCTCTCCTCCAATCTGATATCCAATCTTTCGTCACCTATTCTTTTTGTTATCCTCATCACCTTACTCTTTCCTATATTCACTTTCAATTTTCTTCTTTTACACACCCTACCAAATTCATCCACCAACCTCTGCAGCTTCTCTTCAGAATCTCCCAAAGCACAGTGTCATCAGCAAAAAGCAACTGTGACAACTCCCACTTTGTATTTGCTTCTTTATCTTTTAGCCCAACACCTCTTGCCAAGACCCTCGCATTCACTTCTCTTACAACCCCATCTATAAATATATTGAACAACCACGGTGACATCACACATCCTTGTCTAAGGCCCACTTTTACTGGGAAATAGTCCCCTTCTCTCCTACACACTCTAACCTGAGCCTCACTATCCTCATAAAAACTCTTCACTGCTTTCAGTAACCTTCCTCCTATTCCATACACCTGCAACATCTGCCACATTGCCCCCTATCTACCCTATCATACGCCTTTTCCAAATCCATAAATGCCACAAAAACATCTTTACCCTTATCCAAATACTGTTCACCTATATGTTTCACTGTAAACACTTGGTCTACACACCCCTACCTTTCCTAAAGCCCCTTGTTCATCTGCTATCCTGCTTTCTGTTTTACTCTTAATTCTTTCAATAATAACTCTACCATACACTTTACCAGGTACACTCAACAGACTTATTCCCCCATAATTTTTGCACTCTCTTTGTCCCCTTTGCCTTTATACAAAGGAACAATACACGCTCTCTGCCAATCCCTAGGTACCTTACCCTCTTCCATACATTTATTAAATAATAGCACCAACCACTCCAAAATTATATCCAAAATTATATCCAAAATTATATCCAAAATTATATATATATATATATATATATATATATATATATATATATATATATATATATATATATATATATATATAAGTAGCATAAGAGAAAAGAATAAACTTGCTTCAGGGAAAACTCAAAGTTCTCCCAGAAGCTGTTTGAAAATTTTCTCCTACCACCCCTATATTTTATATATACTTTATTTAAATACAAAATACAGTGACAAAATACATTGACAAGAATACAATAGGGAGTAAAACAACATAGATAATAACTCAGAGCTACATCTCAAATACTTTGTCCAGCTCCCCGGCAGTGGGCCGCGTGCCCAGAATGCTGCAGGCATTTCCCCTCTGGATCGCAACACTGAGTCTCTGAAAGAGGAAGCTGGCTGCTCTGTGGTCCTTGGTTTCTATGATGAGTTTTTCACCCAGCTCTTTGAGAAACTTTAGAGTACACTTTCCCCATGCTCCAAGTGTCTCCGACCCTATTGGGATGAAGTTATAGCAAGGGGGAAGGCCTTCATATTAGCGGGTCTTCTGGGTCTCCCTGTGGCTGGAGTATGGCAAGTAGTTGTCTGCCATTGTGGCGGCACAGGTGTAGTCCCAAGCAATCTGCTTACCATCCTTCCAGGGTAGCATAGTGGCTCCATCAGGACGCTTTTGACTTCCATTAGACCTCTGCACTTGGGGTTCCCGTTGGGCTGGGCAACGAGTTGTGGCGAGGCTTCTCTTTATGATGTCGTTGACCTCCTTATGTCTAGCATACTTCCCTTCTGATGTGTGACACACGAGACCATGAAGTCGTCGCCCTGCCGCAAATACACCTATGTTCGGTGAGTATGGGGGCGGCTAGGCGAAGAGCAACACCAATCCGAATGGCCTGTGGGTCGAGACGAGTGCCCAAGGAGGAATTGGGAACGGCTAGAAGGAAATCTCCTGAGTGTGGTGCCTTCACCGCTAGGAGACGAGCTTTGTCCTTTCCTAAAGCGTTGGTGAGCATTGTGTTGGCGATTTTTTCCATGATCGGTTTGTCCCAGTGAGACTGTTTGTGCTCTTTGGGAGGAGCTGGTCTACTGGAGGAGTCTGCAAGGGTGTCCCATCACACGGCTGCTTCAATGAACTTGGAGTCTTGAGCTCCCACCACACCTCTCAAGCGTTCGGGGACAATCTTCTTGACTAATCCACAGGAGGCCAAACACGACGACCGAAATGCAGGTAAAGCTACCTGCCTTGCTTTGCGCACCCCTATACCTCCCAGTCGCACTGGGAGGGTTGCCTGATCCCATTGCCGATCCTCTAGTGACAGATTCAGTGCCTTCTTAAAGGTTGATCTCAGGTGTGCGTCATACTCGTCAAGTGTTGGGTTGTCAAAAGAGGGTGCACACCTCAAGAAGTAAGTGAGTCTTGGCATAGTAAGACACCTTGTGAGGAGATACAGGGCATCATGGGCATCAAGATCACTTATTCTCTCCTCCATTCTTTTCAGGTCATTCACTTTGTCCTTGAGGACAGTGTCGATGGCCTGGTGACCCAGCGGTGCTCCCAGGAGGGTACTGTTGGATGGAGTGGTAGTAGAGATTTCCGGGAGGAAATATATATACATGTATATATATATATATATATATATATATATATATATATATATATATATATATATATATATATATATATATATATATATATATATATAAACATTGTCTCTAAGTCCACAGCAGGACTCGAACCTGCAAACTCTGTATCAGAGTAACCAGTACTTTACCACGGATTATTTGAGGCATAAATGTATTATTTATTTGTTATACGCAGCGGCAGAAACGAGAGATACAAATATCGCAGATGTCGAACACTCGTAGTGTCGTTTTCATTATATTTACATCAGACTGTTTCCCACTTGCTGGTCGTTTCTCCTTGAGACGACGACAAGTTAACAACAACACAGAGCTTAGTTTAAAAGCCCACGATTTTTTTCAGACAATTTCTAACTCTTCTACTGAACTGCCAGATGATTTAATCTCTAAATAAATAAAAAAAGACACGCTAACTTTGCATGTTCAAAGCTTAACCGGGAGAACAAGACGCCACTAATTTCGTATTACGAAGATAGTGGTGAAAAGAAGGCTCAAGAATACATAGAGTCCTGGAATTGTAGACTTGTGGTAAATTCTGCATTAAAATTCTAGACCGCTGGAATTCTGGATGGAAATTCTAGACTGGCGCTCTAGACGTCTGGAATGGGATAGGAAGGCAAGGCAGCGGGTGTTAGTACCGATGGATATTTTTAAATATATTACGACAAACCAGAACGTCCATATTATACTTAAGAATATAACCAGTACATGATATCATGTAAAGTGACGGGAAATACAATGATTCTACTAAGCTTTATAACAAGGATAGAAACTCATCAATAAATAAATGTAAGCGAAAGACAGAGAGAAAACAAAGAAATTGCCATGACAAAAAAAAAAAAAAAAAAAAAACATAATAAATAATCGAAAAAATTATAAACGTGATTTAATAATGAAAAAAACATTTACTCTTCGAATAATCGCCCAATTCAAAACGAAAATGCAGCTGCCCAAGAATGAGATTAGAGAGAAAAAAGCTCAGTGCTCTCTGCTTTACTCTTGCTTTACTCTCTTCATCCTTCGCTCCCTCTTCATCAATCTCCGTCACTCCTTCCCTTTTTCTTCCATTCCTTCCCTCCCTTTCCTCATTTCCACACCAGGCTCAATTAAGGAGCCTCTCTAACAAGCACCTCCAGAAAATATAAAATGTTCCCACCCCCCATTACTTTCAACAGATTTTGAAAACCATTATCCTTTGAGCTGCTTCTCCTGCGGTCAGAAACCAAATACCAATTAAGAGCTCCCTCAGATTAAGTCATTTTCGGACGTTCCGAATCGAGAGAGAGAGAGAGAGAGGCAGGCGTGGGAGGGAGAGAGATCCAGGGGGAAAGGGAAGAAGAGAGAGAGAGGCAGGGGGAAGGGCGGAAGAGAGAGTGGCAGGGGGAAAGAAATGAAGAGAGAGAGAATGAAAAGGGGCGAGGGGTGGAGTAGGTCAGAAGAGAGTAAGGATAATAAAACAAGTCATTGTCTATGCTCAAGAAATACGTTGGTAAAGCGAGTCAAGACTCACAGGTCCAGTACCTCTGCTGCCCACACGACGCAGAGTCAAGACTCACAGGTACAGTGCCTCTGCTGCCCACACGACGCTTCATTAACACAAAACCTTCAGAAAAATATGAGTAGAGACTGAAGAATAGAACTGGGTATACTGACCACTTTGATTTTTTTCTGGTTTAGTTACTTAAACTGCGATGGTTATTATCACTGGTACGTTCTCGAGGTCTTCACTGTGGCACTGGTCACCACCTGAAGTGCCACGTTCTCGAGGTCTTCACTGTGGCACCGATCACCACCTGAAGTGCCACGTTCTCGAGGTCTTCACTGTGGCACTGGTCACCCCTTGAAGTGCCACGTTCTCGAGGTCTTCACTGTGGCACTGGTCACCACCTGAAGTGCCACGTTCTCGAGGTCTTCACTGTGGCACTGGTCACCACCTGAAGTGCCACGTTCTCGAGGTCTTCACTGTGGCACCGGTCACCACCTGAAGTGCCACGTTCTTGAGGTCTTCACTGTGGCACCGGTCACCACCTGAAGTGCCACGTTCTCGAGGTCTTCACTGTGGCACCGGTCACCACCTGAAGTGCCACTTTCTTGAGGTCTTCACTGTGGCACCGGTCACCACCTGAAGTGCCTACCACGACTATTACTTCAACATTTTTGGTGAATGTTTGTCTCCCTACGGCTCTGCACATTTCTTCTCATTCTTCATAATACAAAAATAAATGATCTCTGCTTTTCGAGGTTCCGCTCCCATCCTTTGATTTGCAATTTAATCTTTTCGTAGTACGTCCCACACTGCACTATTTTGCATAAAATCAATAACTAGATCCGTTGGAAATAAATTCTTCACAATAATTCTTGACTATGGAATGCCGTTTGTCCTGGTATCAGCCTGAGGAGTCTTTCTAAAATTCTCATATTTCAGGGCAGTGGAATAATAACAGTGAGTGTCCACGGCATTATACACATCACATAACGCATCTCTCTACCCGTCAGTGTTGTGTTAAGTTTATTAAGGTACAAGT
Source organism: Cherax destructor (assembly GCA_009830355.1). Lineage (NCBI taxonomy): Eukaryota > Metazoa > Arthropoda > Malacostraca > Decapoda > Parastacidae > Cherax > Cherax destructor. The sequence goes on from WNWK01000478.1 coordinate 236,332, forward strand.
ACACATAAATACAGTTACATAAATTATCAAACAGTAGCACATGTGTAGATTACCTAGGTTGGTAGACAGCAACCACCCAGGGAGGTACTACCGTCCTGCCAGGTGACTGTGAAACAGAAACCTGAAACTGTTTTACATGATGGTAGGATTGCTGGTGTCTTTTTTCTGTCTCATAAACACGCTGGATAACAGGTATATCTAGCTACTTCTACTTACACTTTAGGTCACACTACACTGGCATACACATGCATATATATACATACACACATCTAGGTTTTTCTTCTTTTTCTTAATAGCTCTTGTTCTTTTTATTTTCTCTATTGTCCATGGGGAAGTGGAAAAGAATCTTTCCTCCGTAAGCCATGCGTGTCGTATGAGGCGACTAAGATGCCGGGAGCAATGGGCTAGAAACCCCCTTCTCCTGTACAAATCTACTAAAAACGAGAAGAAGAAAAACTTTATAAAATTGGGGTGTCTGAATGTGCGTGGATGTAGTGCGGATGATAAGAAAGAGATGATTGCCGATGTTATGAATGAAAAGAAGTTGGATGTCCTGGCCCTAAGCGAAACAAAGCTGAAGGGGGTAGGCGAGTTTCAGTGGGGAGAAATAAATGGGATTAAGTCAGGAGTATCTGAGAGAGTTAGAGCTAAGGAAGGGGTAGCAATAATGTTGAAGGATCAGTTATGGAAGGAAAAGAGGGAATATAAATGTGTAAATTCAAGGATTATGTGGATTAAAATAAGGGTCGGATGCGAAAAGTGGGTCATAATAAGCGTGTATGCACCTGGAGAAGAGAGGAGTGTAGAGGGAGAGAGAGATTTTGGGAGATGTTAAGCGAATGTATAGGAACTTTTGAACCAAATGAGAGAGTAATTGTGGTAGGGGACCTAAATGCTAAAGTGGGAGAAACATGTAGAGAGGGTGTAGTAGGTAAGTTTGGGGTGCCAGGTGTAAATGATAATGGGAGCCCTTTGATTGAACTTTGTATAGAAAGGGGTTTAGTTATAGGTAATACATATTTTAAGAAAAAGAGGATAAATAAGTATACAAGATATGATGTAGGGCGTAATGACAGTAGTTTGTTGGACTATGTATTGGTAGATAAAAGACTGTTGAGTAGACTTCAGGATGTACATGTTTATAGAGGGGCTACAGATATATCAGATCACTTTTTAGTTATAGCTACAGTGGGAGTAAAAGGTAGATGGGATACAAGGAAAATAGAATCAGTAAGTAAAAGAGAGGTGAAGGTTTATAAACTAAAAGAGGAGGCAGTTAGGGTAAGATATAAACAACTATTGGAGGATAGATGGGCTAGTGAGAGTGTAGGCAATGGGGTCGAAAATGTATGGGGTAGATTTAAAAATGTAGTGTTAGAGTGTTCAGCAGAAGTTTGTGGTTACAGGCGAGTGGGTGCAGGAGGGAAGAGGAGCGATTGGTGGAATGATGATGTAAAGAGAGTAGTAAGGGAGAAAAAGTTAGCATATGAGAGGTTTTTACAAAGTAGAAGTGATGCAAGGAGGGAAGAGTATATGGAGAGAAAAGAGAGGTTAAAAGAGTGGTGAAGCAATGTAAAAGAGAGCAGATGAGAGAGTGGGTGAGATGTTATCAGCAAATTTTGTTGAAAATAAGAAAAGTTTTGGAATGAGATTAATAAGTTGAGGAAGCCTAGAGAACAAATGGATTTGACAGTTAAAAATAGGAGAGGAGAGTTATTAAATGGAGAGTTAGAGGTATCGGGAAGATGGAGAGAATATTTTGAGGATTTGTTAAATGTTGATGAAGACAGGGAAGCTGTGATTTCGTGTGTAGGGCAAGGAGGAATAACATCTTGTAGGAGTGTGGAAGAGCCAGTTGTGGGTGTAGGGGAAGTTCGTGAGGCAGTGGGTAGAATGAAAGGGGTAAGGCAGCTGGGATTGATGGGATAAAGATAGAAATGTTAAAAGCAGGTGGGGATATAATTTTGGAGTGGTTGGTGCTATTATTTAATAAATGTATGGAAGAGGGTAAGGTACCTAGGGATTGGCAGAGAGCGTGTATTGTTCCTTTGTATAAAGGCAAAGGGGACAAAAGAGAGTGCAAAAATTATAGGGAATAAGTCTGTTGAGTGTACCTGGTAAAGTGTATGGTAGAGTTATTATTGAAAGAATTAAGAGTAAAACAGAAAGCAGGATAGCAGATGAACAAGGGGCTTTAGGAAAGGTAGGGGTGTGTAGACCAAGTGTTTACAATGAAACATATAGGTGAACAGTATTTGGATAAGGGTAAAGATGTTTTTGTGGCATTTATGGATTTGGAAAAGGCGTATGATAGGGTAGATAGGGGGCAATGTGGCAGATGTTGCAGGTGTATGGAATAGGAGGAAGGTTACTGAAAGCAGTGAAGAGTTTTATGAGGATAGTGAGGCTCAGGTTAGAGTGTGTAGGAGAGAAGGGGACTATTTCCCAGTAAAAGTGGGCCTTAGACAAGGATGTGTGATGTCACCGTGGTTGTTCAATATATTTATAGATGGGGTTGTAAGAGAAGTGAATGCGAGGGTCTTGGCAAGAGGTGTTGGGCTAAAAGATAAAGAAGCAAATACAAAGTGGGAGTTGTCACAGTTGCTTTGCTGATGACACTGTGCTTTTGGGAGATTCTGAAGAGAAGCTGCAGAGGTTGGTGGATGAATTTGGTAGGGTGTGTAAAGAAGAAAATTGAAAGTGAATATAGGAAAGAGTAAGGTGATGAGGATAACAAAAAGAATAGGTGACGAAAGATTGGATATCAGATTGGAGGAGAGAGTATGGAGGAGGTGAATGTATTCAGATATTTGGGAGTGGACATGTCGGCGGATGGGTCTATGAAGGATGAGGTGAATCATAGAATTGATGAGGGAAAAGGGTGAGTGGAGCACTTCGGAGTCTGTGGAGACAAAGAACCTTGTCCATGGAAGTAAAGAGGGGAATGTATGAGAGTATAGTTATACCAACGCTCTTATATGGGTGTGAAGCATGGGTGATGAATGTTGCAACGAGGAGAAGGCTGGAGGCAGTGGAGATGTCATGTCTGAGGTCAATGTGTGGTGTGAATATAATGCAGAGAATTCGGAGTTTGGAAATTAGGAGGAGGTGCGGGATTACCAAAATGATTGTTCAGAGAGCTGAGGAGGGTTGTTGAGGTGGTTTGGACATGTAGAGAGAATGGAACGAGACAGAGTGACTTCGAGAGTATAAATCTGTAGTGGAGGGAAGGCGGGTAGGGGTCGGCCTAGGAAAGGTTGGAGGGAGGGGTAAAGGAAGTTTTGTGTGCGAGGGCTTGGACTTCCAGCAAGCATGTGTGAGCGTATTTGATAGGAGTGAATGGAGGCATATGGTTTTAATACTTGACGTGCTGTTGGAGTGTGAGGAAAGTAACATTTATGAAGGGATTCAGGGAAACCGGCAGGCCGGACTTGAGTTCTGGAGATGGGAAGTACAGTGCCGGCACTCTGAAGGAGGGGTGTTAATGTTGCAGTTTTATAACTGTAGTGTAAAGCACCCTTCTGGCAAGACAGTGATGGAGTGAATGATGATGAAAGTTTTTCTTTTTCGGGCCACCCTGCCTTGGTGGGAATCGGCCGATGTGTTAAAAAAAAAAAAAAAAAACTAAAAAAAGTCCAACTGACTTATTTCCATTGTAGTCCTTGTGATATGTTATTATGGTCCAGTGTATCTCATTCGTAACCTGCTTGGCATTACCTCAGCCTTGACTGATTTATTGTAAATTGAGGTCTATTCCTTGATTACTAGTTTTATCTCTCTCGGGGATGTTGTTAAATTCTAGTTCTTTTGTCATCCGTGTTGCATGATTCCATGTAGCAATGAGAGTACTTCCGTTACTGTGTAAAAGAGTCTTGTTTACGTTCTTGATTTCCTGGATTTTCTTGCCTCTATCGCCTTTTCATGTGTCCTTTCACTGCCAACTATCACACATGGCACAGTGTTTATGCGCACGCCACTCGGTGTGTACCTATTTCCTCGACGTCTCTTATTTCTATCAGAAGTTGAATCTTTTGTCCAGCATCTAGTAGGCTACGTAATACACTCTACGAACCACAGAATAATACACGAGCTTCTACACCCTCTTCGACGACTCTCACTTAAGGGTATAAGTCCACACCATCCATCCCAGTGACTGACGGTAACACATATACATCACTAGGTCCTCTTTCTACTATAAACTTACCTGCCATCCTTTCTGACTATTTTGATACGTCCGTATATGACACAGCATAATTTGCATATTTATTCCATTGAAGCTCTCAAAGTTAAGACTGCACATCCTGGCGGTCTCTTTCTGTCCACTTCGCCTCGAAAATAGAACATTTTGGAATGTCGTTTAGAACATTATACCCAATGTTATTTTTCCTAAGTCTGCCCAATTCTGTTGTTCGGAGATGTTTCCACACCGCTACTGTTGGGACACGATACTGTTGGTTGTCGCAAAATTGGTAGTTTTAAAAGCCTTTTTTCATGGCAATCTATTTAACCGCGTATCTCCATCCCCCTTTATTAATAAAACAATAATTACAACTTTATTTTTTAAAAGGGGGTGGACCGGTGAGCCAGCGGAAGGCCTCGGTCAGATGACCAAAAACTCAAGTAGCAGGTCATCACATGTCCTGACCCGCGTCAGGAAACACTTGTACTATTTCCTGACGAATCTTACCTAACCTAACCTCCATCCCAGAAGGATAACACTGGCCTAACCATATATCTTCTTGTCAGCTTTCTGTTGTCAGCTTTCTGTTGTCAGCTTTCTGTTGTCAGCTTTCTGTTGTCAGCTTTCTGTTGTCAGCTTTCTGTTGTCAGCTTGCTGTTGACAGTTTTCCTGACGCTACCCAGAGTGACTTACACTAAATTCTGTCCAACTTTCAGAGATATTGACTGTCAACTACCGTGGCCAGTCAATATCCCTTATATTTATATAGTTGTCTGTTGATGTGTTGCCAGCAACTGATGTGTTACATCATCTATGTGTTACAAGCACCTATGTGTTACAAGCATCTATGTGTTACGAGCATCTGTGTGTTAAAGCATCTATGTGTTACGAGCTTCTATGTGTTACAAGCATCTAAGTTTTACAAGCAACTGTTATTTAGAACACAATAAGTAAAAACCTATAGTTTACAATATTTGAAGTTTACAAGAAGGATGAGGAGAGTCTGATGTGTTGACCAGCCTCTCAAGGCAACACTCTGGAGTGTTGTGTGGACCAGCCTCTCAAGGCAACACTCTGGAGTGTTGTGTGGACCAGCCTCTCAAGGCAACACTCTGGGGTGTTGTGTGGACCAGCTCTCAAGGCAACACTCTGGAGTGTTGTGTGGACCAGCCTCTCAAGGCAACACTCTGGAGTGTTGTGTGGACCAGCCTCTCAAGGCAACACTCTGGGGTGTTGTGTGGACCAGCCTCTCAAGGCAACACTCTGGGGTGTTGTGTGGACCAGCCTCTCAAGGCAACACTCTGGGGTGTTGTGTGGACCAGCCTCTCAAGGCAACACTCTGGGGTGTTGTTTGGACCAGCCTCTCAAGGCAACACTCTGGGGTGTTGTGTGGACCAGCCTCTCAAGGCAACACTCTGGGGTGTTGTTTGGACCAGCTCTCAAGGCAACACTCTGGGGTGTTGTGTGGACCAGCCTCTCAAGGCAACACTCTGGGGTGTTGTTTGGACCAGCCTCTCAAGGCAACACTCTGGGGTGTTGTGTGGACCAGCCTCTCAAGGCAACACTCTGGGGTGTTGTGTGGACCAGCCTCTCAAGGCAACACTCTGGGGTGTTGTGTGGACCAGCCTCTCAAGGCAACACTCTGGGGTGTTGTGTGGACCAGCCTCTCAAGGCAACACTCTGGGGTGTTGTGTGGACCAGCCTCTCAAGGCAACACTCTGGGGTGTTGTGTGGACCAGCTCTCAAGGCAACACTCTGGGGTGTTGTGTGGACCAGCCTCTCAAGGCAACACTCTGGGGTGTTGTGTGGACCAGCCTCTCAAGGCAACACTCTGGGGTGTTGTGTGGACCAGCCTCTCAAGGCAACATTTTATCGTGGCAACACTTGCTTCCACACGTGCTGCACATGTGGCGTTTTACCGAAGTAGATGTTAATGAAGTGTCTCTGCAGCTTCTGTTACTCAAACGAGAATTAAAACGTTCTGTTAGTCATTCTATCATTCTATTATTCATTCTGTTAGTCATCCTGTTGGTCGTTCTATTATTCATTCTGTTAGTCATCCTGTTGATCGTTCTATTATTCTCTTAGTCATCCTGTTGGTCGTTCTATTATTCATTCTGTTAGCCATCCTGTTGGTCGTTCTATTATTCATTCTCTTAGTCATCCTGTTGGTCGTTCTATTATTTATTCTCTTAGTCATCCTGTTGGTCGATCTATTATTCATTCTCGCACTAATTAGGTCATTCACATCGACTCATAATTTTTTGTTATTTCTTTTGACTTTAGCCCCTCCCTCCCTCCCTCCCTCCATTATTCCTTCCCTCCCTCCATCACTCCCTTCCTCGCTCCACTATTCTCTCCCTCGCTCCATTATTCTCTCCATCGCTCCATTATTCCCTCCTTGCTCCATCACTCTCTCCCTCCATCACACTCTCCCTCGCTTTATTATTCTCTCCCTCGTTCCATTATTCTCTCTCTCGCTCCATTATTCCCTACATCACTCCATTATTCTCTCCCTCGCTCCATTATTCTCTCCATCGCTCCATTATTCCCTTCATCGTTACATTATTCCCTCCCTCACTCCATCATTCCTTCACTGCATCACTGTTGTTGTGGGGGAGACTGGGGAGGTATGAGTCTTACTGTTGTTGTGGGGGGGACTGTGGAGGAGTGACTTACTGTTGTTGTGGGGGGACTGGGGAGGAGTGACTTACTGTTGTTGTGGGGGACTGGGGAGGAGTGACTTACTGTTGTTGTGGGGGACTGGGGAAGAGTGACTCTTACTGTTGTTGTGGGGGACTGGGGAGGAGTGACTCTTACTGTTGTTGTGGTGGGACTGGGAATGAGTGACTCTTACTTTTGTTGTGGGGGACTGGGGAGGAGTGACTTACTGTTGTTGTGGGAAGACTAGGGAGGAGTGACTCTTACTGTTGTTGTGGGGAGACTGGGGAGGAGTGACTCTTACTGTTGTTGTGGGGGGACTGGGGAGGAGTGACTTACTGTTGTTGTGGGAATACTAGGGAGGAGTGACTCTTACTGTTGTTGTGGGGAGACTAGGGAGGAGTAACTTACTGTTGTTGTGGGGAGACTGGGGAGAAGGCTTCTTGAGGAGTCTTTTGAGGAGGATCATAACACAGAGTGATGAAGTGTTATCTCACCTGCAACTGTTAATGTTATTAGAAGTTATCTTTTGTCTCTGAGGCTCATTCACAAGACTCCAGCGTGTGACACACACACACATGCACACACAAAAACACAGACACACAGACAGACAGACATACACACACACACACACACACACACACACACACACACACACACACACACACACACACACACACACACACACACACAGAAGATTATCAGAAGAGTGGTTGAGCACCTAGAAAGGAATGAGCTTATCAACGACAACCAGCACGGTTTCAGGGATGGGAAATCCTGTGTCACAAACCTACTGGAGTTCTATGACAGGGTGACGGCAGTAAGACAAGAGAGAGAAGGGGTGGGTAGATCGCGTTTTCTTGGACTGTAAGAAGGCTTTTGACACGGTTCCACACAAGAGATTAGTGCCTAAGCTGGAGGACCAGGCAGGGATAGCAGGGAAGGCACTGCAATGGATCAGGGAATACTTGTAGGGAAGACATTAGCGAGTCATGGTACGTGACGAGGTGTCAGAGTGGGCGCCTGTGACGAGCGGGGTTCCACAGGGGTCAGTCCTAAAACCGGTGCTGTTTCTGGCATATGTGACCGACATGACTCAGAAATGTCCCTGTTTTAGATGATGTGTGTGAAGTTGATGAGAAGAATTCAATCGGACGAGGACCAGGCAGAACTACAAAAGGATCAGGACAAGCTGCAAGCCTGGTCCAGAAACTGGCTCCTGGAGTTTAACCGAACCAAGTGCAAAGTCGTGAAGATTGGGGAAGGGCAAGGAAGACAGCAGACGGAGTACAGTCTAGGTGGCCAGATACTACAAACCTCACTCAAGGAAAAGGATCTTGGGATGAGTATAACACCAGGCACATCTCCTGAGGTGCACATCAACCAAATAACTGCTGCAGCATACGGGCGCCTAGCAAACCTAAGAACAGCATTCCAATATCCTAATAAAGAATCGTTCAGGACCCTGTACACTGTGTATGTCAGGCCCATACTGGAGTATGCAGCACCACCAAGCATGTAAGGAAATTAGAGAAAGTGCAAAGGTTTGCAACAAGACTAGTCCCGGAGCTAAGGGGCATGTCCTACGAGGGAAGGTTAAGGGAAATCTACCTGACTACACTGGAGGACAGGAGAGATAGGGGGGATATGATAACGACATATAAAATACTGAGAGGAATTGATAAGGTGGACAGAGACAGGATGTTCCAGAGATGAGACACAGCAACAAGGGGACACAGTTGGAAGTTGAAGACTCAGATGAATCACAGGGATGTTAGGAAGTATTTCTTCAGTCACAGAGTTGTCAGGAAGTGGAATAGTCTGGGAAGTGATGTAGTGGAGGCAGGATCCATACATAGCTTTAAGAATAGATATGATAAAGCTCATGGAGCAGGAAGAGTGACCTAGTAGAGACCAGTGAAGAGGCGGGGCCAGGAGCTGTGATTCGAGCTCTGCAACCACAACTAGGTGAGTACAACTAGGTGAGCACACAAACACACACACACACCTCACAGATGTTTGCATGCATTATAGATTGAAGCAGCTTTGCTCCTCTACGCCTAGAGACTTGATGCAATAAGCTACTTGAATCTATAATTCAGAACTTTCTAATGTAACATGTTGAAGAAATGACGAGCGGAAGAGGGAATGACAAATCAGCGAGGCTAGATCTTGTTTTCACCTCCAGTTCTTCTGACATAGATAAGATTCAATATGGAACCTCCTTTAATTGCAAGATAACACTGTTGACGTTTCACCACATGATGCAAGTGTGGCTATAGAACTAAGGAAAACTGGAAGACTGAAGAGACTGATGAACGAAAAAGGTAGTTGGAAAGGACTGATGTATTTTACGGCACAAGTGCAATGGGATGATGATTTTTTTGGGACGATTTGCCAGGAAAATGATGCAAATTTTCAACCAGGAGTACAAAGAATCGTGCAACATTTGGGTATCTTTATTCTGGAAACCTTCCGCCATAGAATGGCTTCTTCAGTCCAATACAGAGAAAGGTGGAAGATGAGGACGAGTTTGAGGTAATCAGTCCCTGGCTGAGGGACTGATTACCAAACTTCTGACCCATGCGAGGTACCTACTGACCCATGCGAGGTACCTACTGACCCATGCGAGGTACCTACTGACCCATGCGAGGTACCTACTGACCCATGCGAGGCGTCTTCCACCTTTCTCTGCATTGGACTGAGGAAGACATCGTGTGGCGAAACGCTTCCAGAATAAAGCTAACCATTTATCAACTTATGGGTTTTATAAACTATTTATTGAGAGAGTTCGTAAGATCCGGCGGGGTAGGTGATCCAAGACACTGGGTGAACCAGGTGATCCAAGACACTGGGTGAACCAGGTGATCCAAGACACTGGGTGAACCAGGTGACCCAAGACACTGGGTGAACCAGGTGATCCAAGACACTGGGTGAACCAGGTGACCCAAGACACTGGGTGAACCAGGTGACCCAAGACACTGGGTGAACCAGGTGATCCAAGACACTGGGTGAACCAGATGACCCAAGACACTGGGTGAACCAGGTGACCCAAGACACTGGGTGAACCAGGTGATCCAAGACACTGGGTGAACCAGATGACCCAAGACACTGGGTGAACCAGGTGACCCAAGACACTGGGTGAACCAGGTGACCCAAGACACTGGGTGAACCAGGTGATCCAAGACACTGGGTGAACCAGGTGATCCAAGACACTGGGTGAACCAGATGACCCAAGACACTGGGTGAACCAGGTGACCCAAGACACTGGGTGAACCAGGTGATCCAAGACACTGGGTGAACCAGGTGATCCAAGACACTGGGTGAACCAGGTGACCCAAGACACTGGGTGAACCAGGTGATCCAAGACACTGGGTGAACCAGGCCTCAATAATACTCAGAGGCAAAATACACAAACACACGAGCATAGAAAAGTACAGCTCAAATCCAGTTTTCTTCCTCCTTATGGTACAAAACGAGCAAGAACTGATTACCTTTCAATGAGGAAGGAATCAATTTGAAATAGAAAGCTGTTTGAGTTAAGTGGAAAGGTCACTGGATCTCACGTCAACTGAGGACACCAGAACATCGTGGCGAGGACACCAGAACATCGTGGCGAGGACACCAGAACATCGTGGCGAGGACATTATCATGATTTATACAATTCTCTGGGGGAATAAATAAGATAAACAGGTACAAACAATTTGAAAAAAAAAATGAAGGCTTAATTGTAAACTCTGACATTCCCGATGGTTGAAGGGGATGTCAGGAACTATTTCTTCAGCGTAAGACAGACTAAGAAGTGAGAGAAACTGAACAAAGTTTTTAAAATGTTTTTGGGAAAAGGCTCTTAGGTGGGTAATTAAGATATAAGGGCCAGTTAAAAGGAAATTTCCCAAACGCCGGCTGAGTAGGAGATAAGAGAGAGGACAGAGAGGAGAGAAGAAGGTAATTAAATAGAGAGACGAGAGAGAGAGAGAGAGAGAGAGAGAGAGAGAGAGAGAGAGAGAGAGAGAGAGAGAGAGAGAGAGAGAGAGAGAGAGAGAGAGAGTAGGAGAGAGAGAGAGAGAGAGAGAGAGAGAGAGAGAGAGAGAGAGAGAGAGAGAGAGAGAACTAGTGACCTAACAAACAAGTTAGAGATAAGTATCCAACATTAAATGTTTGCCTTTCCCCAACTCTTCTCCATCCCTCCTCCATCCCTCCTCCATCCCTCCTCCATCCTTCCTCCATCCCTCCTCCATCCCTCCTCCATCCCTTTTCCATCCCTCTTCCATCCCTCCTCCATCCCTCCTCCATCCCTCCTCCAACCCTCCTCCATCCCTCCTCCATCCCTCCTCCATCCCTCCTCCCATCCTCACCCCACAGACACACAGAGAAATATACTGTCTCAGAACACGTTTCTTACATAAATATAACAAGTTTAAAAGCGTGTGCGGCTTCTTCATTTTAAGAGCGTACGAGGGAGAGGCTGTTCACCACGATTTACACACCAGTAACACACGCACACACACACACACACACACACTCGACCCCTGCAACCACAACTAGGTGAGTACAACTAGGTGAGTACACACACACACACACACACATGAATGACGTGACGGACGGGATAGACTCAGAAGTGTCTCTGTTCGCAGATGATGTGAAATTAATGAGGAAAATCACATGGGATGAAGACCAAGCAGGACTTCAAACAGACCTGGACAAGCTTGACATCTGGTCCAGCAATTGGCTTCTCGAATTTAACCCCACCAAATGCAAAGTCATGAAGATCGGAGAAGGGCAAAGAAGAAAGCTGACAGAGTACAGGCTAGGTGGACAAAGGCTACAAACCTCATCAAAGGAGAAAGACCTTGGGGTGAGTATAACGCCAAGCACGTCTCCGGAGACACACATCAACCAGATAACTGCGGCAGCATATGGGCGACTGGCAAACCTAAGATTAGCGTTCCGTTACCTTAACAAGGAATCGTTCAAGACACTGTACACCGTGTACGTCAGGCCCATACTAGAGTATGCAGCTCCAGTCTGGAACCCACACCTGGTCAAGCACGTCAAGAAATTAGAGAAAGTTCAAAGGTTTGCAACAAGGCTAGTTCCACAGCTCAGGGGAATGCCATATGAAGAAAGGTTGAGGGAAATAGGACTAACAACACTGGAGGACAGAAGGGTTAGAGGAGACATGATAACGACATAAAAATACTGCAGGGAATCAACAAGGTAGATAGTGACAAGATGTTCCAGAGAGGGAACACAGAAACAAGGGGACACAACTGGAAGCTGAAGACTCAGATGAGTCAAAGGGATGTTAGGAAGCACTTCTTCAGCCATAGAGTAGTTAGGAAGTGGAATAGTCTAGCGAACGATACAGTGGAGGTAGGAACCATACATAGTTTTAAGACAAGGTATGATAAAGCTCATGGAGCAGGGAGAGCAGAGACCCAGTAGCGGACAGCGAAGAGGCGGGGCCAGGAGCTGAGTCTCGACCCCTGCAACCACAATTAGGTGAGTACAATTAGGTGAGTACATAGCTTTAAGAAGAGGTATGATAAAGCTCATAGAGCAAGGAGAGAGTAACCTAGTGGCGACCAGTGAAGAGGCGGGCCCAGGAGCTATGAATCGACCCCTGCAACCACAAATAGGTGAGTACACACACATACACACATATGCCAGAGTTGTATCCACTCCCTTTCATTCCCTCGGCCCGGGAGCTGGAGTACTGCTTTGAAGCTGGGATGAAGGGTTTGAGTATACACCAAGTTCGGCCCATGTAAGTTACATGTCAATTTACTGGATGTACTGAGATGCTGCGACTACTCTGCCAAGTCACTCCTGGAAGCTTCTCTTGTCTCCCAAGTCACTCCTGGAAGCTTCTCTTGTCTCCCAAGTCACTCCTGGAAGCTTCTCTTGTCTCCCAAGTCACTCCTGGAAGCTTCTCTTGTCTCCCAAGTCACTCCTGGAAGCTTCTCTTGTCTCCCAAGTCACTCCTGGAGCCTTCTCTTCTCTCCCAAGTCACTTCTGGAGGCTTCTCTTCTCTCCCAAGTCATTCCTGGGGCTTTTGTTCTCTCTCAAATCACTCCTGGAGGCTTATCTACTCTCTCAAGTTACACCTGGGGGCTTATCTACTCTCTCAAGTCACTCCTGGGGCTTCTCTTCTCTCTCACGTCACTCCTGGGGCTTCTCTTCTCACGCAAATTACTCCTGGAGGCTTCTCGTCTCTCTCAAGTCACTCCTTGAGGCTTCTCTTGTCTCCCAAGTCACTCCTGGAAGCTTCTCTTTTCTCCCAAGTCACTCCTGGAGGCTTCTTTCCCAGGTCATTCTTGGAGGCGTTTCTTCTCTCCCAAGTCACTCCTGGAGGCTTGCCTTCTCTCCCAGGTCATTCTTGGAGGCGTTTCTTCTCTCCCAAGTCACTCATGGAGGCTTGCCTTCTCTCCCAGGTCACTCTTGGAGGCGTCTCTTCTCTCCCAAGTCACTCCTGGAGGCTTGCCTTCTCTCCCAGGTCACTCTTGGAGGCGTCTCTTCTCTCCCAAGTCACTCCTGGAGGCTTGCCTTCTCTCCCAGGTCACTCTTGGAGGCGTCTCTTCTCTCCCAAGTCACTCCTGGAGGCGTGCGTCAGTCACTGCCATCTATTTTTTTCAGCATTATAACTTGCGGTGTCAACCCTGGGAGGAGAGTCTCTCATTGCTTTTGTTTTCAGTTCTTCCATTCTTAGCTAGACAACGTCACTCTGCAGCCTGAGTGGGAAGTTCTCTCTCTCTCTTGTTAATGTCAGTTGTCTAGGTCTGATCTGTGTCTTGATGTTGCAGTGATTTTTTACTGTGTTATACACTTACCTACACTACTGTGACTTTGTTTCGAGGTTAACGCAGTGTTTACTTTCTATGTTTCTAGGCAGTGATGTGGTTGGCCATGATCTTGCTACTGTGGGGGTGTGCACCTGCTGGCATCTGCTATGAAGATATTGATGTATATCAGCAACTTACTCTGGAGAAGGTGTTAAGACACTACAACGAGCTGCTAAAAGTTTCCAGACACTACAACCAGCTGCCAGAAGCCTCCGAATACTACAACCAGCTGCCAGAAGCCTCCGAATACTACAACCAGCTGCCAGAAGCCTCCGAATACTACAACCAGCTGCCAGAAGCCTCCGAATACTACAGCCAGCTGCTAGAAGTCTCCAAACACTACAACCAGCTGTCAGAAGTTTCCAGACACTAGAACCAGCTGCCAGAAGCCTCCGAATACTACAGCCAGCTGCCAGAAGTCTCCAAACACTACAACCAGCTGCCAGAAGTTTCCAGACACTACAACCAGCTGCCAGAAGCCTCCGAATACTACAACCAGCTGCCAGAAGTCTCCAGACTCTTTTACTAGGCTTCTATGTGTCCTTTATGATTGCTTGCAATTTTGAAGATTCTGATGATCATTGATGAAAGAAAGTGTGCAACACTTGGATGTCCGTATTGCCGAAGCCTATGGCCTGCACAGCAGGCTTCTTCAGTCGAACACAGCGGCGACCTTTAAACTGGTGATACTGGAGGAAGGGGAGAGGTAAGTTGGAGGTGGTCAGTCTCTTAGTCTTGAAATGTGGTATTCAGTCCATGACAGGTCTGGGTAGATCAGTGTAAATGAGAGGCAAGAGGAATAATAATAATAATAATAATAATAATAATAATAATAATAATAATAATGATAATAATAATAATAATAATAATAATAATAATAATAATAATAATAATAATAATAATAATAATTGTTAATATTATTATTGTTATTATTATCTGTAAATCTTTAAATATTGGAAGAAGTGTTAACCTTTATAAGTAACAAGAGTTTCTAATGCAGACAACAATTCAATATTGACAGCTGTTCCTATGCAATGTTGACAACAATTCACCCGCAACACTAATATCTGACCTGCAACACTGACAACAATTAACCTGAAACACTAACAACAACTGACCTGCAACAATGACAACAACTGGCCAGCAATACTGACAACATTTCATCTGCAACACTGACAACAAGTCAACTGCAACACTGACAACAAGTCACCTGCAACACTGACAACAAGTCACCAGCTACACTGACAACAAGTCACCTGCAACACTGACAAGTCATCAGCTACACTGACAAAAAGTCATCTGCAACACCGACAATTCACCTGCAAGACTGACAACAATTCACCTGCAACACTGACAACAATTCACCTGCAAGACTGACAACAATTCACCTGCAACACTGACAACAATTCACCTGCAACACTGATAATTCCCTTGCATTACTGGCAGGTATTCCATTGCAATATTGACAACAATTCATTTACAGTACTGACAACAGTTCAACTACAATACTAACAACAACATAGATGTGTGTAATACAATTCATCTGACTATAATATCGACAATGTCTCCTGTGTAAAACCTAATGCTACAGTTGTGTATAATGCAAAGTAGCGAAGTGTGTAATAGGGATAGTCACTGGTGTGTGTGTTAGTTACCATTTTGTCGTGTGTACTCACCTAATTGTACTCACCTAATTGTGGTTGCAGGGGTCGAGACTCAGCTCCTGGCCCCGCCTCTTCGCTGTCCGCTACTGGGTCTCTGCTCTCCTTGCTCCATGAGCTTTATCATACCTTGTCTTAAAACTATGTATGGTTCCTGCCTCCACTATATCTTTCTCTAGATTATTCCACTTCCTGACTACTCTGTGGCTGAAGAAATGCTTCCTAACATCCCTTTGACTCATCTGAGTCTTCAGCTTCCAGTTGTGTCCCCTTGTTTCTGTGTTCCCTCTCCAGAACATCCTGTCACTGTCTACCTTGTCAATTCCCCGCAGTATTTTGTATGTCGTTATCATGTCTCCTCTGACCCTTCTTTCCTCCAGTGTTGTTAGTCCTATTTCCCTCAACCTTTCTTCATAGGACAGACCCCTGAGTTGTTAGTTACCATTTTGTTACCATTTTGTCCTATTCACATGTCGATTAGACACTAGGCCTGTTGTATGTATGTATGTGTGTAACAAAACACTTCAAAATGTTTCGGCCCCGCCGGGAATTGAACCCGGGCCCTCCGTGCGTGAAGCAAGAGCACTAGCCACCATGCCATGGGTGTGTGTGTGTGTCTGTGTGTGTCTGTGTGTGTCTTTGTGTCTGTGTGTGTGTGTGTGTGTGTGTGTGTGTACTCACCTAATTGTACTCACCTAATTGTGGTTGCAGGGGTCGAGACTCAGCTCCTGGCCCCGCCTCTTCGCTGTCCGCTACTGGGTCTCTGCTCTCCCTGCTCCATGAGCTTTATCATACCTCGTCTTAAAACTATGTATGGTTCCTGCCTCCACTATATCTTTCTCTAGACTATTCCACTTCCTGACTACTCTGTGGCTGAAGAAATGCTTCCTAACATCCCTTTGACTCATCTGAGTCTTCAGCTTCCAGTTGTGTCCCCTTGTTTCTGTGTTCCCTCTCTGGAACATCCTGTCCCTGTCTACCTTGTCGATTCCCCGCAGTATTTTGTATGTCGTTATCATGTCTCCTCTGACCCTTCTTTCCTCCAGTGTTGTTAGTCCTATTTCCCTCAACCTTTCTTCATAGGACAGACCCCTGAGTTGTGGAACTAGCCTTGTCGCAAACCTTTGCACTTTCTCTAGTTTCTTTACGTGCTTGACCAGGTGTGGGTTCCAGACTGGTGATGCATATTCTAGTATGGGCCTGACGTACACGGTGTACAGTGTCTTGAACGATTCCTTGTTTAGGTAACGGAACGCTAATCTTAGGTTTGCCAGTCGCCCATATGCTGCCGCAGTTATCTGGTTGATGTGTGCCTCCGGAGACGTACTTGGCGTTATACTCACCCCAAGGTCTTTCTCCTTTGCCGAGGTTTGTAGCCCTTGTCCACCTAGCCTGTACTCTGTCAGCGGTCTTCTTTGTCCTTCTCCGATCTTCATGACTTTGCATTTGGTGGGATTGAATTCAAGAAGCCAGTTGCTAGACCAGATGTCAAGCTTGTCCAGGTCTGTTTGAAGTCCTGCTTGGTCCTCTTCCGATGTGATTCTCCTCATTAATTTCACATCATCTGCGAACAGAGACACTTCTGAGTCTATCCCGTCCGTCATGTCATTTACATATACCAAGAATAACACTGGTCCTAGGACTGACCCCTGCGGTACGCCGCTCGTGTGTGTGTGTGTGTGTGTGAATGTGTGTGTGTGTGAGTGTGTGTGTGTGTGTGTGTGTGTGAATGTGTGTGTGTGTGTGTTTGTGTGTTTGTGTGTGTGTGTGTGTTTGTGTGTTTGTGTGCGTGTGTGTGTGTGTGTGTGTGTGAATGTGTGTGTGTGTGTGTGTGCGTGTGTGTGTGTGTGTGAATGTGTGTGTGAATATGTGTGTGTGTGTGTGAATGTGTGTGTGTGTGTGTGTGTGTGTGTGTGAATGTGTGTGTGTGAATGTGTGTGTGTGAATGTGTGTGTGTGAATGTGTATGTGTGAATGTGTGTGTGTGTGTGTGTGTGTGTGAATGTGTGTGTGTGAATGTGTGTGTGTGAATGTGTGTGTGTGTGTCGGACAGGCAGAAAGATATCAGGTTCATTATCAGGTTGTATTTCATTTGCAGGCTGACAGAGGCTCTGATTTTAACACGCAGTTAATTCAACTCGAAGTTTGATGACTGGGGAATTAATTAGGAAGACCTTTGTTACAATGTGTCGCTCTGAATGCATCTGCTACACTGGTACACACACGCACAAGTATACACACACACAGTCACACACACATAGATACACACACACACACGCGCACACACAAACTAGAGAAAGTGAAAAGGTTTGCAACAAGACTAGTCCCGGAGCTAAGGGGTATGTCCTACGAGGAGAAGTTAAGGGAAATCGACCTGACGACACTGGAGGACATGAGAGATAGGGAAGATATGATAACGACATATAAAATACTGAGAGGAATCGACAAGGTGGACAGAGACAGGATGTTCCAGAGATGGAACACAGCAAAAAGGGGCCACAGTTGGAAGTTGAAGACTCAGATGAATCACAGGGATGTTAGGAAGTATTTCTTCAGTCACAGAGTTGTCAGGAAGTGGAATAGTCTGGAAAAAGATGTAGTGGAGGCAGGATCCATACATAGCTTTAAGAAGAGGTATGATAAAGCTCATGGAGCAGAAAGAGTGACCTAGTAGAGGCCAGTGAAGAGGCGGGGCCAGGAGCTATGACTCGACCCCTGCAACCACAACTAGGTGATTACAACCAGGTGAGTACACACACACTCACTAGCCCTGTCTACCCATTCAGTTCCTTTCAGTATTTTGTACGCCGTAATCATGGCATCTCTGAGTCTTCCGTCTTCTATTGTAGTAGGGTTTAGGTCCTCTAGCCTCTCCTTATATATCATGATGTCCATCAGCTCTGGGACTAGTCTAGCTGCAAACCTTTGGGTTCCATAATGAACTGCATACTTAAAGATGGACCTGACCTATGCATTGTATAGCGTCGTGAATGCCTCCTTGTTGAGGTTCCTGAAAGCTATTCTTAAATTTGTCAGTCTTGCTTTTTACTCCAGACCGTCGCGTTAGCCACTGGGCCAGCTAGCTTCAATAAGATTCATCCAACTAGGTATATTTCTACACCATATGAAGGTTAGCATAGGCCACCAGATGCCTATGTTAACGGTCTGGAGTTTAGAGACTCTCTGATCGCGGGTTCTAACCCCACCCCTGGTATGGTTTGCCTTTAGTGGTCAGTGGACCTCACGCCTTTTCAACACTGTCATTAAACGATTAAATTATTGTAATAATTATTATCTGTTTTCGTTCTGTTTATATATGTTACATATGTTATTGGTTATTTATATTTACTCTTTGTTTACAGATACGCTTAATTTTTTGTGTGATTGAAAACTTGAGAAAAACGTAAGTTATTTTTTGTTTAAACCAGTTATCGGTAAAAATATATTATATTATATTTTTCCTTATGAAAGATATTAATAATAATATATAATATTTTTTATGTAGGGAGTTCCCTGAAACTTGACAATTATTTCAAGGGTTCCGTAAGGGTAGAAAGCTTGAGAAACGATGTGGCCACACCTCTTGTTGAGTATTCCTTAATCCTCTGTTATCTGTTATTATCGCTGCTTCTCTAGTTTTTGTTACTTTTTCTTCCCCCATCCTTCTCTCTCCTGCCTAACTTTCCTTACGTCGTCATTAAACTCTAGCGGATTTGAGAGAGAGGATTTAGTGTATCCACTCCTTTCTAGGTGCTCTATTACTCCTCCTCTCTTATTGCATTCTCCATGATAGCCATGGTAGTACTCCAGTGCTAAAAGTTTCAAGCCGACAGGAAGACGAATTCTCCAGTTAATGCACAACTTCCAGTGATTCCAAACATTTAATTTTAAACAAAGTTAGAAAGTAGTCAAATTTACACCAATACAGCCTGAGTTTCTAGGTTATTATGTTTCTTATAAAATGTATTAACCATCTAGCCAGCTAGCCACACAGCCAAATGGCCAGCCAACAAGACAGCCAGCCACACAGCCAACAAGACAGCCAGCCACACAGCCAACAAGACAGCCAGCCACACAGCCAACAAGACAGCCAGCCACACAGCCAACAAGACAGCCAGCCACACAGCCAACTAGGCACCCAGCCGTACAGCCAGCCAGCGAGACAGACAGCTAACTAGCCAGCCAACAAACAAAAAACTGCCAACTATCCAACCAGTCAGCAAACCAGTCACCAAACTACCCAGCCAGCCAGCCAGCCAGCCAGCCAGCCAGCCAGCCAGCCAGCCAGCCAGCTAGCCAGTGTAGCGTGGAGTCAACCTGCTGGGGTCAGTGGTGTGTGGGAGTAATCAACACCACTTTAAATTAATGACTCCCATAATATGTCTGTCTGGGATGGCCATGCACGCTCACCGATACTGCCTCCCACAAATATAATAAATATATATATATATATATATATATATATATATATATATATATATATATATATATATATCGTGCCGAATAGGTAAAACTGGTCAATTAGCAAGAACTCATTTAAAATTAAGTCCTTTCTAAAATTTTCTCTTATACGTTTAAAGATATATATTTTTTTCATTTATGTTAATGTAAAAATTAATATTTTTTTTACCAAGAGAACCTTAGAAGACTTACCTAATCTTATTATAACAAGCGAAATTTAATTTAGCCTAATCAATCTAAATATATTTTAGATAAGTTTATAATAATTTAATAATAAACAAACACAATGAAATATATTTTTTTCGTTAGGTTCAGAATGATTCTGCAAAATTATTGCATACACAAATTTTCGTTTGCCTTATTCGGCAAGAAGAGAGTTGCTATTTGTCGTGCCTAATAAGCCGAACTCCATTTAAAATTGGACTTCTCCGAAATTTCATCTTACTGATTGATAGACATATTTTTTCATTGACAGTGATGTAAAACTTTTCAATTTTTAACTAAACTTAACTTTAGGAACCTCACCTAACTGGGGATAAAATACTCTGACATTCCTTGAACGTTTCTGAATGGATTGTCTCTATCTGACTCACGAAATCGTAATGACACGATTGCAAACAAACCATACCGCGGATTCGAACCCCACCCGTGGTATGGTTTGGATTGTCTCTAAATTCGTTAGTTTTATTGTCCCCTCCAGCTGACGCTGGGTGTGACAATGGTAAATCTGGCAAAGTTTACATTTCGTTATGTTTATAAACCAGGGACCGAGTGGAGCTTGGAGTCCCCTGGCGGGTGAATCCTACAATTTACAGTCCCTCCCGTTCACTCATTTGTTTGCTATCGTGTTATTACGATTTCGTGGGTTAAGTTTATATCAGCTGGTGGTACCCGCCAGTGATGCTGGTGACCCAGCCGGAGCCGGGCGATAGTGGCATCCATGAGTCTGCTCCTCTTGTTGAATGTCTGTACATGTGGCTCCTCATGCCTGATAGAATGATGATAACATTTGCACCTGAGAAAACACAAATGATGATGGTCTCTAGGTACCATGATGGTAATGCCGGAGCAGTAGTAAGTATGAATGGGAGAGTGTTGGTACCTGGGGAAGTTGATATACTTGGGGTGAAATTTAACTCCAAACTGACTATGAAGAACCACGTTGTAAATCTTGCAAACCAGGTAGCCAGGAAGCTTACAGCACTTCGACGTATCACGCATCTGCTCGACAGTAGGGGTTGAAAGATTCAGGGATTGAGGCACAAGTACGCTCACACCTTGAGTATGCTCCACTTTCATGGTTTGCCTGCCCGCCATCTCATCTATGACTGCTTGACAGAGTAGAGAACAGAGCAAGACGCCTCATCTCTCGCCTGGACCCATCCTGGATAGATCTGTCATTTCAGGCCAACATTGTCAAAGTGCCACACTTGGCTCTACTTCGAGGACAGCGAGAAGCAAGCTTCTATACCACAAGACGGGCAGAAAGCAGCAACTTTACTCTGGTTGTACCCTTCTCCAGAACATCAATTCATCTGAGATCATTTATTCCTAGGATGACTCGAGTCTGGAACACATTCGTACAGCATTATGATGTCAACGAGATAAAGTCAGTTGATCAAATGAAAATGCTGGCCCACAGATGGCTCCAACTTCATCCTGTTCCCTACTTGTATGTTTCATAACAATAAAAATACGTTCAAATGAGGTGATGTATTTAACAGCTCTTAGCTTGTCAATAAATTTAGGAATCCTTAACTTGTCAATAGCTTGTCAATAAAATTAACATTGACTGGCATAATGAGTTAGAAACATATTCAGATACTAATGAATGCATCAAGAATTTCCTTAAAAAAAACCCACCACCACTATAACAAACATTGCCCTAAAAAAACTAAACAGATCACAGCTAAGAGACTTAACAATCCCTGGCTAACACCCAGCATCCTTAAATCCATTAACAAAAGGCACCAATATGAAAAACAATACAGACGGGGTCTAATAACCAGAGAACAATCCAAACGCTACTCATCAATCCTTACCAGCCTGATAAGAAGGTCCAAAAAATTGTATTATGAGAACAGACTCCAGAACATAAAAGGTGATATGAAAAAGACTTGGAAACCCCTATCTGCAATTCTAGGAAAGAAAAAGATATCCAAGAACAATACCATCAAATTATCAAAAACAGATGAACCCCTACTCTCACCAACTGAGACAGCAAACAGACTTAATGTTTTCTTCTCCACCATAGGAAAGAATCTAGCGAGTAAAATCCCAAGCTCAAACACCCGTCCAACAGACTACCTCACAAACACCTACCCTAATACACTATTCCTAGCTCCTACCAACCCAATTGAAGTCTCGCTCATAATCAACACCCTTAAGAACAAGGCAGGAGACATAAACAGCTTACCACCTTTTATGTACAAAAAAGCTTCACAGGTACTCTCACCAATTATAGCAACACTATTCAATAAATCCATTGAAGCCTCTACCTTCCCATCAATTCTCAAAATAGCTAGGGTCACCCCGATCCACAAAGGAGGTGATCAAACAGACTTGAATAATTATAGTCCAATTTCTAATTTACCACTGCTTTCTAAAATCTTCGAAAAATTAATTCATAGACAGATCTATTCCTACCTCGTCTCACACAATGTACTCAAGCCCTGTCAATTTGGATTCAGGAACAACAAGAGCACAAACGATGCTATTATGCACATGCTAGAGTTAATATACACCGCACTTGAGAAGAAAGAAGTCCCACTGGGAATCTTCATTGATCTACGCAAAGCTTTTGATACAGTCTACCATGATTTACTGCTCACAAAATTAGCACACTATGGTATAAGAGGGCACTCACTCAACTACCTAAAGTCATACATTAGTAACAGGAGCCAATACGTGTACGCAGATGGAGCAAACTCTTCCACACAACAAATTACAGTCGGAGTTCCTCAAGGAAGGGTCCTGGGGCCACTCCTATTCCTCATTTACATAAATGACCTACCGAATGCATCACAACTACTCAAACCCATATTATTTGCAGATGACACAACATATGTCTTCTCTCACCCAAATCCACTCATACTGGCCAACACTGTTAATGCCGAATTACAGAAAATATCAACATGGATGACGACTAACAATCTTACTCTCAATACTGACAAGACCTGCTTCATACAGTTTGGAAACAAAGCCACAAATGTTCCACTTAACATAACGCTCAATGGTTCACCCATCACAAGACTCACAAAGGGAAAATTCCTAGGAATTCACCTTGACAGTAGCCTTAAATTCCAAACACATATACAACAAATTTCCAAGAAAATCTCGAAGACAGTAGGCATATTATCAAAGATACGCTATTATGTACCACAATCAGCTCTCCTTGCACTATATCATTCACTTATCTACCCTTATCTCACCTATGGAATCTGTGCATGGGGATCAACAACATTAAATCACCTTAGACCACTCATAACACAACAAAAGGCCGCAGTCAGAATGATAACAAATTCCCACTCTAGACAGCATACTCCACCAATATTCAAAAGTCTCAAACTACTCACCGTAAAGAACATTCATACTTACTCTTGTGCCTACTACATATATAAAACTTTACACTCTAATATAAACCCTCTGCTCAAAATTCTCCTCACCAACTTTAATAGGACCCATGACCACAACACAAGACACAGATCACTTTTTGATATACCCCGTGTCCATATCAACCTATGTAAAAATTCTATGCAAATAAAGGGCCCAAGAATCTGGAATTCATTACCAGTAAATACTAAAATAACCTTGTCTGAAAATCATTTTAAGACTCTTCTCAAAAACCACCTACTCACCCTAAACTAAATACTCATACTGTAAATTGCTTTCAAAAATGCTCAATGTTATTAAGATAATCTCAATTTTTACTATTATATTACCATCCTACTAAACACTTGTTACAATGTAATATCATCATATTGTAATTTGAACAATCAAATATATAACTAAAATAAACTCAATTAATTTCTCTAATATTATGTACATAGTCTATAAGTCATAAGATTAAGGTGCCCCTAATGCCATGGCATGTCAGTGGCTCGCCTTGCACTTCACCATGGCATGTCAGTGGCTCTCCTTGCACTTCACCATGGCATGTCAGTGGCTCTCCTTGCACTTCACCATGGCATGTCAGTGGCTCTCCTTGCACTTCACCATGGCATGTCAGTGGCTCTCCTTGCACTTCACCATGACATGTCAGTGGCTCTCCTTGCACTTCACCATGGCATGTCAGTGGCTCTCCTTGCACTTCACCATGGCATGTCAGTGGCTCTCCTTGCACTTCACCATGGCATGTCAGTGGCTCTCCTTGCACTTCACCATGGCATGTCAGTGGCTCTCCTTGCACTTCAGTTTATGATTGTAACTACAAATATCTATGTAAAATTGCAATGAAATAAAATTTGTTTGTTTGTTTAAATTTAGGGATCCTTATCCTAACCTTGTCAAACCTTGTGTAAAAAAAGAAAGAGGGAGAGAGAGAGAGCGAGAGAGAGAGAGAGAGAGAGAGAGAGAGAGAGAGAGAGAGAGAGAGAGAGAGAGAGAGAGAGAGAGAGAGAGAGAGAGAGAGAGAGAGAGAGATAGCCTCATACATTCATCACGGACATAAATAACCAGTAACATACATATTACAACTGTATTAAGTTCCTAAGGTGCTGAATAAGTTAGCGGTGAATATTATAACGATGAATAATACACAGGCATAATAGGAGATGTATTAATCTGGACAAGACTCGTGTGTACTCACCTATTTGTACTCACCTATTTGTGGTTGCAGGGGTCGATTCATAGCTCCTGGCCCCGCCTCTTCACTGATTGCTACTAGGTCCTCTCTCTCTCCCTGCTCCATGAGCTTTACCAAACCTCGTCTTAAAACTATGTATGGTTCCTGCCTCCACTACGTCACTTTCTAGGCTATTCCACTTCCTGACAACTCTATTTCAAAATATTCTTTAAAAGGTCAAGTCATTCCATTTCTCTGTCACTCTGCGAAGACATTAGAACTTCTAGAGTACTCCTTCCACTCCGCTTATTCTTCCTCACTTCATGTTTTTTTTTTTTTTTTTTTGGGGGGGTTCTAATAATGCTGCCCCTAGGCTGAGGATCTGATTACCTCATCTTCCACTATTTGCAGATGTTGCACATGTGTCTAATTCATCTCGTTAGTATTGAATAGCACTGTTATCATGGCTCACATCCTCCTCCTGCTTTCAAATACAGGAATTCCTCACTTAACGTCGTTTCGTTATAACGTTGATGAAAAAAAGAAATCAATTCCCGGCCAGGAATGGAAAATATGGAAAGACTTTTAAATATCTGGATGGAGGACACGCATCAGTGTAACTCCATGGTCGCTAATGGCCATTCAAATAAAAACTTTAAATTTATTTGAAGATCTAAAGAAAAAAAGCAGGGTTCTAGTGCTGAAACTGAAACCTTCGTGGCAAGTCTTGATTGGTTTGAACGTTTTAAGATACGTTTAAAACAGGTGAGTCTGCGAGTGCCGCCATAGAAACCGCAGCTTCTTACCCAGCTTTACTATTATGCCAATTTAGTCCCTCATGGCTATTTGTATTCGTTTTTCATGATACACAGCGTGTTTCTTATATAATTCTGAAAACATGTAATACCTAAAATAATAAAAATGTCAATAATAGAGTAAATATACGACTTCATAGCGCCCCAGAGCGACAGACTCCAGAGTGATGGCGTCTGCAGCACTACTGCCCTCCCTCTCACCTCTCCCTTGTCCTACCAACTTAACTCTTATTTACATCAATTAGCCCATGGTAAAATTGGTTTCGTTATACGTCATTTCGCTTAAAGTAGCAGTTTCCAAGACCCTAATGACGACGTTAAGAGACATACACCTAGAGATGTGTGTCTCTTAGCGTATACGTCCTGAGAGTTCACTTTTATCCTTGGCTTTAGGGATTAAAGTGTTCTTGACTACTCGTGCAAGAAGGTTACTTGCACCCTTGACGGCCCTCATATGATCGATAGGCTGTAAACCAAATCAAAGAAGCAAACAACCAGTAACATGGTCATCTTTTAGTGATTTAGGCCTTTCATCACACTTCATGTTTTTGTGATCTGGTAGCAAGTTTTTGTAGTTTTTAAGAAATTGTCTTGATTATCCTGTGGGAAAACTTACGTGAGCTTATCGTCTGTATTTTAGAATTCTGTAACTAAAATTTGAAAATTTATATATATATTTTTTGGGGGGAATTAAGTTCACATTTCTCGTATAGTGTCTTTCACGAATATTTTTACCCCCCCCCCCTTTTCTTCGTTACTCTGACTCCTCTCCTCAGTGAGTAGTTGCCATCGAATATAACCTCACTTAAAATAGGCTTATCCAATTTAGTTTCAGTTAGACTATATCCTCAGGGTTCTCCTTTATAATATCACTTAGCTTTAGCGTTTTAAAGTTACTCATCTTCACCAGTAGATAAACTCTTTACTAAATGGTTTACCTCATTGTTTCCCCACTTTTTTTATAATTTGCTTTTGTTTCCTTACTATCCTGTGATAGTTTCTTTGAAAAAAAAAAACATTTATCAGGACAATAAAAGCATATTACAATATAAAAAAAAAGGTCTTGGTTAATTTGTACATGTTTAAAGCCTTCTTTACCTTCAACTCCAGTAAAACTTTCTAACCTTTAACCAGCGTAAATAAAAGTTGATAAGTATGAGACATATGTCATACTCATTAACTTGTGGGTATTTTATACAATATTTCAGAACCTCCTACAAGCGTAACATCCCATTTGAAGATGAAGAAGTCAAATTTTTATTTTTTGAATCAGAAATTGAACCAAATACAACAGGACTGCGGGTGAACAAATTTAACTCAACAAATAAGGTTTTGAATCAGTGCGTAAAATGCAAATATATATTGAGCAATTAGGAAAGTTTCTGGTAAAATAAACGGAATTGTGATTTTCATTTGGACTGTTGCACTCCCCGTCCTGAAGTGCATCTCGCACCCCAGGTTGGGAACCCCTCGTCCTGAAGTGCCATCTCGCACCCCAGGTTGGGAACCCCCCTGAAGTGCCATCTCGCACCCCAGGTTGGGAACTCCCCTGAAGTGCCACCTCGCACCCCAGGTTGGGAACCCCCCCTTGAAGTGCCATCTCGCTCCCCAGGTTGGGAACCCCCCCCCCTGAAGTGCCATCTCGCACCCCAGGTTGGGAACCCCCCCCCCCCCGGCATAAGCGCAAATGTTATTCTCAGTGGCTGGTGTTGTCTTCCTTATATTCTCACTTCCCTTGTCTCCAACTGTATCCCACACTTTGCCTCTATATGTTCTTCAGTGCTGAAGTCCACTAATCGCTGTGTCATCTTACCGACGTATCGTTCTTCCCTCTTGGTTTCTCTTCAATTCTTGATTTTTTTTATTTCCTCTTCAGCTCTACCAAAAACAAAACCCTCTTTTTCTCTGACTACTCTTTTGTTCTCCCCTTTTCTGATGAGATAAAAACTACATTGACGACGTTTCGACCACTCAGTACCTTTATCATGTCTTCTGGTTGTGACTTGATGAAGCTCACTGTAGGGGGCGAAACGTCAACCCAGCTTCTCTGCCGCAGCACTCGTGTCTCTTTCACATCTCGTCTGAGTTTCCCACTATTATCTCCACAAGTTCCTTTTTATATTTCAAGACAAAAGTTAACTCGAACTATAATTTCTTTTGCCAGTATCACCTTCTGTATTATCACTGTATATTCTTTAGTTATTCTGGCATAATTGCCTTCTACTGAGCTTTAAATTCTTGTAGCATATATAATTTTCTGAGCTTCCAGCATTAACTGCAATATCCCGGGCTAGTCTCCACTATTGTTCTAGTTCTGTCTTTTGCTTTGTTATTCCTGCATATCTGTTTTTATCTTAGTGTTTGTTTTGTTCTTCTGAGATTCTTATCGTCTTTGTGTGTGTGTGTGTGTGTGTGTGTGTGTGTGTGTTAAGTGCTCACTCCATTTAGGTAGAGTTCAGAGACCTTGGGGAGTGAAAACACACACAGAGTTCTGAGAGTCTGGAGAGTGAGAGCACAACTGTCTGGTTCTCACAGAGAGTTATGAGAGCATGGGGAGTGAGAGCACAACTGTCTGGTTCTCACAGAGAGTTATGAGAGCCTGGGGAGTGAGAGCACAACTGTCTGGCTCTCACAGAGAGTTATGAGAGCATGAGGAGTGAGAGCACAACTGTCTGGCTCTCACAGAGTTCTGAGAGTCTGGAGAGTGAGAGCACAACTGTCTGGTTCTCACAGAGAGTTATGAGAGCATGGGGAGTGAGAGCACAACTGTCTGGCTCTCACAGAGTTCTGAGAGTCTGGAGAGTGAGAGCACAACTGTCTGGCTCTCACAGAGTTCTGAGTGTTGTTCTCGTGTGCTCATCTGATACACATAACAATTCTGGGATATTCCTACATTTTAGCATTTTATTTTATTTCCAAAATTTGCATCTTTCCTCTTAATTCATCCCCCTCTTCTTCCATCCTCCTCCTCTCCTTCTCTTTTCTTGCCTACCACCATCCTCCTCCTCCTACCCCTCTTCTCGTTCATCCCTCCCTACCTCCCTCCCTCCTTTATCCCTCTTTCATGCCTTCATCCATCTGTGTACTCTCCTTGAATCTTCTGTTTCTCTTCTTCCCGTCTCCCTCTCTCTCTCTCTCTCTCTCTCTCTCTCTCTCTCTCTCTCTCTCTCTCCTGCATCAATAAACATGTTCACTGTTGAATTCGTCATTTCCAGCCATAAACGTTTCCACAGTTGACCGGTGTTGCCTCAAACGTTTTTCCAGCTGATCGGCACTTTCCTGGCAGTGTTTTCACAGTTGAGTTTGTCACTGTGTGTAGGCACACGAGAGTTCACGGCTCACTGTGCCATTCCCTGTGCCCAGAGTTTTTATACACCTGTTTGTAATTTCCATCATACTAACCTTCTTTTTACAACTGATTGCCTAAAAAAAAAATTATGCATTTACAAAAGCGCTTGCCAGAATTTTTCTTTTTGATTTTACTATGTAAACTTTTTTTTTATATTTTATCAAACGTATTACCATTGTTATTGTCAGCAGTGCCCATGCATTCTAATACTGATCCTGAGGTTAACCCTCACTCAAACCTTCATAATAATCAGTTTACAGCTGAACAAGACTGCCAAATATTACACAACTTGACAAACACAATCAACACTGCCAAATGCCTAAGTAAATATTATGATGACGTCGCAGCATTCCTTGAGCCACTAAATGCTAACGTAACTTTCGTTAGTCTAACAGAAACCTGCGTACACAGCCATTCATAAGGTCAGACCAAACAGAAAGGGTGGTGGTACTGCAATATATATAATACCAACGAGATGCAAGGTACTTGCTCTGCGTGTACCAGAGATGAGCGTGAGGAATACATATTTGCACATTTTGGAGCAGATATCTTGAGTTCCCGATAACAATAAGAGGTGTCTACAGATCTCAACACTCTAACATAAACACCTTCCTGGAATAAATCATAAATAGTTATAAATAAACATCACTTAATTGTTGCCGGTTACTTCATTATCAATCTCGTCTACCAAGCAGCAGACACAAGTAGCTGGTTTCTTAAATATGTATGATTATTTATTACCCTCAATAACCAAACCCACAAGAATTACTGACATATCCGCATCTTCACTTGGCTATATTTAGACAAACTAAATAACTCTAAAAGGTGGCATAATCACTGATAATGAGACTGATCATTACCCAACCTTCCTAATTACCAACATGACCAAATCAACTCTCAAAATTAATAATACCTCCTTCAGCCTCCATGATGAATTATCAATGTATACTTTAATCGTGGCATTAAGAAACATTTTTAAGCAAAGAGAATTCACTAACAATTAAAATTTTCTCTCATGTGTCCAAGTTTTCCTTTAAATCAATTCAATAATTCTATATTAAACATTGTCCCCTAAATACCGAAAAGGTCACAAAGAAGAGTAAATAGCCCTTGGCTAAACAACACCATCGTCAGATCCATTAACAAGACACATAACTAAGAAAAAAAAATATAGAAAGGGCTTAATTCACATAGAACTAGAGAAAAGATATACTTCAACACTCACTATGCTTATACAGAAATCCAGACAACTGTGTTATGATAACAAGTCTAAAGAACTAAAGGGATATATACAAAAGACCTGGAGAACACACTGTTCAACGCTGGACTAAAGAAAAATATACAAATACTAAAACCCAAAACTCCATTAA
Organism: Cherax destructor; assembly: GCA_009830355.1. NCBI lineage: Eukaryota > Metazoa > Arthropoda > Malacostraca > Decapoda > Parastacidae > Cherax > Cherax destructor. The sequence continues at coordinate 266,456 of WNWK01000478.1, forward strand.
TTAGGTAAATGATAACCTCAGTGACAGTCTTCCTGTCCCCAACTAATTTTACATAGCTAACTTCCGTAACAAAGGAGGTAATAATGCGAGTATACCATCATTAATATATATGAAAGCTGCACCTGTGCTACAGATAATCATTTCAGTTTCCTTTAATAAATCTCTTGAAACCAAAACATTTCCAAATATACTTACCTAGCACGTGTTACTATCTCTAACTTGCCATTATTATCTAAAAAATGAAAAAATAATACATTAACGAATATATATATATATATATATATATATATATATATATATATATATATATATATATATATATATATATATATATATATATTCATAACTAAACAAAATAAACTTGTGAGTGTGACTGCAGGAAGAAGTACTAATAATGATATCATATAGATGCAAGATTCTGTTCTGCTCTGGAAAACCATGAGTGTCCACTGGGTCTCTCCATGAGTGTCCACTGGGTCTCTCCATGAGTGTCCACTGGGTCTCTCCATGAGTGTCCACTGGGTCTCTCCATGAGTGTCCACTGGGTCTCTCCATGAGTGTCCACTGGGTCTCTCCATGAGTGTCCACTGGGTCTCTCCATGAGTGTCCACTGGGTCTCTCCATGAGTGTCCACTGGGTCTCTCCATGAGCTAGAACATTATGGAATTAGGTGCCTGCAAGTGACCATCAATAGCACTACCCCATCAACCCAGTCTATCAACATGGGGACAACAGGGCAGCGTTCGTGGCTCTCTATTAGTCCTTATCTACATCCATGACCTACCAAATGCATCTTAGGAACTTAAACTAGTCTTGTCTGCATATGGCACAACTTTTTCATATTATCCGGATCTTATTGTCCTCAACGCAGACAGAAAAGAATCTCGTAAAGATTTCTACCTGGATGACAACCAGCAAACTGACTCTCACTATTAACCAGATCTACATGTTGTTCGGGAATCAAGTTAAAAAATACTCATTTTAACGTAAGAGTATATTATTTGCCAAAGGAAAGAGGAGACAAGGAAAATTCTTAAGTGCACACCTTTACTGCAATCTTAATTAAAAACTCACATTCAACACATATCTTTGCAAATTTCTAAAACTGTGGGCATTCTATCAGGAATACCTTGCCTTCCATAAAGAGTATTAGTCACCCTAATCTCTCCGTACCCCACTTATAGTATCTGAGCACAGGGATCTACAACGACATAACACCTAAAACTGAATCCTTCCCAGCAAAAAAAATGCTGTTAGAATAACCACAGAAAACAATTACAGAAAACACACACCCCAACTACTCAAGTCATATTTTTTTCAACACACCAAACATTCTATATATACGCTATATATACAGGACACTTGGAACAAACTTCAACCCAGCACGTGGACACACAATAGAAGATGCAAGAACCTCTATGACACACCAGGTGTTCGACTCCACCTATCTGAGAACTCCGTACCAACAAAGGGCCATAAACTTTAGAAACTCCTTTCCAAAAGTTGCAAAACGTATTGTACCGTGACTGGAACAATACACAAATAACCCGCACATAAGTGAAAGATACTACGATACGTTTCGGTCCGACTTGGACCATTTATTTGATTAGTAAATGGTCGAAGTAGGACCGAAACGTCGTCATATAGTTTCTTACTCCTATGTGCTGGTTATTTGTGTACATTCCTTGAGATGTGGCACCTTTCTCGCTCTTTCCTAGCTAAACAAAGGTTCGAAATGCATTTGTCTGGGTTCAACTGACTCTTTCTCGCATTCCATTCCCATTAATTAATTGTTTGTAAAGAAATGTTTGCAATTGCAAAGCAATAGGCCTCGAGCAACATCATTTCCGTCTCCCTTACCTCGTGGTTGCTGTGTACCTTTGATCGCTTATTAGCAGTTGTTACATCACATCATATTATATATATATATATATATATATATATATATATATATATATATATATATATATATATATATATATATATATATATATATACATGTATATATATATATATTCTCTTTTACTTTTTTTTGGTTTGTCAATCTGGTTCAGCTTTTTTACGAGGTTCTGTAGTTTTCTACGAGGTTCTGTAGTTTTGTACGCGGTTCTGTAGTTTTGTAAGAGGTTCTGTAGTTTTCTACGCGGTTCTGTAGTTTTCTACGCGGTTCTGTAATTTTCTACGAGGTTCTGTAGTTTTCTACGCGGTTCTGTAATTTTCTACGAGGTTCTGTAGTTTTCTACGAGGTTCTGTCATTTTTTCACGAGGTTCTGTAGTTTTCTACGCGGTTCTGTTGTTTTCTACGAGGTTCTGTAGTTTTCTACGAGGTTCTGTAGTTTTCTACGCGGTTCTGTAGTTTTTCCACGACGTTCTGTCATTTTCCCACGAGGTTCTGTCATTTTCCCACGAGGTTCTGTCATTTTCCCACGAGGTTCTGTCATTTTCCCACGAGGTTCTGTTGATTTTTTTCGAGGTTCTATCTTTTTTTCCCACGAGGTTCTGTATTTCTTCACTAGGTTGCATTCTTTTCCCACGGGGTTCTGTCGTTTTTTCCCCACGGGGTTCTATCTTCTGCACGTGTTCTGTTATTTTCCTGGATACTGACCAGTTTTTCTTTCCAAATGCGTTTTTCCTGGCGTTCGCGTTTTTTCCCCCCACGTGTTTGTGTCGTTTTTCCACGCGCTTGCGTCGTTTTTTTGTTTGTTTTTTCCCCCTACGCGAAATTTTTCAGCAGCTAAACTGAGCGTAACTTTTTACGATACTTCACTTTTTCTTGACCTTTTTTTTTTTTATTTTTTTTTACCTCCAATATAACAATAAATTCTGGGAGCTTAAAGTCAAAAAAAAAAAAAAAAATTAGAGGACACAAAATGCCTGAGCCCTGACAGGTGACTAGAGTAGTGAGTGCCATACACTCTCTCACTCTCTCTCTCTCTCTCTCTCTCTCTCTCTCTCTCTCTCACAGGAGAGAACATAAAAGAGAGAGGCACCAATTAGCCAGACAGAACAATTCTCTCGCCAATAAACCAATCAACCTTTAACAAAAATTAACAAAAAATCTTTGAAGCAAAAAACGCAAAAAAATGCAGAAAAGTGGAATGACAAAATGGAGGTGCAGCAGAGGTGCAGAAGAGGTGCAGCAGAAGTGCAGCAGAGGTGCAACAGAGGTGAAGCAGAGATGCAGCAGAGGTGCAGCAGAGGTGCAGCAGAGGTGCAGCAGAGGTGCAGCAGAGGTGCAGCAGAGGTGCAGCAGAGGTGCAGCAGAGGTGCAGCAGAGATGCAGCAGAGATGCAGCAGAGATGCAGCAGAGGTGCAACAGAGGCGCAGCAGAGGTGCAGCAGAGGTGCAGCAGAGGTGCATCAGAGGTGCAGCAGAGGTGCAGCAGAGGTGCAGCAGAGGTGCAGCAGAGATGCAGCAGAGGTGCAACAGAGGCGCAGCAGAGGTGCAGCAGAGGTGCAGCAGAGGTGCAGCAGAGGTGCAGAAGATGTGCAGCAGAGGTGCAGCAGAGGTGCGGCAGAGGTGCGGCAGAGGTGCGGCAGAGATGCAGCAGAGGTGCGGCAGAGGTGCAGCAGAGGTGCAGCAGAGGTGCAGCAGAGGTGCAGCAGAGATGCAGGAGAGGTGCAGGAGAGGTGCAGCAGAGGTGCAGCAGAGGTGCAGCAGAGGTGAAGCAGAGATGCAGCAGAGGTGCGACAGAGGTGCAGGAGAGGTGCAGGAGAGGAGCAGCAGAGGTGCAGCAGAGGTGCAGCAGAGGTGAAGCAGAGATGCAGCAGAGGTGCGGCAGAGGTGCGGCAGAGGTGCGGCAGAGGTGCAGCAGAGGTGCGGCAGAGGTGCAGCAGAGGTGCAGCAGAGGTGCAGCAGAGGTGCAGCAGAGATGCAGCAGAGGTGCAGCAGAGGTGCAGCAGAGGTGCAGCAGAGGTGCAGCAGAGGTGCAGCAGAGGTGCAGCAGAGGTGCAGCAGAGGTGCAGCAGAGGTGCAGCAGAGGTGCAGAAGTACAGCAGTGGTGTAGCAGAGGTGCAGCAGAGGTGAAGCAGAGGTGCGGCAGAGGTGCAGCAGAGGTGCAGAAGTACAGCAGTGGTGTAGCAGAGGTGCAGCAGAGGTGCAGCAGAGGTGAAGCAGAGATGCAGCAGAGGTGCAGCAGAGGTGCAACAGAGGTGCAGCAGAGGTGAAGCAGAGATGCAGCAGAGGTGCAGCAGAGGTGCGGCAGAGGTGCGGCAGAGGTGCGGCAGAGATGCAGCAGAGGTGCTGCAGAGGTGCGGCAGAGGTGCAGCAGAGGTGCAGCAGAGGTGAAGCAGAGATGCAGCAGAGGTGCGGCAGAGGTGCGGCAGAGGTGCGGCAGAGGTGCAGCAGAGGTGCAGGAGAGGAGCAGCAGAGGTGCAGCAGAGGTGAAGCAGAGATGCAGCAGAGGTGCGGCAGAGGTGCGGCAGAGGTGCGGCAGAGGTGCAGCAGAGGTGCGGCAGAGGTGCAGCAGAGGTGCAGCAGAGGTGCAGCAGAGGTGCAGCAGAGATGCAGCAGAGGTGCAGCAGAGGTGCAGCAGAGGTGCAGCAGAGGTGCAGCAGAGGTGCAGCAGAGGTGCAGCAGAGGTGCAGCAGAGGTGCAGAAGTACAGCAGTGGTGTAGCAGAGGTGCAGCAGAGGTGCAGAAGTACAGCAGTGGTGTAGCAGAGGTGCAGCAGAGGTGCAGCAGAGGTGCGGCAGAGGTGCGGCAGAGATGCAGCAGAGGTACAGGTGAGATACAACAGAGGTGCAGCTGAGGTACAGCAAAGGTACAGCAGAGGTACAGAAAAGGTGCAGCAGAGGTGCAGAGAAGGTACAGCAGAGGTACAGCAAAGATACAACAGAGGTTCAACAGAAGTGCAGCAGAGGTACAGCAGAGGTACGGCAGAGATGCAGCACATGTGTAGCAGAGGTGAAGCAGAGGTGCATAGTTGGTGCAGCAGAGGAGCAGCGTAATTACAGCAGATTTGCAGCAGAGGTACAGCAGAGGTGCAGCAGAGGTACAGCAGAGGTGCAGCAAATGTACAGCAGATGTGAAGTAGAGGTACAGCAGAGATACAGCAAAGGTACAGCAGAGGTGCAGCAAAGGTACAGCAGAGGTGCAGTATTGGTGCAGCAGAGGAACAGCAGAAGTATAGCAGAGGTGCAGCAAAGGTACAGCAGAGATGAAGCAGATGTGCAACAGAGGTGCAGTATTGGTGCAGCAGAGGAACAGCAGAAGTATAGCAGAGGTGCAGCAGAGGTACATCAGATGTGCAGCAGAGATGCAGCAGAGGTACAGCAGAGGTGCAGCAGAGGTACAGCAGAGGTGCAGCAAAGGTACAGCAGAGGTTCAGAAGGGATACAGCAGAGATTCAGCAGAGGTACATCAGAGGTACAGCAGAGATTCAGAAGAGGTGCAGTAGAGGTACAGTATAGATATAACAGAGGTACAGCAGAGGTACAACAGAGGTTCATCAAAAGTACAAAAATTATTGCAAAGGTACAACAGAGGTACAACACAGGTGCTGTGCCAATGATATACCCCTTAAGGCTTTCGAGAGTTTCTTACACTCATAGCCCGGCAATAGGTCAGTCTCGTCTTGTACTTGCCTGATCATCCAAGCTGTTACTGTTACTGATACAATATTCTCTTATTGTGCCCAGGGATGCTGATACAATGTTCTCTTATTGTGCCCAGGGATGCTGATACAATGTTCTCTTATTGTGCCCGGGGATGCTGATACAATGGTCTCTTATTGTGCCCAGGGATGCTGATACAATGTTCTCTTATTGTTCCCAGGGATGCTGATACAATGTTCTCTTATTGTGCCCAGGGATGCTGATACAATGTTCTCTTATTGTGCCCAGGGATGCTGATACAATGTTCTCTTATTGTGCCCAGGGATGCTGATACAATGTTCTCTTATTGTGCCCAGGGATGCTGATACAATGTTCTCTTATTGTGCCCGCGGATGCTGATACAATGTTCTCTTATTGTGCCCGGAGATGCTCACGGCTCCCCTGTTTTTCACTAGGTTTAATTTACACAGTCTCACATATCTTTTACCTCT
>WNWK01000478.1:277500-322500 GCA_009830355.1 Cherax destructor
ATGGACCAGGCTCGTCTGGTGCTTGCCTGGTCAAAAAGGCTGTTGCTGTTGGTGGGCTTGAAGCCTATTAACTACACGAGGATCATAAAGGCTGCATTTCACCTGCTCACCGCCTAACAAGAATACTTTAATCCCTAAAATAGGGATCAAAGTAAGCTTTCAGCATATATTCGCTGAGAGGAATACACCTCTTGGTGTGTATATCCCGTGTATATATTAACTTTGCTCCTTGTTTATGGCATGTTTCTAGCATGTATATTTATTTGTAAGAATGTATTCATCTACTCTGCATCAGCATTCTCCCTTCAATGTAAAGTAGCCCAAAGAAGGAAACACATTCACCATCACTCATGCAATAGCACATTCACCATCACTCATGCAATAGCACATTCACCATCACTCATGCAATAGCACCATCACTCATGCAATAGCATGAGTGATGGTGCTATTGAACGTGCACAAGCACGTCACTCATGCAATAGCATGAGTGATGGTGATCCCATTCTATGTTGAGGCTACATTGATAAATATAGTTTAAGCTAAGTTTAGCTGGTGTAAAGAGGAGATTAGAGGATGGGAGGGAGGGAGGGAGGGAAAGAGAGTGAAGGGAAGGAATGAGGAGTGACAGGGGAGGGTGGCGAGAAGGAAGGAGGTGAAGGAAGAAGAGGAAAGAGGGATGAGGAGTGATGGTGGGAAGAATAGACCTATTTGAAAAGGAGAAAAAAGTGTGTGTGGGAGGGGGGAGGGGAGGAGCTGGTGTGTGAGACTAGGGAATGGAAGTGCCTGAGATTGATTGTTAACTCGAATTTAATACTTGGTGTGGGTGATGGGAGTGGGTGTGGAAATGGGAGTGGGTTTGGAAATGGGAGTGGGTGTGGAAATGGGAGTGGGTGTGGTACAAGGTCAATATACTCAAGGTCCTTCTCGTTAGTACAAGGTCATACTCTCAAGGTCCTTCTCGTTAGTACAAGGTCAATATTCTCAAGGTCCTTCTCGTTAGTACAAGGTCAATATTCTCAAGGTCCTTCACTCTGTTCAGCTTCAGGGTCATTAGAAGTTCCTTGAAGTTGATGTGCATCAACCGGAAGTTATACTTGGTCAAAACCCTCTTCAAAGTGTCAATCATTCTACCTCTAAATGACATTCATGATGAGAGAGAGAGAGAGAGAGAGAGAGAGAGAGAGAGAGAGAGAGAGAGAGAGAGAGAGAGAGAGAGAGAGAGACAGAGAGAGAGAGAGAGAGAGAGAGAGAGAGAGAGAGAGAGAGAGAGAGAGAGAGAGAGAGAGAGAGAGAGAGAGAGAGCACAGAGTTTATACTCTTTGTGGGTATACCATAGACATGTCCACCCAATATAGTATTGACTTCCCCCCCCCACACAGAAACAAGCAAGATAATCTTCATTATCACAAAGAGGACTGCTGTAAACCTTATAATCCGGCTGGTGGCACCATTTGGCAGAGGTCCCTGCAAGTGCCGCAGTGCCTACTTACGGTAATCCTACTTGGAAATAGCTGCAGCAGGGGAGATTGCACCACACCAAGGCGGATTAATATGGTTAATACCATGGAATCTAGGAGCACAGAGGATTTGATCGTGGGATTTTTTAAAAAAGGGGGATTTATTTTTTGACCCTCTTCTTCTTTTTTTTTAAATTGCAAGAGATACTTTGCTATATAAACCAAGTGATTATACTCGAATTTTAAGTTTTACTGACTATTACAGGAATATTAATAATTATAATAATGTTAATTATTATTATATTATTATCATTAATATTATTATTGTTGTTACTGTTATTATTATTATTATTATTATTGCTATTAGGAGGAGGTGGAGTTAGAGGAAGTAGCGTGTTGGAGGAGGTGGTAGAGGCAGTGGGGGTGAAAAATTGTAGAAGAGAAGAAACTGCTAGGGCGGGATGGAGGAGATGATAGATGAAGTGTTGGAGGAGATAGCTGGGGAAGTGTTGGAGGAGATAGCTAGGGAAGTGATGGAGGAGATAGCTGGGGAAGTGATGGGGAAGGAGATAGAGGAGTAAGTGAAAGAGGAAGAAATAATGGAGATGGCTGTTTGGACCAGGTGGAAATAATCATTGTTTTTTTTTAATGTTAAAACTAATACTATTACTATCACTACCTGCTATACTCCTACAGTTACTGCTACAATACTGTGACTATCACTACCTGCTGTACTCCTACAGTTACTGCTACAATACTGTGACTATCACTACCTGCTGTACTCCTACAGTTACTGCTACAATACTGTGACTATCACTACCTGCTGTACTCCTACAGTTACTGCTACAATACTGTGACTATCACTACCTGCTGTACTCCTACAGTTACTGCTACAATACTGTGACTATCACTACCTGCTGTACTCCTACAGTTACTGCTACAATACTGTGACTATCACTACCTGCTGTACTCCTACAGTTACTACTACAATACTGTGACTATCACTACCTGCTGTACTCCTACAGTTACTGCTACAATACTGTTACTATCACTACCTGCTGTACTCCTACAGTTACTGCTACAATACTGTGACTATCACTACCTGCTGTACTCCTACAGTTACTTCTACAATACTGTGACTATCACTACCTGCTGTACTCCTACAGTTACTGCTACAATACTGTGACTATCACTACCTGCTGTACTCCTACAGTTACTGCTACAATACTGTGACTATCACTACCTGCTGTACTCCTACAGTTACTGCTACAATACTGTGACTATCACTACCTGCTGTACTCCTACAGTTACTACTACAATACTGTGACTATCACTACCTGCTGTACTCCTACAGTTACTGCTACAATACTGTGACTATCACTACCTGCTGTACTCCTACAGTTACTGCTACAATACTGTTACTATCACTACCTGCTGTACTCCTACAGTTACTACTACAATACTGTGACTATCACTACCTGCTGTACTCCTACAGTTACTGCTACAATACTGTTACTATCACTACCTGCTGTACTCCTACAGTTACTGCTACAATACTGTGACTATCACTACCTGCTATACTCCTACAGTTACTGCTACAATACTGTTACTATCACTACCTGCTGTACTCCTACAGTTAAAGCTACAATACCCTGAGCGCCTCAGTTCCAACTGATCATGCTGGTGCAGCGTCTGAATTAAGGTCAGGAATTCATTAACCACAGACAGCCGCTTCACATAAGTTCAACCCCGTGTTTGAAACGTGTTTGTCCAGCAGCAACTTCAATGGCTATCTTGTTTTTGCACATACGGCCTGAATGGATAATTTATTCCTCTAACATATAATTCTGTTTCCTCCCCCCCAAAAAAACGACATTTGTGTTGCATCTTGAACCTAGAAGTTTCATTGTATTTTAAGAGTTAGACTCTTTTTATATTTCAATATGTGCTGTGTTGAGATTAGCCCATGTGTATAATATTGTTAAAGGTGTTAAATAGATACAGTCCACCTTTACTAGGAGAGAAAAGGTGAAATACTTTGAGAATATCTCTCTAAGGTTTGTCTTAGTGATGGTACTAGCTTAGTTGTCCTCTGCATCCTCTCCAGTCTATCGTCGTCCTGTTATTAACGTGAGACCAAAACTGGACAACACTTTCAATGTCTAACAAGTACATTATAGTGTCACCATTATTTCTAACTCCCAGGTAGCGTCGGTGATACAGGAACTTGGGGAAGCTTTAAATACAGGTTGGAGGGATATATGTATAGGCATAATAGGCCTACTGTAGTCTTCCTTCATTCTTGTATTTTTCATGCTGTTTTGCCCTGAAATTTTCTATGAAGGTTTTCATTCGTGGGCTTTGCTGCTCACAGATAAACATTGTTTGCTATATTAAATGTCGTGGCTTATGATTACTCTGATACTTTTTTTTTTTTTTTGGTCATAGCGAGTTTGCGTCGAACCATTTTGGCACTCAGATTCGAGAATGCCAAATCCAAAATACATTACTTTGCTTTTGTCAACACTGAAACTCATCTTCGTAGCTTCAGAAAACTGCGTCGACCTCCTCAGGTCACTCGGATAGGTCAAAAACTCGTCCATGGACGCTGTATTTTACCCCCCAAAAATTCCTGGCATCCTCGAATTTTCCTATTTAAGATATTAACCTCATTTCAAGATTATTTAAGCAAATTTTGAAAAGAACTGGACCAGTTAGGAAGGAAGGGGGAAAAAAGGATGGACGCAGATGGGAATAAGGTAGAGGGTGGATGAAAAGGGTGGAGGAAGGGAGAGCAAAGAGCGTGGAGGGAGGGAGGAATGAATAATGAAGGGAGTGAGGGAGGGAGGGGAAAGGAGGGAGTGAAAGAGGGATATGGGAGTGAAAAAGGGAGCGAAGGAGTGAGAGGGAGGGAGTGAGGGAGGAACGGAGTGGGGAAGGGAAGGAGGGACGGAGAGAGGGAGTGAGGGAGGGAGAGGGGAGGGATGGATAGAGTAAGAGAGGGAATGAGGGAGGGAGAGGAGAGGGAGGGATGGAGTAAGAGAGGGAGTGAGGGAAGGAGTGAGGAAGGGAGTGAGGGAGTGAGAGGGAGTGAATGAGTGAGGGAGACGGGAAGGAGGGAGTGGGGAGAGGGAGTGAGGAAGGGAGGGACATAGGAGGGAGTGGGAGGGGGAGAGAGGGAATGCGGAGAGGGAGTGAGGGAGGGAGAGGGGTGGGAGGAAGTCGGGAGGGAGTGGGGAGGGGGAGTGAGTGAGGGAGAAGGGAGGGAGGGGGTGTCAATATTAACCTAGCTAGTGTACACCAGCTGGCTCATTCACGACTGGCTAGTGTACACCAGCTGGCTCATTCATGACTAAGTTAATGAAACACATATCTGGCAGTCTTTAGAATCTCCTCCATTTTGTTGAGAACGTTTTAGCCTTCCACGGGAACGCCCAGAGTGAACGCTCGGGAGAGCACGTTCACTTGTGCTAGTTGCTCCCAGAGTGCACGCTCGGGAGAGCACGTTCACTTGTGCTAGTTGCTCCCAGGGTGAACGCTGGGGAGAGCACGTTCACTTGTGCTAGTTGCTCCCAGAGTGCACGCTCGGGAGAGCACGTTCACTTGTGCTAGTTGCTCCCAGGGTGAGCGCTCGGGAGAGCACGTTCACTTGTGCTAGTTGCTCCCAGGGTGAGCGCTCGGGAGAGCACGTTCACTTGTGCTAGTTGCTCCCAGGGTGAGCGCTCGGGAGAGCACGTTCACTTGTGCTAGTTTCTCTCAGGGTGAGCGCTCGGGAGAGCACGTTCACTTGTGCTAGTTGCTCCCAGGGTGAGCGCTCGGGAGAGCACGTTCACTTGTGCTAGTTGCTCCCAGGGTGAGCGCTCGGGAGAGCACGTTCACTTGTGCTAGTTGCTTCCAGGGTGAGCGCTCGGGAGAGCACGTTCACTTGTGCTAGTTGCTCCCAGGGTGAGCGCTCGGGAGAGCACGTTCACTTGTGCTAGTTGCTCCCAGGGTGAGCGCTCGGGAGAGCACGTTCACTTGTGCTAGTTGCTTCCAGGGTGAGCGCTCGGGAGAGCACGTTCACTTGTGCTAGTTGCTCCCAGGGTGAGCGCTCGGGAGAGCACGTTCACTTGTGCTAGTTGCTCCCAGGGTGAGTGCTCGGGAGAGCACGTTCACTTGTGCTAGTTGCTCCCAGGGTGAACGCTCGGGAGAGCACGTTCACTTGTGCTAGTTGCTCCCATGGTGAACGCTCGGGAGAGCACGTTCACTTGTGCTAGTTGCTCCCAGGGTGAACGCTCGGGAGAGCACGTTCACTTGTACTAGTTGCTCCCAGGGTGAACGCTCGGGAGAGCACGTTCACTTGTGCTAGTTGCTCCCAGGGTGAACGCTGGGGAGAGCACGTTCACTTGTGCTAGTTGCTCCCAGGGTGAGCGCTCGGGAGAGCACGTTCACTTGTGCTAGTTGCTCCCAGGGTGAGCGCTCGGGAGAGCACGTTCACTTGTGCTAGTTGCTCCCAGGGTGAGCGCTCGGAGAGCACGTTCACTTGTGCTAGTTGCTCCCAGGGTGAACGCTCGGGAGAGCACGTTCACTTGTGCTAGTTGCTCCCAGGGTGAACGCTCGGGAGAGCACGTTCACTTGTGCTAGTTGCTCCCAGGGTGAACGCTCGGGAGAGCACGTTCACTTGTGCTAGTTGCTCCCAGGGTGAACGCTCGGGAGAGCACGTTCACTTGTGCTAGTTGCTCCCAGGGTGAACGCTCGGGAGAGCACGTTCACTTGTGCTAGTTGCTCCCAGGGTGAACGCTCGGGAGAGCACGTTCACTTGTGCTAGTTGCTCCCAGGGTGAACGCTCGGAGAGCACGTTCACTTGTGCTAGTTGCTCCCAGGGTGACGCTCGGAGAGCACGTTCACTTGTGCTAGTTGCTCCAGGGTGACGCTCGGAGAGCACGTTCACTTGTCTAGTTGCTCCCAGGGTGAACGCTCGGAGCAGGCATTCAGTTCGCACTTGTGCTAGTTGCTCCCAGGTGAAGCTCGGGAGAGCACGTTCACTTGTGCTAGTTGCTCCCAGGGTGAACGCTCGGGAGAGCACGTTCACTTGTGCTAGTTGCTCCCAGGGTGAACGCTCGGGAGAGCACGTTCACTTGTGCTAGTTGCTCCAGGGTGAACGCTCGGGAGCACGTTCACTTGTGCTAGTTGCTCCCAGGTGAGCGCTGGGAGAGCACGTTCACTTGTGCTAGTTGCTCCCAGGGTGAACGCTGGAGAGCACGTTCACTTGTGCTAGTTGCTCCCAGGGTGAACGCTCGGGAGAGCACGTTCACTTGTAGTTCCAGGGTGAGCTGCGTACGATTGCTAGGACGCTCACAAAGGGTGAACGCTCGGGAGAGCACGTTCACTTGTGCTAGTTGCTCCAGGGTGAACGCTCGGGAGAGACTTCGTAGTTCACACTCTGTGCTAGTTGCTCCCAGGGTGAACGCTGGGAGGCACGTTCACTTGTGCTAGTTGCTCCCAGGGTGACGCTCGGGAGAGCACGTTCACTTGTGCTAGTTGCTCCCAGGGTGAACGCTCGGAGAGCACGTTCCTTGTGCTAGTTGCTCCAGGGTGAACGCTCGGGAGAGCACGTTCACTTGTGCTAGTTGCTCCCAGGGTGAACGCTCGGGAGAACGTTCACTTGTGCTAGTTGCTCCAGGGTGAACGTGGAGGCACGTTCATTGTGCTAGTTGCTCCAGGGTGAACGTCGGGAGAGCACGTTCACTTGTGCTAGTTGCTCCCAGGGTGAACGTCGAGAGCGTTCACTTGCAGTTGCCAGGTGAACGCTCGGAGACGTTCACTTGTGCTAGTTGCTCCCAGGGTGAACGCTCGGGAGAGCACGTTCACTTGTGCTAGTTGCTCCCAGGGTGAACGCTCGGGAGAGCACGTTCACTTGTGCTAGTTGCTCCCAGGGTGAACGCTCGGGAGAGCACGTTCACTTGTGCTAGTTGCTCCCAGGGTGAACGCTCGGGAGAGCACGTTCACTTGATGCTAGTTGCTCCCAGGGTGAACGCTCGGTGAAGCTACGTTCACTTGTGCTAGTTGCTCCCAGGGTGAACGCTCGGGAGAGCACGTTCACTTGTGACTAGTGCTCCCAGGTGAACGCTCGGAGAGACTAGTTCCCCAGGGTGAACTCGGACACGTTCACCTGCTGCTTGTCTCAGGTAACGCTCAAGTCAGGTCCGGGTGATACACGCAGTCCAGATTGAACCTGTACAGTTCCTGCTGAATACTTGCTAGGACTGTAATAGTGGTATTAGGTACCTGGGGTGTCCCATAGGTCGATTGCTAGCGCACTCAGCTCACACACTGTGTCCAGGGGTCGGTCCGTAGGCGAAACATTAGGAAGTTTCCAAACACTGCTGTCTATGTTCAATCAGTGGAATGGGTACCTGGGTGTTAGTCGACTGGTGTGGGTCGCATCCTGGGACAAAACTGACCTAATTTGCGGGAAATTCTTTGCATAACAAGCGGCTTTCTATATAGTAGTATGTCATTGATGTCAGCTAGGCCTGTATACCTTGTACTTGTAGAAATAGATATTATTATTGTAGAAATAAAGATTATTATAATTATAATTATAATAATAAATATATTAATAATTATTATATTTATTATTTTTATTATTATTATTATATTTATATTTTAATTATTACTATTATTATTTTTATTATTATTATTATTATTATTATTATTATTAGTAAGGTCGCATATCTTGAGGGCTAAGTCTGTAGCAGCCGAGTGCCGACTCTTCCCATGGTCACGAATGATCCTATCTACTACCCCCACCATTGTCACTACTACCCCCACCATTACCACCACTACCCCCACCATTACCCCCACAATCACCACTACTACCCACACCATCACCACTACTACCCCCACCATCACCACTACTACCCCCACCATCACCACTACTACCCCCACCATTACCACCACTACCCCACCATTACCCCACAATCACCACTACTACTCACACCATCACCACTACTACCCCCACCATCACCACTACTACCTCCACCATCAACACTACTACCCCCACAATCACCACTACTACCCCCATCATCTCCACCACTACCCCCACAATCACCACCACCACTACCCCACCATTAACACCACTACCCCCACTACTAACACCACTACCCCCACCATCACCACCACTACCACGGCCATCACCACCACTACCACGGCCATCACTACCACTACCACGGACATCATAACCATTACCACAGCCATCACCACCACTACCATGGCCATCACCACCACTACCACGGCCATCACCACCACTACCACGGCCATCACCACCCCTACCACGGCCATCACCACCACTACCACGGCCATCACCACCACTACCACGGCCATCACCACCACTACCATGGCTATCACCACCACTACCACGGCCATCACCACCACTACCACGGACATCACCACCACTACCACGGTCATCACCACCACTACCACGACCATCCCTACCCCTACCACGGCCATCACCACCACTACCACGGCCATCACTACCACTACCACGGACATCACCACCACTACCACAGCCATCCCCACCACTACCACGGCCATCACCACCACTACCACGGCCATCACCACCGCATTCACTAACAGTGACAACAAAAAATGTACATAGCCCAAGTTAGTTCATACCTTGATTTCTCTCGGTAAATGCCATCAATATTCACGATGAGTAACGAACATGGTCCCTCACAACTCAAATCATATATCTACTAGACACGGTAGAAGACCTCAAGCGTTACTCAGACTTCTATTCCTGGCTGGCTGGCTGGCTGGCTGTGATTCTTGTTTACCTAATACTTTAAATATAACTCTAGTATGCTACTGAATAAGTTTCGTGAATATTGGTCAAAGGAAAAACAATATAATAGGAGGAGGAGGTGTTGATTCACCGGGAATTCTCCCGGCCCGGGTCTTTACCAGATGGCGACCCGGCTCTGGCTCCCTGGCGTGGGAGTAGCAGAGACCTATGTCTCCCATGGGAGGCCTAGCCACATTCCCCACCAGCACGAGGCATGAAGGTAGATAGATGCTAGGCCTCTCTGGTCTGCCACCTTCCCTAACGGGAAGGGCAGGCTTACGAGCTGCAGATGGTAGCAAACTCTAGCCTTGGCACCTACCCTGCCCTAGAAGGGCTGGACATGGTGATCGACCCCACACGATAATATATTTTTGGGGGAATATAGGAAAATTGACCACTGCAAAAGTGTTGTCTCTGAGTCTACATAATAATAGAAAGGCTATATAAATTTTCCATGTAAAGATTGTTTTACAAAATACACGTTTTAATAAAAGAAAGAATACAAAAGGGAAAACTCTATATTGGTTTGTTAAATAATTTAAGTTAAATATTATGTGTAAAAAAATTAATTTTGATCTGAAGATAAATAATGAAGGTATTAATAACTAAAATTAAAAAAAAAATTGGTTTCCAGAAAAATGCAAAAAACAAAAGAACATGAAAATCCATAATATGGAGTATTGTGATTCTTGTGATTTTGTGCTTCTTGTGATTCTTGTGCTTCTTGTGATTCTTGTGATTCTTGTGCTTCTTGTGATTCTTGTGCTTCTTGTGATTCTTGTGTTTCTTGTTATTCTTGTGATTCTTGTGATTCTTGTGCTTCTTGTGCTTCTTGTGATTCTTGTGATTCTTGTGATTCTTGTGATTCTTGTGCTTCTTGTGATTCTTGTGATTCTTGTGCTTCTTGTGATTCTTGTGCTTCTTGTGATTCTTGTGTTTCTTGTTATTCTTGTGATTCTTGTGATTCTTGTGCTTCTTGTGCTTCTTGTGATTCTTGTGATTCTTGTGATTCTTGTGATTCTTGTAATTCTTGTGATTCTTGTGCTTCTTGTGCTTCTTGTGCTTCTTGTGATTCTTGTGATTCTTGTGATTCTTGTGATTCTTGTGCTTCTTGTGATTCTTGTGCTTCTTGTGATTTTTGTGCTTCTTGTGATTCTTGTGATTCTTGTGCTTCTTGTGATTCATGTGCTTCTTGTTCTTCTTGTGCTTCTTGTGATTCTTGTGATTCTTGTGCTTCATGTGATTTTTGTGCTTCTTGTGATTCTTGTGATTCTTGTGCTTCTTGTGATTCTTGTGCTTCTTGTGATTTTTGTGCTTCTTGTGATTCTTGTGATTCTTGTGATTCTTGTGCTTCTTGTGATTTTTGTGCTTCTTGTGCTTCTTGTGATTCTTGTGATTCTTGTGCTTCTTGTGCTTCTTGTGATTCTTGTGCTTCTTGTGATTCTTGTGCTTCTTGTGCTTCTTGTGATTCTTGTGATTCTTGTGATTCTTGTGATTCTTGTGCTTCTTGTGCTTCTTGTGATTCTTGTGCTTCTTGTGATTCTTGTGCTTCTTGTGATTCTTGTGCTTCTTGTGATTTTTGTGCTTCTTGTGATTCTTGTTCTTGTGCGTCTTGTTATTCTGGTGCTTCTTGTGTTTCTTGTGATTCTTGTTCTTGTGCGTCTTGTGATTCTTGTGCTTCTTGTTCTTGTGCGTCTTGTGATTCTTGTGCTTCTTGTGATTCTTGTTTTTGTGCGTCTTGTGATTCTTGTGCTTCTTGTGATTCTTGTTCTTGTGCGTCTTGTGATTCTTGTTCTTGTGCGTCTTGTGATTCTTGTTCTTGTGCGTCTTGTGATTCTTGTTCTTGTGCGTCTTGTGATTCTTGTTTGGGATTCTTGTTCTTGTGCGTCTTGTGATTCTTGTTCTTGTGCGTCTTGTGATTCTTGTGCTTCTTGTTCTTGTGCGTCTTGTGCTTCTTGTGCTTCTTGTGCATCTTGTGCTTCTTGGGAGGGTCGATCTTCATGTTCAGAATGTCTGAGTTTAAGTTACATCAGCAAGATCTAATTATTGTCCATAATTCCTCATTAATTATATATTATTGAGTACTCTTTAAAAAAGACCGTCAATAGTTTATTGGAATAACATTTACAAGAAGACAACTTACCCGCATACAGTTTACTGGAACACAGTTTACTGGAACACAGTTTACTGGAACACAGTTTGCTGGAACACGGTTTACTGGAACACAGTTTACCAGAATACAGTTTACCAGAACACAGTTTACTGGAACACTGTTTACCAGAACACAGTTTACTGGAACACAGTTTGCTGGAACACAGTTTGCTGGAACACCTTTTATTGGAACACAGTTTACCCGAAGACAGTTTACCAGAACATAGCTTACTGGAACATAGTTTACTGGAACATATCTTACTGGAACATATCTTACTGGAACATAGCTTACTGGAACATAGTTTACCAGAATTCTGTGATTAATAGAACCAATTTACACCTCTGTTTAGAGCTTTATCAATTCATGGTCAGGGGGTAAAGCTCAGTATATAAACTGTATTATATACTGACTTTCTCTCTCTGCGTTTCATGGCATTTTGGGATACCACAAAATGTTGCATTTGAGTGTGGTGTTGACGATGTCCTACAGAGGAACACACTACGTGACCTTGTATGCCCCGTCAGAGCCAGTAAGGAATGGTGTTGCTAGTACCAGTGTACTGCTAGTACCAGTGTACTGCTAGTACCAGTGTACTGCTAGTACCAGTGTACTGCTATACTAATCTACACGACACCTACACAGTGGGAACAAAAGCTAACTATGTTCTCCCGTCATATTCCAGCACTCAGGGTGGGGCTCACACAGTGTTGAAATCTGTCAGTCTGAGTTGGAGAACTTTTTTTAAGGTAATGAGGATATCGTCGAGTACTTCAGTAAGGGTTTATTACCTACGGAAAGTAAATGGTTATAACATTAATTTTTAAAGGGTGGACCGGTAAGCCAGCGGAAGGCCTCGGTCAGATGACCAGAAGCTCCATCGGCGGGTTATCATCTAAGACCCTGAGCTACGGAAGCTAGATAAGTGATAGTAACTCCAGCTAGATAGCTGGATTTACTATCATTTGGGTGTGATGGTGACAGGTAAGAAGGCAGAGCTAGACATCAATAGATCAGGTGTCACAACAAGGTAACTATGGAAATAAATGGTATAAAATACCGACACAATGGAAAAATAAACACATAAGCTGCTTATGTGTTTATTTTTCCAACAAGGTAACTAGGAGAAGGAAGCCATCACATACCACTTAATCCAACACGGGAAAGCCAGTGGTCGGTGCTAACACGACGCGCCATATCTTCGTCTACCTCTCACCTGCCTTCATTCCACCCGTCTTTACACTCAGCGTCGTACTGCCACTACTCAACGCATCGTGTTATGACGCAACGACCGATATATGTGATAGGGAAACACATACACACGTAACGTAACCAAGCTGAGTTTGCAACTTTGAAAGCGTTGCATCATCAACGTTATAAGGGACTCTCTGCCTTTTCTTGAAATCATATTAAGCAAAGAAACCAGGTCAAATAATCACTACTATATAAATCGTTGATCACATTGAGATCAACACACAGCTAGTCACACCACGACCAATACACCGCTAGTCACACCACGACAAACACACCGCTAGTCACACCACGACAAACACACCGCTAGTCACACCACGACAAACACACCGCAGAGAGCTTATTGTCTTCTCCCAAGAGGCATGTAAGATATGCAGCAGCAGCAGCAGCAACAACAACAACAGCAACAACAACAACTTGCTCCTAGAAGAATGTTGTATCCTGACCCAGAAAAAATTCCTCCGTGAGATACCCCAAATAGTTCATCCAGGAATGCTGACGGAAACAGCACCGGAAATATCATTGACATCTTGAAACATCGCGCCCAGACACACACACAGACGGAAATATCATTCTGTATCATCCTGCACAAAATGTATCATCCTGCGGACATGTATTATCCTACAGACTTGTATCATCCTATAGACAAGCGTTATCCTACATTCATGAATCGTCCTATATATATGTATCATCCTACAGACATGTATCATCATACAGACATGTATCATCATACAGACATGTATCATCATACATACATGTATCATCCTACAGACATGTATAATCATACAGACATGTATAATCATACAGACATGTATAATCATACAGACATGTATCATCATACATACATGTATCATCATACATACATGTATCATCATACAGACATGTATCATCATACATACATGCTGCTGTCTCAGGGGAATTACTTGGTGGTGCTTGACATTAATCACCAGGTCAGCTGTTGAATGTCTCAACAAGGACTATGAACTTAAGAATGAGACTTAGGCAGTCAGGTGACAGATGACAGCCAGCCAGCCAGGTGACAGCTGACAGCCAGCCAGGTGACAGCTGACAGCCAGCCAGGTGACAGCTGACAGCCAGCCAGGTGACAGCTGACAGCCATCCAGGTGACAGCTGACAGCCAGCTCCCCCAGACTGATGCTACTACATCAGTCTTAGTAGTGGCTGAAAACTGGCGTTGTAGCAACATTTATGATGAATAAGACATATGTGCAACACTTGGGTATTTTTGTTTGACGAATAAAGATACCCAAGTGTGTTGCACATGTGTTTTATATCATGACAGTAGTTAGGCAGCCACTTAACAACAATATAGTGGTTAAATGAACACTTTCTAGGCAATGGTGCAATGGTTACCAGGGGACTGTCTAGGTAGGGGTTGGTGGTGTATGACTTGTTTATGGCTTGTGGGTGTATGACTTTTGTATGATTTGTGGGTGAACGGCTTGTGGGGATATGACTTGTGGGTGTATGACATGTGTGTATGACTTGTGTGTGTGTATTAGCGTTCTGGGTTTATTAGAGTGATGGGTGTATGACATGTGGGTGTATTAGCGAGTTGGGTGTATTAGAGTGATGGGTGTATGACTTGAGGGTATATTAGCGTGCTGGGTATATGACGCCTGGGTGTATGCCAGCTGGGTGTATGCCAGGTGGGTGTATGACAGCTGGGTGTATGACACCTGGGTGTCGTCTGACAAAAGTTTCTCCTCTGATGTAAAGTTTAAATGGGAAATTCCTCTCCGTCGAAGATTAATGCATGCAAAAGTAACTCCAGTGAGAAGCTGCTATCTCTCTCTCTCTCTCTCTCTCTCTCTCTCTCTCTCTCTCTCTCTCTCTCTCTCTCTCTCTCTCTCTCTCTTTCTCTCTCTCTCTCT
This sequence comes from Cherax destructor, assembly GCA_009830355.1. Taxonomy (NCBI): domain Eukaryota; kingdom Metazoa; phylum Arthropoda; class Malacostraca; order Decapoda; family Parastacidae; genus Cherax; species Cherax destructor. Next base: position 292,078 of record WNWK01000478.1, read on the forward strand.
CTCTCTCTCTCTCTCTCTCTCTCTCTCTCTCTCTCTCTCTCTCTCTCTCTCTCTCTCTCTCTCTTTCTCTCTCTCTCTCTCTCTCTCTCTCTCTCTCTCTCTCTCTCTCTCTCTCTCTCTCTCTCTCTCTCTCTCTCTCTCTCTCTCTCTCTCTCTTTTACACAGGATTTTACAAGGTTAGGTAATTTAGGGTTCCTAACTTTACTTACAAGATAAGAGCTGTTACCCACACCAGCTCATTTAAAGGCCATTTTATTGTTAAGAGATATACAGATAGGGATGAGGATGAAGTTGGAGCCATTTGCGTGTCAGTCATTTGACTTTATTTCGTTGATGTCATTATGGTATACGAGGAAGCTGCAGACTCGAGTCATCTTAGGAATGACTCGAGTCATCTTAGGAATGACTCGAGTCACTGAAGAACCAGCTGGATTCACTTTACAAATGTAAGCTTCGACTGGATACACCGTGTCTAGTGGGAGGAGGTGCAATAGTCATCAAGGAGGTGCCACAGTCTTCATGGAAGTGCCACAGTCATCAAGGAGGTGCCACAGTCATCAAGGAGGTGCCACAGTCATCAAGGAGGTGCCACAGTCATCAAGGAGGTGCCACAGTCATCAAGGAGGTGCCACAGTCATCAAGGAGGTGCCACAGTCATCAAGGAGGTGCCACAGTCATCAAGGAGGTGCCACAGTCATCAGGGAGGTGCCACAGTCATCAGGGAGGTGCCACAGTCTTCAAGGAGATGCCACAGTCTTTAAGGAGGTGCCACAGTCTTCAAGACCTACGTGTTCAGTATTAATTTATCTGTCAAGATTTCTGGGTCACCCAGTTTTTTATGTTATAAAATGTGGTAAAAAAAAAAACTATAGATACCAGTAAGGTATAAAATGTGGTGAGAGAGTACAAGAGCGAGATGTTGCCTCGTACATTCGCTACCTCACTCTACCACTCGATAAACCGACGATAAATTTCTCCCAGAGCGTCATATACGTTCATCAGATTGGGGCAATCTGAGGTCAGGCGATTTCTGATGTTTGTTCAGCGGCTGCAGCTGGACGATCTGTTCACAACAAGGCAACATTATGAATAACAATATTAGTGGTATAAGCAGGTGGTTGTGATAGCCATAGCAGAGCTGGTGATAGCCAGAAGTAGAGCCTCCGGTCAACAGCTGTGAGTAGCAGTGGTGAAAGACACGGTACGTCTCTCCTGTAAACTCCGTGGCACTTGTCCAGTATGGTATGGTATATTATTCTCCCTTTTGTCATGCCAGCAGTGGCCGGATCGAGTGGAGAGTTGGGAGAGAGCCTTCTGTTTGTCTATCCTTGACTCAAATGCCTACATAATACACTATAGTCCTCTATCCAGGTTGAAGTGGATAGTTCCACCTCAGTGTGCAATTTCAATTTCTGTTATCTCTGTCTCATGTATTTCCTTGTACTCTTTCATTTTCTTTATCTCCTGTCTCCCATTTATCTTCCCTTCACCCACTCTTCTTCTCTTCTGATTCCTCTTAGCATTTTAACTCAGTTTTTTTTTTTAATTTATAGCTCCCTTAATTTTCACCTCCTTCCCTTCACTCATACCTCCCCTCCCCTTACTCATCACCTTCCTTTTACTTATCACCCCTTCCCCTCACACATCATGTCCCTATCACCTTCTTGTCGTCTACCCATCCCTTCACCCTTGCCACATCGTCTCCCCTAACCCCATTACCTCCCATCCCCCATCATCTCCCATCACCTCCCATCACCCATCACCCATCGGCTCCTTATTACCCATCTCCGCCAGTTACTTGCGTAATCGTCTGGAAAATGGGCGTTGAATGGCGCGTAACTCTGGCTACCGACACCGAAGGAATCAATAACAGCAGCAGCAGCAGCTGCAACAATTGTAGTAGCAGTAGCAACTGCAGCATCAGTAACAGTAGGAGCTACAACAGCAACTGCAACAGCAGTTGCAGCAGCAGCTGCAACCGTAGTTGCAACATCAGCAGTACCAGTAACAGCAGCAACCGGAACAGCAGAAACAGCAACAACACTTGCAACTGCAGTTGCAGCATCAGTAGAAAAAATAACAGTAAGGGCAGAATCAGCATCAGACATAGTAACAGTTTTCACAGCAGCAGCAAACATAGTTAAAGTAGCCATAGCAGCAGCATAGTAACAGTAGCCACAGCAGCAGCAGACATAGTAACAGTAGCCACAGCAGCAGCATAGTAACAGTAGCCACAGAAGACATAGTAACAGTAGCCAAAGCAGCAGCAGACATAGTAACAGTAGACACAGCAGCAGCAGCAGACATAATTACAGTAGCCACAGCAACAGCAGACATAGTTACAGTAGCCACAGCAGCAGCAGACATAGTAACAGTAGCCACAGCAGCAGCATAGTTACAGTAGCCACAGCAGCAGCAGACATAGTAACAGTAGCCACAGCAGCAGCATACATAGTAACAGTAGCCACAGCAGCAGCAGACATAGTTACAGTATCCACAGCAGCAGCAGACATAGTAACAGTAGCCACAGCAGCAGCAGACATAGTAACAGTAGCCACAGCAGCAGCAGACATAGTAACAGTAGGCACAGCAGCAGCAGACATAGTAACAGTAGCCACAACAGACATAGTTACAGTAGCCACAGCAGCAGCAGCAGACATAGTTACAGTAGCCACAGCAGCAGCAGACATAGTTACAGTAGCCATAGCAGCAGCAGACATAGTTACAGTACCCACAGCAGCAGCAGACATAGTTACAGTAGCCATATCAGCAGCAGACATAGTAACAGTAGCCATAGCAGCAGCAGACATAGTTACAGTAGCCACAGCAGCAGCAGACATAGTTACAGTAGCCATAGCAGCAGCAGACATAGTTACAGTAGCCACAGCAGCAGCAGCAGCAGCAGCAGCAGACATAGTTACAGTAGCCACAGCAGCAGCAGACATAGTTACAGTAGCCACAGCAGCAGCAGCCATAGTTACAGTAGCCATAGCAGCAGCAGACATAGTAACAGTAGCCATAGCAGCAGCAGACATAGTTACAGTAGCCATAGCAGCAGCAGACATAGTAACAGTAGCCATAGCAGCAGCAGACATAGTAACAGTAGCCATAGCAGCAGCAGACATAGTAACAGTAGCCATAGCAGCAGCAGACATAGTAACAGTAGCCATAGCAGCAGCAGACATAGTAACAGTAGCCATAGCAGCAGCAGACATTATAACAGTAGCCATAGCAGCAGCAGACATAGTAACAGTAGCCACAGCAGCAGCAGCAGCAGCTGAAGCAATAAAAGCAGCAGCAGCAAAAGGACAAAAATTAACAGCAGTAGCAGCTGCACCACCTGGGGCAGATGGAACAGCTAAAGCAACGTCAATGTGTCAACACAATCCACCGTCAACAGAGTGGACTTTGATGCTGTTCAACTCAGGGCTCTTGATCCCTGGAATTCAAGTTGCCATCCACTTCTCCTTAGATCAGACCTCATTACCCCCATTCTCGAGGCGGTGCATAAGTCATACAGGTTTAGCGACTGTGGTCGCCAGTCTTCACAGAGACGCACACACAAAATCCTCGAGTACATTCTGTATTAATCTACATTAAATGAGGTAAGGATGGTTCTCTCGCCAGGTTTGAAGACTATCCACGGCAAGAGGGTCATTAAGGCTACCAGTAATCTGAACATCAGCAGTCAAGGATGCCTGACCAGCCAGGCTGTGGCCAGCAGTAACAGCCTGGTTGATCAGGCTCTGATCCAACATGAGGCCTGGTCACAGACCGGGCCGCAGGGGCGTTGACCCCTGGAACTCTCTCCAGGTAAACTCCAGGTGACCCAGAACTGGTTGAGGACCCATCACTGGGTAGTAACCCAGAACTGGGTAGTGACCCAGCACTGGGTAGTGACCCAGCACAGGGTAGTGACCCAGCAGTGGGTGGTGACCCAGCACTGGGTAGTGACCCAGCACTGGGTAGTGACCCAGCACTGGGTGGTGACAAAGCACTGGGTGGTGACCCAGCACAGGGTAGTGACCCAGCACTGGGTAGTGACCCAGCACTGGGTGGTGACAAAGCACTGGGTGGTGACCTAGCACTGGGTAGTGACCCAGCAGTGGGTAGTGACCCAGCACTGGGTGGTGACCCAGCACTGGGTGGTGACAAAGCACTGGGTGGTGACCTAGCACTGGGTAGTGACCCAGCACTGGGTAGTGACCCAGCAGTGGGTGGTGACCCAGCACTGGGGGTGACCTAGCACTGGGTTGTGACACAGCAGTGGGTGGTGACCCAGCAATGGGTGGTGATCCAATGTCCAATTTATATACACAGGAGAGACGGGCGAGGTGCCACTGGGATGGAATAAACGATATTCTCACAGAACAAGTTGATATTGTCACAATTAATTTTTTTGTGAACTTGGCCCTCCAGCAAGCGTGTTTACGTGTTACCTAGAGTGATTGGAGGCAAGTAAGTGGTTTTTATGACTTGACGTGCTGTTGGAGTGTGATCAAAGTAACATTTATGAAGGGGTTGAGGGAAACCGATAAGCCAGACTTAATTCGTACAGTGCCTGCGCTCTGAAGGAAGGGTACCAATATTTGCTGGTTTAAACTGTACTACGGGAGTGCCCCTGGCAAGATAGTGATGGAATGAGTGATGGTGAAAGTATTTCTTCTTTTTCGGGTCACCCTGTCTCGGTGGGAGACGGCCGGTGCTTTAATAAAATAAAGCTTATCTTTTATTGATGACGTAAATTATTGTTGGTGTTGACCAAGCGACAGAAAAAAACTTGCTGCTAAAACTGCCACTTTCAGCGGAATTAGTAAACTAAATTTATTTACATTAGCTGCAATTATTTGTATTTGTTATTATTGTTTCCAGTGTTGTGAGTTGAGTACACACACACACACACACACACACACAATCACAATGGGCGCCTGTGACGAGTGGGGTTTCACAGGGGTCAGTCATAGGACCAGTGCTGTTTTTGGTAAATGTGAATGACATGGCGGAAGGGATAGACTCAGAAGTGCCCCTGTTTGCGGACAATGTGAAGTTAATGAGAAGAATTAAATCAGATGAGGATCAGAAAGGACTCCAAAGAGACCTGGACATGCTGGACACGTGGTCCAGCGACTGGCTACTCGAATTTAACCCCGCCAAATGCAAAGTCATGAAGATCGGGGAAGGGCAAAGAAGACCGCAGACAGAGTATAGGCTAGATGGCCAGAGACTGCAAACCTCACTCAAGGAGAAAGATCTTAGGGTAAGTATAATACCGAGCACGTCTCCGGAAGTACACATCAATCAGATAACTGCTGCAGCATATGAGCGCCTGGCAAACCTGAGAATAGCGTTCCGATACCTCAGTAAGGAATCGTTCAAGGCACTGTACACCGTGTGCGTCAGGCCCATATTGGAGTATGCAGCACCAGCTTGGAACCCACACCTGGTCAAACACGTCAAGAAATTAGAGAAAGTGCAAAGGTTTGCAACAAGGCTAGTTCCAGAGCTAAAGGGAATGTCCTACGAAGAAAGGTTAAGGGAAATCGGCCTGACGACACTGGAGGACAGGAGGGTTAAGGGAGACATGATAACGACATACAAAATATTGCGAGGAATAGATAAGGTGGACAGAGACAGGATGTTCCAGAGAAGGGACACAGAAACAAGGGGTCACAATTGGAAGTTGAAGACTCAGATGAGTCAAAGGGATGTTAGGAAGTATTTCTTCAGTCACAGAGTTGTCAGGAAGTGAAATAGTCTGGAAAGTGAGGTAGTGGATTCAGAAACCATACATATCGTTAAGACGAGGTATGATAAAGCTCATGGAGCAGGGAGAGATAGGGCTTAGTAGTGATCAGTGGAACGGCGGGGCCAGGAGCTGAGTCTCGACTCCTGCAACCACAAATAGGTGAGTACACACACACACACACACACACACAGCACATCAACAAAGGATCACAATAGGAAGTTAAAGACTCAGATGAATCACAGGGATGTTAGGAAGTACTTCTTCAATCATAGAGTTGTCAGGAAGTGGAATAGTCTGGAGAGTGTAGTGGAGGCAGGATCCATACATAGCTTTAAGAAGAGGTATGATAAAGCTCATGGAGCAGGGAGAGTGTGACCTAGTAGCGACTAGTGAAGAGGCGGGGCCAGGAGCTATGAATCAACCCCTGCAGCCACAATTAGGTGAGTACACACACACACACACACACACACACATACAACAGGCCTAGTGTCTAATCGACATGTGCCTAGGACAAAATGGTAACTAACAGGAGCTATGAATCGACCCCTGCAACCACAACTAGGTGAGTACACACACATATACATTTAATAGCATATGCAACGGTATATGGGAGACTGGCGAAAATGTGAGGGAGAGTTGGAGGGTGAGAGTTGGCGGGTGAGAGTTGGAGGATGAAAGTTGGAGGGTGAGAGTTGGAGGGTGAGAGTTGGAGGATGAAAGTTGGAGGGTGAGAGTTGGAGGGTGAGAGTTGGAGGGTGAGAGTTGGAGGATGAAAGTTGGAGGGGGAGAGTTGGAGGGTGAGAGTTGGAGGGTGAGAGTTGGAGGGTGAGAGTTGGAGGATGAAAGTTGGAGGGTGAGAGCTGGAGGGTGAGAGTTGGAGGGTGAGAGCTGGAGGGTGAGAGTTAGAGGGTGAGTAGGAGTGTGAGTATGAGAGTGGGAGAGTGTATGGGATATCAAGGAGAGCAAAGAGAGGGAGTGGGTGAGGAGGGTGATGATGGTGCGAGAACTGTGAGCAACGCTGTAAGAAGAGTGGGAGAGAGAGAGAGAGAGAGAGACAGAGGAAAAAAAGAGAAGGCAATGAAAGGGGTCGGAGAGGTTATCTAGAGTCGCTTCAGGAGGTCACCGCCCCCGCGGCCCTGTCGCACTCCAGGCCTGCTGGATGCTGGCCTGATCGATCAAGTTGTTAGTGCCCGCCGCCCGCAGTCCAATGTATTCACCACAACCCGGCTGACCACGAACTTTTGAGGAATTTATCGACTTCCCTCTTGAAGACAACTTGGAGTTTGTTGGTAATATCCCTTATACATGAAGGGATGGTGTTGAAAAGTCGTGGTCCCTTTACACTTATTGGTCTCCCATGTTTATGTGTGGTTATTTCGGTGTGCAGGTTTGGGACCAATCCCTCCAGTATCTTCCAGGTGTAGATTATGATATATCTTTCTCGCCTACGTTCTAAGGAGTACTGTTCCAGCGCTCACAGTAATTTAGGCGCTTGACTGAGTTTATGTGAGTCGTGAAGGTTCTCTGCACATCCTCCAGCTTAGCAATTTCGGAAACTGGGATATCAAATATAGAAGGAAAAAAAGGCCCAGGGCAGATAATGAACAGAAAAGGACAATGTATAGGAGGAAGAAAGGGGAATGAAACATGAAAGAGAGAAAAGAAGCATGGTGGAGAGAATAGGGAGAGAAGAGACAAATCACAGAGACAACATGGTGGGGCCAGGAAGGAAAGAGAGAGGAAATGCAGAGAAAGAAATATGGAATAGGGCAAATAAGGTAAGCAACGGTACAGGGAAAGAAGGGGACTGAAGAATCAAGTGAATACTAGCAAGAGAAGAGGAGGATGAGGAGAAACAAGAGGAGGAGGAGGAGGAGGAGGAGCAGCAGCAGCAGCAGCAGCAGCAGAAGCAGGAGGAGGGAGTGAGGCTGAGGCAGGATGAATTGAAGAATCTTAGAGGCTAGCGATAAAGTTAATATCTAGTGGGATGAAATACTCCCCTGCAATGACTGTGAAGAATCACGTGGGTAAATATCTTGCAGAGAGGCAGCCAGGAAGCTTGTATGAGTAAGGTGCCTCGTATGCCTCCTTGATAGACGCTACAAAACTAAGTACGAGCCATAAGGACCCTCTTGCCTTCAGTACACGCCTCTGTCCAGAAGATGGTCTGGTTAATTAGTTAAAAACCTTTATAATATTAACAATATTAAGAAAAAGAATCATGATTTTTAATACGTTTTATTTGTATATCAAGATGTGTTCATTTAAAAAAAAAAAATATATATATATATATATATGTCGTGCCGATTAGGTAAAACTTGCGATTTTGGCTTAAATAGCAACGCTCATCTTGCCATATAAGACAAGCGAAAATTTGTGTATGCAATAATTTCGCAAAAATCATTCTGAACCTAACGAAAAAAAAATATTTCATTGCGTCTGTTTATTATTAAATTATTGTAAACGTATCAAAAATATATTTAGTTGGATTAGACTAAATTAAATTGCGCTTGTTATAATAAGGTTAGGTAAGTTTTCTAAGATTCTTTTGGTGCAAAATTTAAAATTTTTACTTTAACATAAATTAAAAAAATATATCTTCAAACGTATAAGAGAAAATTTTAGAAAGGACTTAATTTTATATGAGTTCTTGCTAATTGACCAGTTTTACCTATTTGGCACGACATATATATATATATATATATATATATATATATATATATATATATATATATATATATATATATATATATATATTTTTTTATTAACACATCGGCCGATTCCCACCAAGGCAGGGTGACCCGAAAAAGAAAAACTTTCATCATCACTCACTCCATCACTGTCTTGCCAGAGGGGTGCTTTACACTACAGTTATAAAACTGCAACATTAACACCCCTCCTTCAGAGTGCAGACACTGTACTTCCCATCTCCAGGACTCAAGTCCGGCCTGCCGGTTTCCCTGAATCCCTTCATAAATGTTACTTTGCTCACACTCCAACAGCACGTCAAGTATTAAAACCATTTGTCTCCATTCACTCCTATCAAATACGCTCACACATGCTTGCTGGAAGTCCAAGCCCCTCGCACACAAAACTTCCTTTACCCCCTCCCTCCAACCTTTCCTAGGCCGATCCCTACCCCGCCTTCCCTCCACTACAGATTTATACACTCTCGAAGTTATTCTGTCTCGTTCCATTCTCTCTACATGTCCGAACCACCTCAACAACCCCTCCTCAGCTCTCTGGATAATAGTTTTGGTAATCCTGCACCTCCTCCTAATTTCCAAACTCCGAATTCTCTGCATTATATTCACACCACACATTGACCTCAGACATGACTTCTCCACTGCCTCCAGCCTTCTCCTCGTTGCAACATTCATCACCCATGCTTCACACCCATATAAGAGTGTTGGTATAACTATACTCTCATACATTCCCTTCTTTACTTCCATGGACAAAGTTCTTTGTCTCCACAAACTCCGAAGTGCTCCACTCACCCTTTTTCCCTCATCAATTCTATGATTCACCTCATCCTTCATAAACCCATCTGCTGACATGTCCACTCCCAAATATCTGAATACATTTACCTCCTCCATACTCTCTCCCTCCAATCTGATATCCAATCTTTCAAATATATATATATATATATATATATATATATATATATATATATATATATATATATATATATATATATATATTGAAATGTACTCTTGTTATTTTGAGGCCTAGTTCCTAGGCCTAGCTCTCGTGCTACCGTCCACAGGATGAATAGGGGCTTTCTATGTGCCCATCTTAGAGCGTGTAGCGACTTGTATCTTACTCCTCTACCCCTGTTACCATACCCTCATTTTCCTCTGTTTCCTTCCTCTCTTCTCCCTCTCCATTTATTCCCCCTCTTCCCCTTCTGTCTCCACCTTTCTGCTCATCTCCCTCTTCTCCTCCTCCCTCCCCCTCCTCCCTCTCCCCCTCCTCCCTCCCCCACTCATAGCGTCACTCCGGCTGTGTACAACTTGTGAGAATTGTTGACATCTTCAGCATCTCGTGACTCGTACGAACGCGATTAATTGGTCAAGTTTTGAAATAATTCTAAACTTTGTGGGTGTGGAGTGTGTTGAGGTAGCCAGGGGTATATGAGAGGGGAGGAGTAGGGTTGGAGTTGTTTGGGTGGGTGAGGAAGAGTAGGTAGGGAGTGTGATTTTAGGTGGGGTGGGTACAGAGTAGGTGGGATATCTTCAATTATTTCTAGTGTGGGTAAGACCGTGGGAGGAGGGAGGGTCGTATGAATGTCTGTGGTCACATTGCACTGTTGACCTTGCTACTGGCAAGACTCGCTCTACCCTCAAGAAGTCTCCCTTCGATCCCCGTTGGGGAGGGGAATTTTTACACTCTACATCTACAAGTTTAGTTAGTTAAAATCTTTATTAAGCACCCCATACCCATCCTGTGGGCGGTAGTCAAAAGATTACAGAGGTACATAATGGGTCCAGGGACTACAAGGACACTGTAATCTTCCACGATGTCTCATCGTGTTAAGATTAAACCTGCAAGTTCTGTTGTCAATGATGCCTCAAAGCTTGCACTTGCGGCTGCCCTAAAAAGCAACCTGCAGGTCAAGTTCTCCGGCATCTCGACCCTGAAGGAGGCCTTCCTTGTCGCCTGTAATTGCCATGAGGAGGGCGAAAAAATCCTGTCTACTACTGCCATCAAGACTGCATTACCGAGGCTTTGAAATCTCTACCTCTCCTTACTTGAAGGCGAAACGTTCTATGTTCGTGAAACGTCTTGACAGAATCCTCACTGCCCTCTCAAGGGAAGAACTCAAGTCATCCATCGAGGAAACCATTACGAAGACACCAAACGCCTCTTCTACGATCACGATCACCGTCAAAGGCGACAGGTGTTGTAGTCACACGACCACAACACCTGTCATTGTCCAGGTGGATGCTAGTGAGGTGGGGTCTGGTGCTGCGCCATTTCGTCTTTTCAGTGTAATTGGGAACATTTTCCGACATTCTTCATTTTTTTTTAGCTAAAATATGTCGGTTATTACACTTTTAATCGAAACTGATGATAATTTATGATTTTTAGGACTATTTCCTGCTTACCAATAAAAATAAAATATTTTGATAAAAAATTCCTTACAAATCAAGAGAGGATCTATCGCGATCGGCCTGCTTTTATTCCGCTAAGGTAGGGTGACCCGACAAAGAAGAAAACACTTTCATTGTCACTCATTCAATCACTGACATGCCAGGAAACCGCAACGTATTCACTCCTCCTTCAGAGTGCAGACTGTTCTTCCCAGATGTTACCTTGCTCACACTCCAAGAGTGAACCCAACACTCAGGAACCTTCCCAGATGTTACCTTGCTCAAACTTCAAGAGTGAACCCAATACTCATGAACCTTCCCAGATGTTACCTTGCTCACACTCCAAGAGTGAACCCAATACTCAGGAACCTTCCCAGATGTTACCTTGCTCACACTCCAAGAGTGAACCCAATACTCAGGAACCTTCCCAGATGTTACCTTGCTCACACTCCAAGAGTGAACCCAATACTCAGGAACCTTCCCAGATGTTACCTTGCTCACACTCCAAGAGTGAACCCAATACTCAGGAACCTTCCCAGATGTTACCTTGCTCACACTCCAAGAGTGAACCCAATACTCAGGAACCTTCCCAGATGTTACCTTGCTCACACTCCAAGAGTGAACCCAATACTAGGAACCTTCCCAGATGTTACCTTGCTCACACTCCAAGAGTGAACCCAATACTCAGGAACCTTCCCAGATGTTACCTTGCTCACACTCCAAGAGTGAACCCAATACTCAGGAACCTTCCCAGATGTTACCTTGCTCACACTCCAAGAGTGAACCCAATACTCAGGAACCTTCCCAGATGTTACCTTGCTCACACTCCAAGAGTGAACCCATAGACCATATGTAAACTGTAGCTTATGTTTTGGAACCCAGCGCCAATACCACCACCCCACCCTCAACCACCCTACCACTACCAAAACCCCACCCCTCAACCACTACCACTACCACCACCCCTCCCCACCCTCAACCACTACCACCACCCCTCCCCACCCTCAACCACTACTACCACCCCACCACTACCACCACCACACCCCTCAACCACTACCACCACCATCCTCCACCACTACCACCACCCCTCCCCACCCTCAACCACTACTACCACCTCACCCCTCAACCACTACCACCACCATCCTCCACCAATACCACCACCCCTCCCCACCCTCAACCACTACTACCACCCCACCACTACCACCACCATCCTCCACCACTACCACCACCCCTCCCCACCCTCAACCACTACTACCACCTCACCACTCAACCACTACCACCACCATCCTCCACCACTACCACCACCCCTCTCCACCCTCAACCACTACTACCACCCCACCACCTCACCCCTCAACCACTACCACCACCATCCTCCACCACTACCACCACCCCTCCCCACCCTCAACCACTACTACTACCCCAACTTCCACCACTACCACCACCCCACCCTCCTCCACTACCACTATCCCACCCTCCAAAAGTAATACCACCAGCCCACCCTCCACCATTACTACCACCACCACCAACCTACCCTCCACCACTACTACCACCACCACCTCCACCCTCCACCACCAACACCACACCCACCACTACCACCACTACAACCCCCACTACAACCACCACCCCCTCCACCACCAACACCACACCCACCACTACCATCATCACCACACGCACCACCATCACCACCATCACCACCACTACCACCACACCCACCACCATCACCACCACGCCCTCCACCACCATCACCGCCACTACCATCATCACCACCACAACCACCACCACCACACCCACCACTACCACCACCACACCCACCACTGCCACCACCACCACCACCATTACCACCACCACACCTTCCTCTACCACCACTACAACCACCACTACACCAACCACTACCACCACCACACCCTCCACTACCACCACCACACCCTCCACTACCACCACCACACCTTCCACTACCCCCACCACACCCACCACTACCACCACCACACCCTCCACTACGACCACCACCACACCCACCACTACCACCACCACCACACCCTCCACTACCACCACCACACCCTCCACTACCACCACCACACCTTCCAATACCACAACCACACCCTCCACTACCACCACCACAACCACCACCACACCCTCCACTACCACCACCACAACCACCACCACACCCTCCACTACCACCACAACTACCACACCCTCCACTACCACCACCACACCCACCACTACCACCATCACACCCTCCACTACCACCACCACAACCACCACTACCACCACCACACCCTCCACTACCGCCACCACAACCATCACTACCACATCCTCCACTACCACCACCACACCCTCCACTACCACCACCACACCTTCCACTACCACCACCACACCTTCCACTACCACCACCACAACCACCACCACACCCTCCACTACCACCACCACACCCACCACTACCACCACCACAACCACCACTACCACCACCACAACCACAACTACCACCATCACCACCACTACCACCACCACAACCACCACCACAACCACCACTACCACCACCACAACCACCACCACAACCACCACTACCACACCCTCCACTACCACTACCACCACCACACCCTCCACTACCACAACCACCACTACCACCATCACCACCCTCTGCTAGGCCAGACATTTACATATGAAAACAAAACTCTTTGCTGTCCGAGCGGAAGTTTAGACCTTAAACAAACACAGAGGTTCCCGGTCACAAATTACTTACCAGTGTGTCTACCACCACCCTCTCCCACACCTGCTACACCCTGGGTGATGGTCTACCACCACCCTCTCCCACATCTGCTACACCCTGGGTGATGGTCTACCACCACCCTCTCCCACACCTGCTACACCCTGGGTGATGGTCTACCACCTCCCTCTCCCACACCTGCTACACCCTGGGTGATGGTCTACCACCACCCTCTCCCACACCTGCTACACCCTGGGTGATGGTCTACCACCTCCCTCTCCCACACCTGCTACACCCTGGGTGATGGTCTACCACCTCCCTCTCCCACACCTGCTACACCCTGGGTGATGGTCTACCACCACCCTCTCCCACACCTGCTACACCCTGGGTGATGGTCTACCACCTCCCTCTCCCACACCTGCTACACCCTGGGTGATGGTCTACCACCTCCCTCTCCCACACCTGCTACACCCTGGGTGATGGTCTACCACCTCCCTCTCCCACACCTGCTACACCCTGGGTGATGGTCTACCACCACCCTCTCCCACACCTGCTACACCCTGGGTGATGGTCTACCACCTCCCTCTCTCACACCTGCTACACCCTGGGTGATGGTCTCCCACCACCCTCTCCCACACCTGCTACACCCTGGGTGATGGTCTACCACCTCCCTCTCCCACACCTGCTACACCCTGGGTGATGGTCTACCACCTCCCTCTCCCACACCTGCTACACCCTGGGTGATGGTCTACCACCTCCTCTCCCACACCTGCTACACCCTGGGTGATGGTCTACCACCACCCTCTCCCACACCTGCTACACCCTGGGTGATGGTCTACCACCTCCTCTCTCACACCTGCTACACCCTGGGTGATGGTCTACCACCACCCTCTCCCACACCTGCTACACCCTGGGTGATGGTCTACCACCTCCCTCTCCCACACCTGCTACACCCTGGGTGATGGTCTACCACCTCCCTCTCCCACACCTGCTACACCCTGGGTGATGGTCTACCACCTCCCTCCCACACCTGCTACACCCTGGGTGATGGTCTACCACCTCCCTCTCCCACACCTGCTACACCCTGGGTGATGGTCTACCACCACCCTCTCCCACACCTGCTACACCCTGGGTGATGGTCTACCACCTCCCTCTCCCACACCTGCTACACCCTGGGTGATGGTCTACCACCTCCCTCTCCCACACCTGCTACACCCTGGGTGATGGTCTACCACCACCCTCTCCCACACCTGCTACACCCTGGGTGATGGTCTGGTTAGCAGTAATCTAAAACCAAGACAGCAGTGTATAAGTGTTCGCAATAAAGCGAACAGAATCCTTGGCTTCATATCAAGAAGCATAAATAATAGGAGTCCTCAGGTTGTTCTTCAACTCTATATATCCTTGGTTAGGCCTCATCTAGATTATGCTGCACAGTTTTGGTCACCGTATTACAGAATGGATATAAATGCTCTGGAAAACGTACAAAGGAGGATGACTAAGTTGATTCCATGTATCAGAAATCTTGCCTATGAGGATAGACTGAGGGCCCTGAATCTGCACTCTCTAGAAAGGCGTAGAATTAGGGGGGATATGATTGAGGTGTATAAATGGAAAACAGGAATAAATAAAGGGGATGTAAATAGCGTGCTAAAAATATCTAGTATTGACAGGACTCGCAGCAATGGCTTTAAGTTGATAAATTCAGATTCAGGAAGGATATAGGAAAGCATTGGTTTGGTAATAGAGTTGTCGATGAGTGGAACAAACTCCCGAGTACAGTTATAGAGGCTAAAACGTTGTGTAGTTTTAAAAATAGGCTAGATAAATATATGAGTGGGTGCGGGTGGGTGTGAGTTGGACCTGACTAGTTTGTGCTACTAGGTTCAGATGCCGTGCTCCTTCCTTAAGTGAATGTAACCTGACCTGGATGGGTCGGGGCATTGGCTTAAGCCGGTGGGAGATTTGGACCTGCCTCGCATGGGCCAGTAGGCCTGCTGCAGTGTTCCTTCTTTCTTATGTTCTTATGTTCTACCACCACCCTCTCCCACACCTGCTACACCCTGGGTGATGGTCTACCACCTCCCTCTCCCACATCTGCTACACCCTGGGTGATGGTCTACCACCACCCTCTCCCACACCTGCTACACACCCTGGGTGATGATCTCCCACCTCCCTCTCCCACACCTGCTACACACCCTGGGTGATGATCTCCCACCTCCCTCTCCCACACCTGCTACACCCTGGGTGATGGTCTACCACCACCGTCTCCCACACCTGCTACACCCTGGGTGATGGTCTACCACCTCCCTCTCCCACACCTGCTACACACCCTGGGTGATGATCTCCCACCTCCCTCTCCCACACCTGCTACACACCCTGAATGAGAAAAGAGTTAAGGGGGGGGACAATGAGGGAGGGCACGTGGAAGGGATTGAGGGATGGTAGTTAAGGAAAAAAGAAAATAAGGTGAGATGGAATGAGAGTAGGGAGGGTGAGAGATAAAGAGAATGGGTGAGGAGTGAGAGAATGAGGGAGTGAGCGAGTGAGTGTGGGAGGGAGGAAGGGGAAGGGAGTGAGGGAGGGGAAGGGTGTCAGGGAGGGAGTGAAGGAGTGAGTGAGAGGAGGGAGGGAGGGAGGACACAGTCCTGTCTGCATCCTGAATTTGTTTTGTTGGTTAAGCTGCTGGAAAACCAATTGCAATTGATACATCAAAGGACAGTGTCTGTGGACGGGAGCAAGAAGGCTGAGGTGGGCAGGGCAGGGCTGAGCAGGGCAGGGCAGGGCAGGGCAGGGCTGGGCAGGGCTGGGCTGGGCTGGGCAGGGCAAGGCAGGGCAGGGCAGGGCAGGCAGGGTAGGGCAGGGCAGGGCAGGGCAGGGCAGGGCAGGGCTGGGCAGGGCAGGGCAGGGCTGGGCTACAGGGAAAACAGCTGTTGTTGTTGTGTTGTGAAGCGTGAATGTAATTACCCAGCTGAGTTTGTGTGGTTTGATCCTCAGGCCTTTGGTCCGCCTCTGAACGTCCTGTTAGTTGAAATGATCTGGAATTATCCTAACATTTTTGAAGCTGCGTCATGTTTCAGCATCAACTATGTCCCTCTTTAGTCTGATCGTCACTAACACTGTTAAACGTATGTTATACCTACGAGTCATGTGTACATTGCAAGTGTGTTCGCTCAGTCTGGTGTTTCTGGTGCTCAGCTCTCTCTCTCTCTCTCTCTACTCTTTGCAGTAAAATACACTTCCAGTTGCAGTTTATCAGTGACAGTGCCAGTCTCTTTAGAGGGAGAGCGCTAAACATGTACGGGCTTGAAGATAAATGATGTAGATGAATGGTTCAGAGAACCGACAAGTTATAAATTAGACACTTGGATGGTACCAATGACCCCGCCTCCTCCTGCTTCGCCTCACCTGACTACAATATACATGCAACTTCTGTGCCTCTATGCTGTACTTTCTACAAGATTGATGAACTGAACACATCGACTCCAGGCCGAGGGACTGATTACCTCAAACTCCTCCTCTCCTTACACCTTTCTACTTTGTATTGGACTGATGAAGCCACTGTGTGGCGAAACGTTTCCTCAATAAAGATACCCAAGTGTTGCATATGTGTCTAATTTATAAATGATGTAAAATACCGACACGATGGAAAAATAGACAAATCAGTATACTGCGATCCTGTATTGACTACGTTTCGCCCACACAGTGGGCGAGATTGATTAATTGATCCGTCAGGAACTGTCCTGACACGTGTCTTAATTCTAAGATGACTTGTCCGAGGATCTCTTAAGGAAATGTCGATCTAACTCAGCTGTTCTGTGGCCGCGATCAGGGTCTTGCTGTAGTCCCTGATGGGAGACCATCAGAGTCTTGCTGTAGTCCCTGATGGGAGACCATCAGAGTCTTGCTGTAGTCCCTGATGGGAGACCATCAGAGTCTTGCTGTAGTCCCTGATGGGAGACCATCAGAGTCTTGCTGTAGTCCCTGATGGGAGACCATCAGAGTCTTGCTGTAGTCCCTGATGGGAGACCATCAGAGTCTTACTGTAGTCCCTGATGGGAGACCATCAGAGTCTTGCTGTAGTCCCTGATGGGAGACCATCAAAGTCTTACTGTAGTCCCTGATGGGAGACCATCAGAGTCTTGCTGTAGTCCCTGATGGGAGACCATCAGAGTCTTGCTGTAGTCCCTGATGGGAGACCATCAGAGTCTTGCTGTAGTCCCTGATGGGAGACCATCAGAGTCTTGCTGTAGTCCCTGATGGGAGACCATCAGAGTCTTACTGTAGTCCCTGATGGGAGACCATCAGAGTCTTACTGTAGTCCCTGATGGGAGACCATCAGAGTCTTGCTGTAGTCCCTGATGGGAGACCATCAGAGTCTTGTTGTAGTCCCTGATGGGAGACCATCAGAGTCTTGCTGTAGTCCCTGATGGGAGACCATCAGAGTCTTGCTGTAGTCCCTGATGGGAGACCATCAGAGTCTTGCTGTAGTCCCTGATGGGAGACCATCAGAGTCTTGCTGTAGTCCCTGATGGGAGACCATCAGAGTCTTGCTGTAATCCCTGATGGGAGACCATCAGACTTACCATCATTGTCTCTGGGAGCTGTGTTGGGTGGTCTGGTAAAGCTGAAAATAAACGCATGGGCAATGTTTTGTCCATCATAGTTCCGAATGTGTCTTTATGTTCCCCTGAGTCTACCAGGTCACATATCGGCGAAGCACGTGATCATCGACATCGTCTGATGGCTCAGAGGTAATATGGGATGTCCTGGTCTGCTCTTTTGGACTACAGTGTTCCTAACTGTTGTGATGCTACCTCGCCATTCCAAGCAGGTCCTACCCAGCCAGATCCTTCTCATATTCAACCCTTTCAACATTCTCCACCAGACCCTTCACGTCACTATGCTCCCTATATATACCCATTTACTCTCAGCTCAGGTCACAGACTTCTGTCAGACGTTAGGTGTTCAACACCTCCAGAGAATCTCCTGAGTCGTTATCTCACTCGGGCTGCGGCCTGAGTGCCAGGAATGCCTCAACTGGAGTTGAAAGACTTAGTAAGTTTATTCAGGTATACACAAATACAGTTACATAGATTATCATACATAGCAGCATATGTGTAAAGAACCTAGAATAACCCAAAAAAAAGTCAGACAGAGTGACTTATTTCCATTGGGGTCATTTTACTTATTGTTATAAAGGAGATAATATCAAAATATTATTCTATAAAGGAGATAATATCTTATTATTATTATACTATAAAAGAGATATACTAGGAATAAGGTAAGATTACACGTGTTTTAGCTAAAAAAATAAAAAATCCTTCTCCTCCCTTTCTGCCGCTACATTCATTAGGTACCTTTTGGCTCTCTTCTTGAACTGGCTCATGCTATGACTGGCTTTGACATATGCAGGCAGTCTGTTACCTTGTCATAGGGATGTAAACGGTACTCCACTTGACACGAAGACTGCTCGCCACGCCCTCGCCATAAGGCTGCCCTCGCCATAAGGCTGCCCTCGCCATAAGGCTGCCCTCGCCATAAGGCTGTAAACGTTACACTACTTGACATGAATGCTCACCGTGTCCCCTGTCAAGGGGCTGTAAACGGTACATCACTTGTACCACGTGGAGAAGACCCGGGCAAGGACCCGGGCCAGGACCCGGGCAAGGACCCGGGAAAGGACCTGGGCCAGAACTCGTCCTGGCAAACCTACATGAACATGAATCAGTTTAGGTAGATGTGTTTGTGACTTGATAAAGCCCATTGTGTGGGCGAAACGTAGTCAATAAACGATCACATTATACTGCATTTGTCTATTTTTTTTCCAAGCAGGGGCTTAAACAGCGCCTAGGAGAATGACAGGCAATCAACCAAGGAAGCGGAAAGTAGGTCCAGCTCCTGGGACCGATGTCAAGGAACCTCCCTTAAGGGGAATCTTATAAAGAAACAATCGGATTATTATTTTAATCATGGGGGAGCGCTAAACACGTAGGATTATACAGCGCATGTGGGGAGGGAAGGTATTCAGGCTCAATTCAGGGAACTGGAGCACAGATCCAATTCCCTAGATCAAGAGCCCCTCACCAGCAGCAAGGAACCTCCCTTGAGGGGTCGAACAATAGGAATTTTCCAAATTTCTTTGTCTTGTTGAGTGCACCCGACACGCAGACACTGCATATTCCTACATTGTTATGTTGTTTATGTACATGTATGGTAGACAGTACCGACAAGATGAAGAATTAGACACATTTGCAACATCTGGGTATCTATATTGTAGACGTTTCGCCCTTCAGTGGCTCTATCAATGAATCTGCGTTGATAAAGCCCCTGGATGACGCAACGTCTACAGCAAAGATATCCAGATGTTATTTATCTTGATAACTTCCTTGTGTTGCGTCCTGAGTGTTATCCCAGTGTTAGGTGTTACTGGGTTTGTATGTGCTAAACACATGTGGTGTAATGTTAAGAGTGTGTTTTAGAGAGTCATTGTACCTTCGTTCTTTTCATTACATTTGCTAAGGACTGAGTTTGACTGGGACATCTGGAAGTTCTTGGCAGTCCTTTTTTTGGGGGGAGGGGGAATTAAGGCAGTGTGTTTTTTGGCCCATAATAATAATAATAATAATCTCTACCTTGTACATGTACTACAAGTACACAAGTACAAGGTATACAGGTCTAGCTGACATCAATGACATACTGCTATATAGAAAGCCCCTTGTTATGCTGAGCATTTCGGGCAAATTAAGTCAGTTTTGTCCCAGGATGCGACCCACACCAGTCGTCTAACACCCAGGTACCCATTTTACTGATGGGTGGACATAGACAACAGGTGTAAGGAAACACGTCCGATGTTTCCACCTCTTCGCCGGGAATCGAACCCGGACACTCACCGTGTAAAGTTAGTTTAGTATCTTTATTATGCACCCCATACCCATCCTGTGGGCGGTAGTCAAAAGATTACAGAGGTACATAATGGGTCCAGGGACTGGACCCCAAAGTTATGATAGCTGAGCAAGTTACAAAGGTAATGAACTCACAAGTTACAAAGGTAATGAATCATGTAAGTAAGTAAATTTACTTACTTATGTTTATACATGGGTACAATCATGAACAAATTATAAAGTAATAAGCTATTCCCTAGTCCACACCCGGTCACAACTGTAATGAGTTATTGGTGCAAAGATTAATTGTTGGATCACACACACACACACACACACACACACACACACACGGGGCCAGGAGCTGAGTCTCGACCCCTGCAACCACAATTAGGTGAGTACACACACACATTAAGAAGAGGTATGATAAAGCTCATGGCGCAGGGAGAGTGACCCAGTAGCGGCCAGTGAAGAGGCGGGGCCAGGAGCTATGACTCGACCCCTGCAACCACAACAACTAGGTGAGTACACACACACACACACACACACATACATACACACACATACACACACACACATACATACACACACACGTGGTAATGCTTTATTTACAGGTTGTGGGTGCCAATCCCCGCACGGGTATACAGAGTAGAGATGAATATTCAAGGCTTCTAATACTTACGCTGGGGTAGAAGGTCGGGAAACACCTGGTGAGTCACACAACTACCTGGTGATCGTGGTGTGACGACTGTATTCACCCCGCAAAGTTTGTGTAGGGGTAGTCGCCCGGAGGTAGTCGCCCGGAGGTAGTCGCCCGGGGGTAGTCGCCCGGGGGTAGTCGCCCGGGGGTAGTCGCCCGGGGGTAGTCGCCCAGGGGTAGTCGCCCGGGGGTAGTCGCCCGGGGGTAGTCGCCCGGAGGTAGTCGCCCGGAGGTAGTCGCCCGGGGGTAGTCGCCCGGGGGTAGTCGCCCGGGGGTAGTCGCCCGGAGGTAGTCGCCCGGAGGTAGTCGCCCGGGGGTAGTCGCCCGGGGTAGTCGCCCGGGGTAGTCGCCCGGGGTAGTCGCCCGGGGTAGTCGCCCGGAGGTAGTCGCCCGGGGTAGTCGCCCGGGGTAGTCGCCCGGGGTAGTCGCCCGGGGGTAGTCGCCCGGAGGTAGTCGCCCGGGGGTAGTCGCCCGGGGGTAGTCGCCCGTCTCACTGCTTAAATTTGACTAACTCGCCCGCGGCCCATCTTGCTCCGTAGACATTCAAACTAGCGGGTGAAAGGTGCCTACGCCTTAATTAATGTATGGGACGTATAAAACTATAGTAAACTATCGACTATCTCTAACTTAGCTTAAGTATATGTGGTAGTAATGTAGTAATTGAAGTGTATAATTAGCCTAGGAGTACGAGGCTACTTCTTAGCAATTAAGTATATTGAATTGACACCCTTCTAGGAGTGGCCCCCCCCCTTCCCAACATTCCCCCACCTGGGGGGTGGGCATAACCGTTCTGGAAGATACCGATATTTTCCACAGGACTGGGGGGGGGGGAGAATTCTGCTCGTTATTTTAGCGTCTTGTGCGAATATCGACATGCATGATTTAAGACCCTCAGCGGGGAGGTAGTTTGCATATATCGGGAATAGTATGTAATAGCAGAGAATAACGTGGCACTCTGCTGCTGACCTTCCCACACTCTGGTACCTAGTCTCTGTTACCACGCTCGTTATCTGTTGCATCATCTCACTTTGGTATTTTGCGTTATTTGCGTTATTTCACATGAGGTATAATCACGAGGGGTGAAGGTTGTCTTGCATAGTTAAGATCGTCTGTCTGCGATTCTTTGCATGAGGTATAATGGACATGATCTCCACACCGCAAATAAAATATAGTCTGTCTATTCTTATCTTTCTTGTCTAATCTTTATAAGTCTTGCGTTTATCTTAAGGTTTGTGGGTTGTGGTGTCCCGTCACAAGCCAGTGTTCTGAGTTGAATCTCGTTCACTCTCTACGACGTTGTACTTCCGTGGCTTGTTATTGTCCGTGGCTTGTTATTGTCCGTGGCTTGTTATTGTCCGTGGCTTGTTATTGTCCGTGGCTTGTTATTGCTCTTTTCACCTGTGAGACCGTGTCTACTGCTTCACTCCAGGATTAGTTATTTAGGTACAAATACACCTAAGTACAATTATCATACATAGTAACATATGTGTAAATTACCTAGAATAGCCCACCCCCCAAAAAAAAGTCAACGTGATTCATCTTCATTGGGGTCCTTGTAATAATATTTAAAACCTAACTGTAAGTTACAGTAGAAATCAGTCATGATTATAACCTGAAAAAATAAAACAGCGGAGTAACTAAACTGTGTGAAAAATAAGTTACATTAAAAGAAAATACAGTAGAAATAAAGAGAACTGAGTAATTTCCATGAACATTAAAGAGAGAAGCTTACAGTAACAGGTACACTAATGTTGACTATACAAGAAGGGTTGATCTCCAACCTCCTTGCTGTGGTAGGGATTTCTCGTTCATATTAACGTTATAATCATAACCATTATTTTTAAAAGGGGGGGGGCACCGGTAAGCCAGCGGAAGGCCTCGATCAGATGACCAACGGCTCCAGCTGTGGGTCATCATATGACTCAGACTCTCGCATGAGGATAAATACTTATCCTTTTTCCTGACAAATCTTACCTAACCTATTAACGCTATCTGGCAACAACCAAGAATATGGGGAGTAGAACTTCATACATAGAGTCAGCAGAGATAGAGAGAGAGAGAGAGAGAGAGAGAGAGAGAGAGAGAGAGAGAGAGAGAGAGAGAGAGAGAGAGAGAGAGAGAGAGAGAGAGAGAGAGAGAGAGAGGTTGGCGCCAGTAGACGAAGCCCTGCTAGTGAAGCCAGTGTTCTGTGTTGTGTTCGAATATTATTTGTAGAATTAAACTATATTATTATTATTACCTTCCCCTGGTAATACAACTTAACTTCTGTAAGAACATTCTCTTCAGTTATTATATCCTCCGCTTTATTATAGCAAAATTCAGTTATTAGCTTTGTCATTAAGACCTCACTCACTGCTTCCCCCTACTGTCATACTGTTATACTATGTACCGTACAATGAATCTACTCGATATACCCAGGGATATGTAACCAATACTGAAGTGGCCCAGGAGTAGTAAATAAGTGTCCCAGGAGTGGTAAATAAGTGTCCCAAGAGTGGTAAATAAGTGTCCCAGGAGTGGTAAATAAGTGTCCCAGGAGTGGTAAATAAGTGTCCCAGGAGTAGTAAATAAGTGTCCCAGGAGTGGTAAATAAGTGTCCCAGGAGTGGTAAATAAGTGTCCCAGGAGTGGTAAATAAGTGTCCCAGGAGTGGTAAATAAGTGTCAGGTGAAAAAGTTCCAGAGTGGTAAATAAGTGTCCCAGAGTGGTAAATAAGTGTCCCAGGAGTGGTAAATAAGTGTCCCAGGAGTGGTAAATAAGTGTCCCAGGAGTGGTAAATAAGTGTCCCAGGAGTGGTAAATAAGTGTCCCAGGAGTGGTAAATAAGTGTCCCAGGAGTGGTAAATAAGTGTCCCAGGAGTAGTAAATAAGTGTCACAGGAGTGGTAAATAAGTGTCCCAGGAGTAGTAAATAAGTGTCCCAGGATTGGTAAATAAGTGTCCCATGAGTGGTAAATAAGTGTAGTGCAGTGTTGTGTAGTGTACACACCTGGAGTGCAGTGTTGTGTATACACCTGGAGTGTAGTGTTATTTAGTGTACACACTCTGGAGTGTAGTGTTGTGTAGTGTACACACCTGGAGTGCAGTGTTGTGTAGTGTACACACTCTGGAATGTAGTGTTGCGTAGTGTACACACTCTGGAATGTAGTGTTGTGTAGTGTACACACTCTGGAATGTAGTGTTGTGTAGTGTACACACTCTGGAGTCTTCTATAGTGTATTTTAGTGTACACTTTTACATAGGGTTTTACAAGGTCAGGTTATGAGTTCCTATATTTACTAGCCAAAAGCTGTTACCTACCTCAGCTCATTTTGAAAGCCTTTTATTCTCTCTCTCTTTTTCTTTTCTCTTTCCTTATCCCATCACTCATTCCCTTTCTCCCTCCATTGAGCCACTTTCCATCATTCCTCTCCAGGATTATCACCAACTTCTCTACCTCCTTCAATTTTCATCACCCCCCCTTCCCTCCACCCTCATGTGAAAAGTTTTTCCCTCGGCACTCTCTCTCTCTCTCTCTCTCTCTCTCTCTCTCTCTCTCGCTCACTCGCTCTCTTTTATTTACACCATGACTTTACAAGGTTAGGTTAAGGATTCCTAACTTTATTTACAAGCTAAGAGCTGCCACTTATTTCAGCTCATTTTAAAGCCTTTTATTGTTATAGGAGGAAGTAGGAGCCATCTGTGGGCCAGCGATTTCATTTGGTCAATTGACTTTATGTCATCGATGTCATTATGTTGTACGAACATGATACAAACGTGTTCTAGACTCAAGTCATCCTAGGAATAAATGATCTCAGATGAAGTGATGTTCTTGAGAAGGGTACAGGCAGAGTTTATATGCTGTTGGCTGCCCGTCTTGCTGTGTAGAAGCTGCCTTCTCGCTGTCCACACAGTTGAACCAAGTCTCCCTGTACATAACACTAAGGCCACCCTCATCCCTCCGCAATTGAAGGCTCTGCTGAGAAGACAGATCTGTCGAGGCCGGGGTTCAGATGAGAAAAAAATTGTCTTGCTCTGTTCTCTTTTCTGTCAAGAAGTCATAGATGAGACGGGAGGGGAGGGGGGCTTTTTGAGGAAATCCAAGACAGTGGAGCATACTCAGGGTGTGAGCGTACTTGCGTCTCGTACAAAGTTGTGCAGCTTCTGCTGCCAAGCAGATGCGAGATACATCTGTGTTGTAAGCTTCCTGGCCGCTTTGTTTGCAAGATTTATAACGTGGTTCTTCATAGACAGTTTCGAATCAAATTCCACCCCAAGGATATCAACTTCATCCCTGGGTTCCAACACTCTCCCAATCATTCTTACCACTGCTCCAGCATAACTCTCATGGTATCTAGAGACCATCATCCTTTGTGTTTTCTCATGAGCAAATGTGACCTGCCATCGTTTTCCCCAGACTGGTGGTTGATGTAACTTAAGTGTATCTGGCACTTCCTCTCTTGGATAAGTAAATGTCAGAGTTTAATCGTCTGCATGTGAATGGGATTCTGGGATGAGATGAAAAGGTCATTGAAGTGGACATTCCATAACAATGGCCCAGGCACACTTTCTTGTGGAACACTTGCACCAATAGTGTGTTTTGTTGACTGTCTCATTGAGACTTATAGTGCTTACAGTTTTGCCAAGAGTCCCTGGTGTCATATTCGGTCGAAAGCACCAGCAATGTTCGGTGCTACGACACAGCTGACCTTGGAGTCACCCAGTGACTGGTGCCACATAGTGGAGAGGTTTTAACAACAGATCAGCAGTTCATATTGACGATAACAAAGAAGCGAGTGGTAGTCGAAAAATGGCGTCATGTGCCGTAAGATTATTGTCTCAAAAATCCTGCCAGTGATTGACAGGAGTGATACTGATCTAGTTGCTGATTCAAGCTCTGCTTTTATTTTTTAAACAGTGACAACATTTACCGCTTTCCACAGAGAAGGCCATTTACACTGTGCTAGGCAGTGCTAGCTGGTTTGCACATCTATTCGGCTATCTTGGGTTCACCTTATCTGGGCCTGCAGCCTTGTCTTGGAACAGCAATTTAAGGGAACATACATTTCATCCTGCCTTATTGTCACCACTAACAACTTTGACACAGTGCTCGCGCGTAGCACAGGAGGTTGCCCTTCTGCTGTTTAGAGGGGGAATAACAAAAAAAGGCACAATACCGTGACTGGAACAATACACACACAACCCGCACATATAAAAGGAGAGGAGCTTACGACGACGTTTCGGTCCGACTTGGACCATTTACAAAGTCACACTAACACGAAGGACAGGTGGAAGGGGTATTTATAGGCAGGCAGACAGGGGAGGGCACAAGAAAGTGGTGGAGGGGTAATGGAGGTGGTAGTGATAGTGGTCGTCGTCGTCGTAAGTTCCTCTCCTTTTATATGTGCGGGTTGTGTGTGTAGAGGGGGAATAATTTCATCAGGTTAATAACCTTGTTGGTCCTTGACCAAGGACCACCTAGGCCACTTGATGTAGGCCTCTTCTGGTTATCTACTGTAGTTTGAAGAAAATAGTATGATTTTAGGAGCTCATGACGTTAATAAATAAGATAAGATTTCTTCGGATTTTTAACCCCGGAGGGTTAGCCAGCCAGGATAACCCAAGAAAGTCAGTGCGTCATCGATGGATGAATTAACCTAGCTGCAACTTAACAACACAGCCCAGTAAGGTAGACGTGATTATTGGAGTGGAGTCCCTGAGACAACGCTAAACCTTCCTGGTGTAGCTCCTTGCTTGTTTGTAGTCCATATGTGACAGGTTCTTGGATATGTTTCAGGCTCCTGAGCAGAGTCATCTGTCTACATCGTAAGACTTTTTGTGTTTATAAATTATACACATGTGCAACACTTGTAGAAAAGTTTCGCCACACAGTGGCTTCATCAGTCCAATACAAAGAATAGTGAAAATCAGATGGAAACTGAGGTAATCATTCCCTCAGCGTGGAGTCGATTACATCGACTTCTGTTCATCATTCTTCTTTGTACTGGACTGACGAAGCCACTGTGGGGCGAAACGTTTCCACAATAAAGATACCAACTTGTCGGTTCTCTGAACCATTTACTACACTTCTTGCGTCTGGCAGTCTGTTAGAGAGTAACTGGAAGAGATGGGTTCCAGGTACTTGGAATGTCTGGAGCGTCGTGTTGTGTAGCCAGTGACACTGCGCCAAACTGTGCCATAATAACAAAATAATGAAGGTAATCCTGCTACTTCCTGGAGTCATCAGGCAAGAAAATAAGTTTGAAAGATTACAATGAAGGTACCCGGGGGGGGAGAGTGGTGAGGTGTTGTGGGAGTGGTGAGGTGTTGTGGGAGTGGTGAGGTGTTGTGGGAGTGGTGAGGTGTTGTGGGAGTGGTGAGGTGTTGTGGGAGTGGTGAGGTGTTGGGGGAGTGGTGAGGTGTTGTGGGAGTGGTGAGGTGTTGTGGGAGTGGTGAGGTGTTGGGGGAGTGGTGGGTGGTGTGGGAGTGGATGGTGTGGGAGTGGTGAGGTGTTGTGGTAGTGGTGGGTGGAGTGGGGTTGGTGTGGGAGTGGTGGTTGGTGTGAGGGTGGTGTGGGGGTGGTGTGGGAGTGGTAAGGTGTTGTGAGAGTGGTGTGGGAGTTGTAAGGTGTTGTGGGAATGGTGGGTGGTGTGGGATTGTGGGGGTGGTGGGTGGTGTTGCAGTGTGGGGGTGGTGGGTGGTGTGTCTCTGTCTACCTGTCTGTTTCTGTCTGTCTGTCTGTCTGTCTCTCTCTGTCTGTCTGTCTGTCTGTCTGTCTGTCTGTCTCTCTCTCTCTCTCTCTCTCTCTCTCTCTCTCTCTCTCTCTCCACTTTCCCAACAGTGAAAAAAAAATCTTCCCCTCACCAATGCACGACAACTTCTTCCTTCCCTATCCCTCCTCTTTCCCTTCCTCCTCCTCCTCCTCCTTCTCTTCCTCTCTTCCCTCTCATCAGAGTGTAGCTCTGAATGCCATATTTTTAATTTGCATTCCTCTCTTTAATGTCCAAAACGAGAAATGTAGACTCGTGGAATTCAAACGTTGATATCAAGAGTTGAAAACCATAAATATGACCAGGACTGAAATATACTCTATGACTCGTGGAATCCTAAATGTCAAATCCACAACGGGGACTCTCAGATAAATAACCCAAAAGTTGGGTACCCAAACAGCTAACCCAAACAGGCAACCAACCCAAAACAGGGGCACTCAAGCAGGCAACCCGAAACAAGAACACTCAAAAAGCTAACACAAAACAGGGACACCCAAGTAGGCAACCCAAATTAGTGACACCCAATCACGCAACCCATACCAGGGACACCCAAACAGCTAACCCAAAACAGGGACACCCGAACAGTTAACCCCAAACCAGAGACACCCAAACAACTAACCCAAAACAGGGACACCCAAACAACTAACCCAAAACAGGGACACCCAAGCAGGCAACCCATAATCAGATCACCAGATCAACAGAATACACAACAATATTTTGTTGACACGTAATTAAACACAAAATTATAAATGGCTCGAAAATAAATTAAATCGTTTATGTTTATTTAAAATATAGAGTACAAAATTTAAACAAACTTTTTTTCGAAAATTAACTCATCCCAAAACCCAACAATATGATTTGTCAGACACCGGGTAGCGATCAGCGCACGGAGGACCGAGACTCCACCAAGTCCTGCACTCACCCACACGGGTTTAGCGCCCGGTGCATTCCAGATTATATTCCATAACATTACAGTGGTCACAAGTTTAAGGTAATATCGATATTCTTACCAAGTTTAATAAATATACGAAAGTTGTTATATATATGAGGTGCGTGAGCGTGTTGGAGCGGAGTGGAAGCACTTGGGATCTGAAGCGCTGTTGGAGTGTAAGCAAGGTGATATTAAGGGATTTATTGAACACCGTTAGCCGGAGTTCACTTGTGTTGGTGTGGAAGAGTACTTGTACTCTGAAGGAAGGGTGGGAATGTTGCAGTCGTGGATGGTCACTTGAATCCTGACGAAACAGTTGTTGGGTGAATGATGATAAATGTGTTTCCTCCATTGTGTCGCTCTACTCTTGTTGGAGACGGCCGAAGTTTAAAAAAGAATGAAAATGAAAATTTATTAGGCCAGAAGCTATTAATATACGCATAATATGAATAAAAATTGAAAATAAAAATCACGGTTTAAAATTTTTTCAATACAAATAGTCAATAGAAAAAAAAATCGAAGAGCATCTCAATGAAACGGTAATATCAAAATCAAAGGGAAGTATCAAAATCAAACGGTAATATCAAAATCAAAGGGAAGTATCAAAATCAAGCGGTAATATCAAAATCAAAGGGAAGTATCAAAATCAAACGGTAATATCAAAATCAAAGGGAAGTATCAAAATCAAACGGTAATATCAAAATCAAAGGGAAGTATCAAAATCAAACGGTAATATCAAAATCAAAGGGAAGTATCAAAATCAAACGGTAATATCAAAATCAAAGGGAAGTATCAAAATCAAACGGTAATATCAAAATCAAAGGAAAGTATCAAAATCAAACGGTAATATCAAAATCAAAGGAAAGTATCAAAATCAAACGGCAATATCAAAATCAAAGGGAAGTATCAAAATCAAACGGTAATATAAAAATCAAAGAGAAGTATCAAAATCAAACGGTAATATCAAAATCAAAGGGAAGTATCAAAATCAAACGACAGTATCAAAATTCACTCAGGAACTGTACTCAGATCAAGGCTGGCGACATTGCTGACCTGGAGAGTGTACAAAGAACTTTCACGGCACACATAAGTACGATAAGGCACCTAAATTATTGGGAACGGTTGAAGGTCCTTGATCTGTATTCCCTGGAACGCAGGCGAGAGAGATACATGATAATATACACTTGGAAAATCCTAGAGGGATTAGTACCAAACTTGCACACGAAAATCACTCCCTATGAAAGCAAAAGACTCGACAGGAGATGCAACATTCCCCCAATCAAAAGCAGGGATGCCACGAGTACACTGAGAGACAACAAAATAAGTGTCCGGGGCCCAAGACTGTTCAACTGCCTCCCAGCATACATAAGGGGGATTACCAATAGACCCCTGGCTGTCTTCAAGAAGGCACCTAAAGTCAGTACCTAACCAACCAGGCTGTGGTTCCTACGTCAGTCTCCGTGCGGCCAGCAGTAACAGTCTGGTTGATCAGACCTTGATCCACCATGAGGCCTGGTCTCAGACCGAGCCGCGGGGGCGTTGACCCCCGAAACCCTCTCCAGGTAAACTCCAGGTAAGATCCACTCAGCATCTGAGTACAATACCACTTACAACGTCTCTGTTGG